>CM066341.1:6045507-6110507 GCA_033807585.1 Hydrophis major
TAGTGAAGAGAACGACCAGGGGGGACAAGATAGTATCTTCCAATATTTGAGGGGCTGCCCTAGAGAAGAGTGGGTCAAGCTACTTTTCAAAGCACCTGAAAGCCAGACAAGGAATAGTGGATGGAAACTGAGCAAGGAGAGATTTTCTGACAGTGAGAACAATCAACCCATGGAACAGCCATCAGAAGTTGTGGGAACTTCATCACCGGAGGCTTTCAAGAAAAGATTAGACTGCCATTTTTCAGAAATGGTGTAGGGTCTCCTGCTTAAATAGTGGTTGGACTAGATGACCTACAAGGCCCCTTCCAACTCTTATCTGATCTGTTATATGTTAGGAACTCCATCAAATATCACCTCCTACCAGGCAGCTGAATAAATTCCATGAATCTAACCTTGCTTGGTTAGTTTAGGATTTTAGGTAATGCACCAACCCATAAAACATTAATGCAAAAAAAAAAAAAGGATAAGTTCACAGTATGGTGGAATCCCATCTGTTCACCAGCCTTTGGTTTATTGTTCTTTTCAACCAGCAGTCCATTATTAATTTGGGCTTTGCTGATTTTGACCAAGGGCAGCTTTCTCCCAAGCAAGATTTCTAGACTTCAGAAGGAACAGTCTATTTTCTAAGAAGCCTCCAAGGAAAGGCAAGAAAGTGGGGAAGGGGAGTAGAACTCCTTAGCATCAGAATATGTTAATAATAATATAGGAAATGCTAATGCTCTGATAGTCATTTTGAAAAATCCTTTTTTAGTGAGCCCCTAGAAGCCAAGAGGAACCTACGTGCCAAATTTCAAACTTGTAGGCTTTACGGTTCTAGAGATTTTGTGATGATGCGTGAGATACCAGAAAAAGAGTCGTCCAGCAATGGGGATTTCATAAGGAGATCAAATCCATATTTAAGCTTCAGGAAAATCAAACATTTTACAAGATTTAAAGGATAAATTGCACCTTTTTCTTTCTTTAAAAAAACATGCGTAGCTCTGTGGTTCTGTAGGTTTTTAAAATTTTCATTTTCTAACCATGCCTTTCTTCCTGTGTGCTCTTTAGACGTGCTGCTCAAATTGTTCCTTTGGGTTTCTTGCCTTCCTTATGGGTCTTTCTGCAAAGCAAACTTCAGAATTGACTCTTCAAAACTTTTTTTTTTTTTTAAAAAATAGCTGTGCGATATCTCCAGGCAACAACCCATACTATGAATTTTGTGTATCGAGTCAAATCCATTGCACCCATATCGGTGGGCCTGTTGCTATTTTATTTATTTTATTTATTTGGTTTGTCAATTGCTTACAAGATAATAGGTATAAGTAAAAATACTATGAACTCATGGATACATATAAGAGAAATATAAGAGAAATATAAGAGAAATATAAGAGAAATAAAAAAATAAAAAAAAATATAAGAGAAATATAAGAGAAATAAAAAAATAAAAAAAAAAGAAACAATAGGACAGGGCCAGTAGGCATGTTGGTGCGCTTATGCACGCCCCCTATATTTTCTTCAACGGTATGAATTAAATCTTCAACGATGCTCAAACTGGTCCATGGTTCCAGTTGCCTTGAATCATTTCTTGTAGGCATCAAAAGTAGCTCCAGGCTGAGCAGAAATGGGTTATGAGAAGAATTTCAGAAACTATCTTTATGGCAGATTTGGACAACTTGTCACCCTAGGAAACATTTAATGAGCCATCAGGGGTAGAGACAGACCCCATATTTAATTGCCTTCATAGGATTTCCTTTTGACAAATGGCCCATCTGATTTCCCAACTATCTCAGCCCCCACAACTTAACTGATGTCAGAAAGTGTACATAGGAGGTTTTCATGTGTATTTTATAAGAATATATTTCTATTATATATTATATTATATTATATTATATTATATTATATTATATTATATTATATTATATTATATTATATTATATTATATTATATTATATTATATTATATTATATTATATTATATTATATTATATTATATTATATTATATTATATTATATTATATTATACACTTCCCTACATAATAATGCAGTTATCTCGCAGTAAAAATCCTGAATGTTTAGACATATTTATTCTGTAGTGACAGATTTAGGTGAGGCTCCCAAATAGGAATAGGCAGATTGATGGGCCCAGCAGAAAAGAAAGAGAGAGAGAGAGAGAGAGAGAATAGTTGTTTGTGGATAGAAGAGGAATGGAATGGGACTGAATAGGATAGAATAGAAGATGGGATGGGATAGAAGATGGCATGGGATGGGATGGGATGGGATAGGATAGGAAAGAATAAGGAAAGAATAGAATAGAATATAGAATAGAATAGAATATAGAATAGAATAGAATAGAATAGAATAGAATAGCATAGCAGTATGGCATGGCATGGCATGGCATAGCATAGAACAGAACAGAATTCTTCCCTGGTCCATTGTGATTGGACACACAAGGAATTTGTCTCTGGTGCATAAGCTCTCACTGCATATAGAAGCAACAGGTTATCTGTTACCCTTCACTTATGTCCCATCTGTAGAAGACCTCTTCAATTGATGGCCTTTCAGTGCAAATACCACAAGCTTTTGTCTTTGCATCACAAACTAGAAGTGCGCCAAGCCCACTGACAGCTCTTGGAAATGGTGGTCCCTTTAAAAGGAAGGGAGTCTTTAGAACTTAACCTGGAATATCAAAAAATTTCGGAAGGCATACAGTTGTCACTAGATTCAGTCTGGATTCATTGGTGAGACTTTGCATAGAATATATAAACGGTGTGGGAGTTGTTGTGGCTATTACTTCCTCATCTCCATGAACATGAAGAACCAGGACTTTCTGAACCCAGAATGTAAAGAAAATAATTGCACGCAGTGAGAGCAACTTACCTTATACACATGTTAGAAAGCAGATATGCATAGAGAACAGTTCTCCCTGTCATCATCAATCAGCTTTGCTGTTTTCTTGGAACTGGGAGATGTGATTCACTTGTGGTTCGTTGACACGAACAAGCTGACCGATGGACAAGCTGCCCATCTTAGTTGAGACCTTGTGAAAATCTTGGACATGTAGGATCCATTTCCCTACTGACAACCAGGCTACCACGGAATTTGGCAATCGTCTTTTATGATTTCCAAGGCTTTTTTCCACTCATCATTAAATGTCTAGTTTTCTCTCTTCAGGACTTTTTACCTAGATCCATTTTGTTGATCTGGGTGGATTTCTACATCAAAATAAAGGAAGAGAGCCGGGGTGGCACAGCATTGCAGGCTAACTCACTGCTCACTCCAGCAGTTCGATTCTGAGCTGCTCAAGGTTGACTCAGGCTTTTGTCCTTCCAAGGCCAGTAAAATGAGGACCCAGATTGTTGAGAGAAAGATGCTGACCCTGTAAACCACTTAGAGGGGGCTATAAAGCCTTTGAAGCAGTATATAAGTCTAAGGGCTATTGTGATCCCATTGTATCTTCTTCAGCAGCCTTCAACTAGTATGAACACCGCTGCTCTTCTCAGCAAAATGAGAGAAGAAACTGAGGAGAAATGACTACAATTGCTTCAGCCCCCACCCCCCCTCTATAGAATCCAAGGCCCTTCCCAAGGATTTCCTGTAAGAGCTAATTAAAGAGCTCCTCTCATTTCCATGGTAACCTCACGCATAACTCTCAGGCCTTCTCCAAGTGGGCCTTCAACATCCTTAGCTGCTTTAACATCAACATACTAATAAGATGCTCCTGCACATAACGAGAGAGAGAGAGAGAGAGAGAGAGAGAGAGAATGAGAATTCACTCCAGTGTGGTATGGTGCTTAAAGATGGTGAGCTAAGAGATGGAAGAGCAAGATTCTAGGTCTCCCTTAACCATGGAAGTAAGCTGGATGACTTCAGACAGCCAACCTCACTGACTTCAAGCCCTGGGGAGTCAAAAAAGCAAGCTGATCCAATCGACATGGAACAGCCATGAACAATCAATCAATGTGTCCATAATCTTCAACCAAGCTATCATCCTGCAGTGGACTGATTTATGTTGATGAGTAGGCAAGTTGATGGATGATGGACTCAGATAGAATCCCCACCAAGGAGGTTCTTGATTCTCTCTGACCATGCTTGTTTCCTTGCAGATGTTTCATTACCCAAATTAGGTATCTTCATCAGTGTTAGCAGGGATTTGTTCTCAATTTTTATTCTAGTGACTTGCCTAGTGCTGGTGGGGAGCAGCCTTAAGAGATTTTCTGGTTGGGCTGTTTACTGATGGCTCTTTGGTGGTTTCTTAATTGCTTACTTGCTTGTTGGTCTGAAATTAACCTTGGAGTTAATCTATGCTGATCTGGGTGCTGATTGCTGATGAAGAGGTGCTGGAGTCTTTTTCATAGCCTGTAGTTCTGTGGGCATGGCTTGGTGGGCATGTCAGGAGAAGGATATTATAAAATCTTCATTCCCACCCCACTCCAGGGGGAAGGTTACTGAAAAATCCCATTCCCTCCCCACTCCATTAACCTGCTTTCCAGCTCCATTCTCCTGAGCAGGGCAACCAAGGGAGACCCAGCTGATCAGCTGGGACTCGGGAGGCAGAGAAGAGATGGTGGCAGGGCCAGTCAGAGGTGGTATTTGCTGGTTCTCGGAATCACTCAAAATTTCCACTACTGGCTTTCCAGAACTGGCCCGAACCTGCTGAATATCACCTCTGCTGTAGATGTTGTTAATGTCTATGTGTCTATTGATGCGTGATTTGTTAAAATGCCAGGCTTCTAGAAATTCCTTGGCATTTTTCAACATGTCTTGGTCTAGAAAAGATCCAGAAAACAAGCAAGCACAGAGAGCACCTGACCCCTCATATCAACCCTGAGCTACAACATCACTCTTTATCTAGGCTGGAACAAAGCTACGTATGTTTTAAGAGATCTAATCTATGCCGCTTGCAGGGACATCATTCTCACTGAATAAAAACAGAGCTGTGTAACTCATGAATATTTATGGGAAGTGGGAAGAATCCAACAAATGAAATCTTCATGATGACCTCCCACACATGCCACCATTTATATCACAGGAGACGAGACATCCTGACACAAGGACAAAATTGAGGCATTCGGATGATTGCCTCTTTGGGTATGTGTTGTCATGTTGATATCCCAAAGGTGCTTTTTGAAGAAGCAACTGGACTTGAAGACATTTTGCTTCTCATTGGAGAAGCTTCTTCAATTCTCTGTTCTCTGAACAGAAGAAGCTTCTTGGATGAGAAGCAAAACGTCTTCAAGGAAAAACAACGAGTCCAGTTGTCTCTTCAAAAAACACCTTTGGGACAACCATGTTCTGGATGATTGAGAATCTCCATGTCATTTTAATATGTTTGGTTATGGACATCACTAATGCTGGTTTAACTGTATATTGCTCATCTATGGATCCTTAGCCCAGGAGTCCAATAAATTTCACTTCCATATATATTTATGATCCTATCGCAGAGGTAAAAAATAGATTCTCTATTATTTCAAGTGATAGGAAAATAACCAAGGGAATTTGATTGAACTCTATTATACCCCAAACTAGAGACAAATTAAAAAAAAAAAACACGAGAACTAATACAGATGTGCAATTTGTATCCAGTATTTGAGGGCTGCCATGAAGAAGAGGGGGTCAACTTATTTTCCAAAGCACCAGAAAGCAGGACAAGAAGCAATGGGTGGAAACCAATCAAGGAGAGAAGCAACTTGGAATTAAGGAGACGCTTTCTAACAGTGAGAACAATGAACCAGTGGAACATCTCGCTTTCAGAAGTCGTGGATGCTCCATCACTGGACAACCCCTTGTCTGCAATGTTATAGGGTCTCCTGCTTGAGCAGGGGGTTGGACTAAAAGACCTCCAAGGTCCTTTCCAGCTCTATTTGGTGTTGAAATTTGATTCAGTTTCCTTCTCTATCCATTCAATCTGTATTTTCAAATTTAATCATCATATTAAATCCATCTGATTTTGGACAGTCAATTTGTTTAGTGTGTTTGGGGAAGGCCTTTCTCTGTATATGAAAAAGGCCATCCAGTTGAGGGACCATGTCAGAATCCACCAACTCAAGGAGATAATTTAAACTTTGTCAACTTGATTTAGATAGTTAATTCAGTTTGGAAGCTCAATAGTACCATCTCCAAATCAAATCTCTGCATAAACCTAACTCCCAATTTTCTTCCTTTTTAAACAGATTTCAGCCTGGTCTAGCAAACAATTTGATTGATTTGCTAGACCGGGCTGATTAATCGATCAACTGATCAATTGATTAACAATTTGCCTCCTTCCTCTCAGGATGGAAGGGGATAAGAAAGATCAATTTATCTCAGGATGGCAGACAAAATGATTCAGAATAAAACTGCTCTCACACTTCACAAAAGAAATATGTTTTATCTTTGGCCATTCACCCCCAACCGGGAGAAATGGCAATTCTTTGTACAAGTACACAGAATTTTTCTCTCTTCCACACTCTTATCGTCTTCTATTTGGCACCTGCATAGCTGAAATCTTTACAGTTACATACAAGAGATCTCCAAAGGCCATCTGTCCCCACCCATCTCTGCCACTTAGGAGCCACAATCTCACAGAAACCCACATCCTGACCTCTGTGTGTGTGCAATTACACGAGCAACAAAACACGCTCGTCTCATTTACACGGCCACCCAAACCAAATGCCTTTCATTTCCCGGTGAATGAGGACCTCTGCTTTTCCCTCCCACTTTTTCATTTATTGATTACATTTTACATTTTTTTCCTCCGTATTTTTGTTTAAATCTTTTTTTCCTCTTTTTTTTTTTGTTTCTTTTAAATGTCGGTTGATTTCCTTTCTTCATATGCTTTGTTTTGTCCGAGTGTGTCTGTTTACATCAAAAAGGATTAGTTTGTATAGATTAAGTACATAAAATTGGGGGGTTAGCAGAGTTTGGCAGTCATCTGATCAGATTGTTTAAGGATCTCGGTGTTGTATAGATCCAGAGCGTGGTTCACCCGGATAATCTCTGTATTGGTCAATTTCAGACGGTGTTTGAGCATACAAGAGAAGAGATCCAGCTGGGGTTTTCCAGGAGCTACCGGGGGTGCCAATCTGTTGATTCGGTCCCGTATATCCAACATCAGCAACATGACCGAGGAAGAGGAGTAGAATTGCCCACCTTGGGTGTAGGACTGATTGACTTGTTGCACGGCGCTACGCAACAGATCGGCATTAAAGCGCAAGCTGTATCCAAACACTTGAATGTCCGAAATTTTGATGTAGAACTGACGCTTGTTGGGATCAGAAAGATCCACAGGTCCTTGACCGGTCTCGTTGCGCATCAAAGAGGGCAACCGAGTCCGGCTACGTAGGTAGATGTGGACAGTCTCAAAAAACGTTTTCCATCGGTTCCCCAGCAAGAGAGTCCAGTTGTAGCACTGGCTGTTCTGCAGACGGATTTTCTCCCAACGCGGGTAGCCAAACTCCCCAAAGGGCATGTTCCAACCTTCAGAGTGGCTCCCGCTGAAAGGGTTCACGTAGACGAAGAACATGGGGTCCAGGCTGCTGTTGCGCATCTGGCAAATGCGCATGGAGATCCCGATGACCATGTGGATGAAGTCCATCCGGTTCTTGTTGCTCTTCAAGGTGAGGGACATGCGCCTGCGCCACCGCGGATCAAAGAAGGTGTCCAGGCGGATCTCGTTACTGATGAAAGTCGTGTGGACATACAAGCGGGAATCCATCTTTTGAAGGAGGTACTTCAACTCCAGATCCTGGAAGTCCAAATCGGTCTCGAAGCTGATGAACTGCTCGCTGCGCTCGGAGTCCACGTTTTGGGGCTCACAGCGGCCCCGAGAGAGACGGTAGCCCTTGTTGCAGGAGCCGCAGAGGGAGATGTTGGCCAAGCTGCACATTGCGCAACTGTTGTTGCCGCCGATGATGCATGGGATTGGCCGTTGGCACAGACTGGTGCTCCCATGGCAGACGCAGCTCCGTTGGCTCTCCAGAAAGGTCCCCCAGAAACCATTTTCATTGCAATAGAGCAAAGATTGGACTCGGGAGAGCCACTGCTGTATTGTCCTGCAAGTGACAAAGTATAGGCTATAATAGGGCATCTCTTACTACATCTCTAAGTACTTCTGAGGAACCTCAACGGCTGGGTTAGACCAAAATCAGTTTTCCCAACTCAACTGCATGCCTTACAATCAACCCAAAGGATGACTTTTTGCAAAATCACCTCTCCCTTATAAGCTTGACCAGTTTCTCACATCAACACCCATAAACCTGACATGCTGGTGCCTACTCTGGACCTCCATTTCTTCCCAGAATTATAGATAGTCCAAGAAATGGAAAGATTGACCACTGCTGCTGTAGAACATCGACCACAAGCTTGCTCTTTTTGCGGGCTATAGTTTATTGAAATGTATTGGCTGCTCAACTCCATTGGACTCCAATAGTTTCAACCATAGGTTGTCCCCTCTTGGTCTAGGAACATAGGCCTGGCTTAACCCTCAAATAAGATCAAGATCCCTCAAAGTGGCTTGCATTGGGAGGTTCATAAGGATGGTTGGTTGTGGGAGACAAGTCCCTGTGGGCAAGAAGGAAACCAAAGCTCTTTTGAATTTAACCCTCAATGCAGTTGAGACAGTGCTCTCCGTATTTATGTCACTTGAGGAAAAGGTGAGATAACCTTCAAGCCAAGCTCCACTTTGGATAATTCCATAAAGATTGTACTACCAGATAGTTTTCTTGGCAACAGTGAAGATATGGGCGGCCACTGCCTTCTCCTAAAAGAATTTTTTGAACTTCCATTCTTTGACAGTCCCTTTTAAGGATCAGCTATGGCCAGTTAAACTGATGCATCACAGTGGTGGTAGTGGGGACAAAAAGCCAACAATCAGCTGAGAGCAAAAAGAAAAGCACAAGATTGGCCATCCCACCTGCCCCTGCACTTTTCTCTTTAACCTCTCAGATGATTGGCAATACAGGTCTCAGCTGGTGTGGGAAAGCTGCATGCCAGCATTAGGCAAAGCACCGCCACCAAGCCACACCCACTGAACCAGTGGTAAAACACTTTGAATCCCACCACTGATGCATCAGCTCCTCCTTCAGTGCTTCTCTCCCAAGCAAAATGGTTCCTTTTATCTAGGATTTCTCTTTTTGCACATTTCTGACCTAAAGGAGGCACCCATCCGGGTGAACGATGGGCATGGAAGTTTCTAGCTTGCTCCTGTTTAAAAAAAAAAAAAAAATGCAAAAAAAAAGCAGAGCTTTATTCCATGACATACAAAATATCTCAGTGTCTCCAAAATGTTTTGATACACTCCCAGGTGCACTGGATAATTATTTCTAACTCTTTTAGGTTGTTTTAGATCTGGTCTGAACTTTGCCTCAACCTCTCTCCCTACCATTCCTCAGTTTTTCATCTGTTAGCAACAGCTATCGGTATATCCCTGAGGGGAAAAAAATGAGGTGTTTTTTTTTTTCTTTTTTTACATATGCAAGGCAACCCCTTCAATCCATGGCTTCTTCCAGTCAGTGGCTTTGCCCAAGGCCTTATAAATCATGCAATGCTTCCCATTCAGAAATGATAAAACCAGGTCAGCAAAAAAAACGAGAAACAAAATCCCCGGCTTGCTTCTTGCTTTTTCATCCGAGTCACCTCTGGCGTTGTTTTTTAATTAATGCATTGACTGGGCTTGTTTTGCAAACAAAACTCTAGATGTGGAAGGAGAAGGGGAAAAAAGCAGAAGCAAACAACGGTAAAAAGAGCTTTTTTCTCTCTTTTTTTTAACTCGTGTCTTTCTGAACCATTAAAATTAGGTAAATGCTAACCTCTCTCTCTCTCTCTCTCTCTCTCTCTTTCTGTTCTATTTGCCTTCATTTCCATTAAGGGTGCTTGGGTATCAGTGTGTTGCTTCAGGCCATAATCTGAATATAAAACATGCTATTTCTATTAGAGCTTTGTCAATGGCACAGGAAAAATCTCACACTGTTAATAGTACTGCTCTATCTTTTTGGAAGCCTGCCCCCACATATTAAATACTGCTGTCTCCTGTCCAGTAGCATTCAGACAGCCCCAAAATTGTCTGGGAATGATGCTCCCTTGGGTCTAATTGGGTGCAGAGGATATCGGGTAACCTTGTGGCAAAGATCTGGGGTGGGTAGGGGCATTGCAAAATTTGCTCCTTATTTCTAAGGGAGAAAAACCAAACTTTGATTGTTAGGATGGCACTCTTAACCGTTAAAAAGAGCCATGATGGCGCCATGGTTAGAATGCAGGATTACAGGCTAACTCTGCCCACAATGAGGAGTCCGACCCCGACTGGCTCAAGTTTGACTCAATCTTCCATCCTTCCAAGGTTGGTAAAATGAGGAGCCAGATTGTTGAGTGCAAGAGGCTGATTCTGTAAACCACTTAGAGAGGGCTGGAAAGCACTGTGAAGTGGTATGTAAGTTTAAGTGCTTTTGCTATTGCTATTCTTCAGCCTGAACTCTCTACTTGCTTATAACTAGACTGTGTCATTCAGCAGCCATCTTGTTCAAGAGCAAGGATTCTGATTCCATACACCCATACACCAGCTAAAAGCAGAGTGCCAGTACCTTTCCCTAGGCAGCTGGTGGTGTGGATTGTGCCAACAACGGATACTGAGGCTGAAGAGTTTACGGGAAGTGCGCTGGATCTTCTGCCGTTGAGCCTCCATGGAACTCTGCAAGAGCTTATAGCGGTTCTGAAGGTCCCAGTCATTCCCCCAGTGCTGATGGATGCTCCCAATGGTCAGGAAATGGTTGTTAGGTAGTTTCTTCATGTAGGACTTAAATTCATCTAGGAAAATCATACACACAAAACACATCTACATACACATAACTCCAAGAGGGGAATCATTTGATGGGAGAACCTGTAAATCATCTTTCATCCCACCATAGAATGATGGGCACAGGTGTATTCTTGAGGTTTTCAAGAAAAGGTTGGACATCTATTTGTCCAGGATGGTATAAGAACTTCTGCCTTGGGCAGGAGGCTGGACGAGAAGACCTTCAAGGTCCCTTCCAACCCTATGATTCTATGAGAAGGAATCAGAGTTTAGCATTCACATCCCATAAAGGAAGTCCAAGGCTTAATGTTCAGGATCTCCAGTTCAAGGAATCACCACAGGGAACTCCTGCCCTGGGAAGGATCCTAGGATTCCATGAGAAAGAACTAAAGTTCAACATCCACATTCCATAGAGAAAGTCCAAGGACCGATGCTCAGGATCTCCAGCTCAAGGACTCACCACCAATGATGAGAAAGAGTCCCAAAGATGCTTTTCCAAAGGGCAACTGGACATTCCTTGAAGACATGTTCCTTCTGACCCAGGAAGCTTCTTCTTCTTTTTTTTTTTTTTGCTTCTGATCCAAGAAGCTTCTTGAGATATGAAGAAGCTTCCTGAAGAAGAAGTGAAACTTCTTCAAGGGAAAACAAAGTTGACATTTGAATAAGCACCTTTGGGACAACCATGACCTGGATGACTGAGAATCTCCATAAACCTCTTTCTGAGCATCAGTTTTGGCATCTTCCAAAGGGCTAATCAGACAGGGCATAAAGCCACTTACTATGTCATCCCACCAAAACACTCTTACCTTTACCCACAATTACCTGAATTCTCTAGATCTTTGTAGGCCTCTGTCCAGGATTTGGCCATGTTAGCCAATGTGTATTCCATTATCTGGATATCAGTGATGGGACAATTGCACTGGGGAAACTCTTCGGCACATTGGCATCCGCATTGGCTATCTCGGCAAATGTATTCACCTTCTCCATTGCACATGATGTAGCTCAGTGCTGATTGAACAAATTTTTCTTGCAAATATTGAGGAAAGATAACCTGGAGACCTACAGGGAAGAGACAAAGAAAAGAGAAAGGGAGATCAAAATAGGACGAGGAGAGGGAGTCTCCCCTGACTTCTCTAGCAGAGTCGCCATGGCTGGTTTTGCATTTCAAGCTTACCTGTTGTTGTAGGAAAGTTGACCTACTTTTGAGAGTTGCACAATAATCTTGAACTATAAAGAATCCAACAAGCAAGGTTGACCTAACATGTTGAACCTCACATCTGGAAAGCTCTAATCATAGAATAACGGAGCTGGAAGAGACCACAGAGGTCTTCTAATTGTTGGACTTCATTGTTGGAACGTATTTCTATGCAACAACTATAGTTGGGACAACCATGACCTAGATGACTGAGAATCTTCGTAAACATTAAATAACCACAGTAGTATTCAGCCAGTAGAGGGCAGTATTTACAAGTTTGGATCTATAGTATATACTCTATGCTCTTTTGTTCTGAGTAAAGTTTCCTGTTTCCTGTTACAGTTCAACAGTTGATCAGTAAAGCACATGGTGACTGTACTCTTTGTTTACTCTGTGGTGCTTTATATAAACAAAATTACTAACACTAGTCCAATCCTCAAATAAAACAGGGCTCATTCTTTGACAAATTTGTGAGGTTCCATATCTGATCTCATTAAAGATGTTGTGAGAACACAGTCTATAAATCTGTGGACTTTTAATGTCTCCCTCCTGCTGCAGCTTTGGTAGTTCTGGTGTCCCAGAAGCTGAACCGAAACAAACAAGGTTTGCAAGGTCACTGCAAGAAACCAACTTTTCCTGGCTAAGTGGACATCAGTTTTGCACAAGTGGCTGGCAACACAAATCATTCAGCAATCCATGCTTTCTGTTCATGTCGGCAGTTTTCACTGGGCAGCCCAAGGCCTGTAGTGTCTCTGCAGCTGTTTCTTCATATTCGGAAAGCTCAGCTTGTCAAAGCCGATCAGCTTCCTGGAGATAGCTTCCAAGGATGGTGAACAAGGACTGCAGAAATGTTGAACTGCCTTCCTGTGGTTCTTTGAAATATTTGTCTGCATGTCTCACTCAGGCGGATACAGGCCTGAATCTCAGAGTGGCAGACGAAGCAACCCAAAAAACCTAACTTCACAAATTATTCTTCTGTGGGAAGAAATATCCATCTGGTTCAGTTCCAAGCTTGAAGAAAGGCATTGGAAACAAAATGGAGGCTGTAGGCTGATTGAAAAAAAGGTCCATTTATTGGTGAAGCAGAACCACCAAGCACATGTGATTCTGGGCAGCTGACAACATGGAGTTGAGAGTGGGAAGAACATGTCTTCTATTGGCTGTTGTCAGATTCCTACAGGGTCATGTAAGGGTCATAGCTGGCTCTATAGGCAAAGAGGAAATGCAAATCCTAGGTGTTTTTCTGAGGTAATCTGGTCAACCTCTGGCTTATTGTTTATCTGGGCTTCCAGGTTTGAAGTTTGGATTGTGTGGGATGATGCAAGGAAGGGGCTGGTGTTCCAAAAGGGTATTGGGCAATTCCTATTGTGGCTGAATGGCTTTTGTCCTGTTTTGGATCTTGGGTGTGGGTATTTGCTTATGAATAGAGTTATCTAGATACTTGTCTTTCTCTTTCAATAATCTCTTAAGTGCTGTGGGCTATTAAGGAAAGTGGGGGCTGCGTTTCTCCATTTCTCCCTTTGGGGAAATATAATATTCTGCTTTTTTAAAAAAATACTTCCCAAAATATTTCATTCTTTTAGGAGGGGTAGGCGTTGACTTTCTACACTTCCATTTGTAGGACTGAAATTCCTCCTGAAGTCACTTGACTAACCTCATCAGTACAGAAGGGACCAACAAAGAATTGCAAAAATGAGAAGGCAGTCATGGTATTCAGATCTTATCTGAAGGAGAGAAGTTTATTAAGAACTGGAGGAAGAATTTAACCATCTGGAGCTGAGTAAAAACACCTCAGTTCACACACACACAGTGTCAGCCCTTGATTAAAAAGCCATGAATTGTTATACAGTTTCAATTTGCTTATCAGAACTGGAAAGGTGTCCTTGCCAGCTTTGATTCACTCCTCTCTTCTTCCCTTACTTAGAAATAAAAGAAAAAGAAATATTCCCTTCTTCCACATTTGCCTTCATGACAGCATTGGAGACAGTAGAATTATTATTCCATCAAAACTAAACTCAAAGAATGCCATATTTGTTTGTTGGCTCTCTTTGGAGATGAGTAAGAATTAAATGATTTTAAAAAATAGACTCCTTCTAATTTAAAAAAAAAAAAACAACCTCTCCATTTGTAAATGCTTCTAATTCCAATTTGCTCAAGTTAACTTCAAAATATGTACAACTTCAGAGACTTTTAGTTAAAAGAAGGACAAAGTGGGGACAAAGAAATAGAAGAAGAATCCGTTGAAAAAATATGATGAGTATGACCACAAGCATGCCCAACATTTCTGTTGCTAAATGAAACATCGTTAAGTTGTGAGTTTTTTCCCATTGTACGAGCTTTCCTGCCGCAGTTCTTGAGTGAATCACTGCTAATGTGAAGTTACTAACCCAGTTGTTAAGTGAATATGCCCCCGCTTTGACTTTGCTTTTCAGAAAGTCGCAAAAGAGAGATATTATGACGCAACAACTGTCATAAATATGAATCAATTGTCAAGCATGTTGGAGTCTGACTCTGAGGGAGAGGAGGAACAGCCGACAGGGAGTGGAAGTGTGGCTCTGAAGGTTGTGGAGGAGGCTGGGCAGTAAGAGGAAGTCCCAGGCCCACCCCCTCTCCATCCTAGAGCATGCAGGGAGGAGAGGATAAGGGAGAGGCATGAATGGTGTGGTCTATGGGGCCTTGATCCCCTTCATGGGCTGCAGCTTTGAGAACTGGTTAAAAGGACAGACATGCATATGGGCCAGTGCTGGAAACAAAGCATGGAAATATCTCTAGTCTGTCGTTCCTCTCTGAGTTTGGCATCCTTCCCAGTGTGTGTTTCAATATCTGTGAACATCTTCAAGCCCTTATCTTGCCTGGTTCCCTTAATTGTGTCAGTGTGGTTTGTGTTGCTTTTACTCTTTATAATTTATAGTCATTTTTAATTTAAACAGCATTTCCTCCTTTTTTGTAACTGTTTGTGGGGGAGTTTTTTGTCTCCAGTCCAGCTTTGAAGCAAAGTGAAGGAATCAAAGGGGCTTCACCTGTTTTTTTTTTACTGTGTTTATTTTGTATCCCACCCTGGGTCATCACACATGTGGACTTTGATCATGGACATTGGGGGGATGCCGCAATCATCATCTGGGTGAAAAATTGTCTTAAGTCAATTTTTTTCCAGTGCCCTTGTAACTTGGAATGGTCACTAAATGAATTGTTGTAAGTTGAAGACTACCTGTGGCTACAGAACATTTAATAAGAAGATTGGAGAAAATGGGGATGGTTTTCCAGCTGGTAGGAGATTAGAATCAGAAAAAGCCAGCTCACTTATATGAAGATGCAAACCCACATTTCAGTCCTTGGTGACAAATTCCATTTATAGCCTCATCCATAGCAACTTGGAATTAAGGGCGGGGGAAAACAAGTCAAGTTGCAGTCTTTAAGGGATACCTTTCAGAATTTAGAAATCTCTGCCGTCCGCTTTGGGAAATCATCTTTCTTTGACCTAATTTCCTGCAACCCAATCATTAGAAATGGGATTTGGGACAACAGAAGGGGGGGAAATGGGAGATGGGGAAGGGAGTAAGAACCTCCTTGTGGGGGGAATTGGCCTGAAAGGAGCCTCTTCCTTTGGAGAACTTGAAAAAAAGAGTGCACAAATTTCTCTTGCAAATACTGAGGGAAGATGACCTGAAGACCTACTGGGAAGTGAGAGACCATCTTTGACCATCTCGCTATTTGGGGGTCTTGGCTATTATAATAGGTAAAGGTAAAAGTTCCCCTCATACACATGTGCTGGTCATTTCTGGTTCTAGGGGGCAGTGCTCATCTCCATTACAAAACCGAAGAGCCAGCGCTATCCGAAGATGTCTCCGTGGACATGTGGCCAATATAACTAAATGCCGAAGATGCATGGAACACTGTAACCTTCCCATCAAAGGTGATCCCTATTTTTCTACATGCTTTTGAACTGCGAGGTTGGTGGAAGCTGGGACAAAGAACCGGAGCTCACTCTGCGATGCGGCGCTAGGGTTTCGAACTGCCGAACTGCTGACCTTTCTGATTGACAAGCTCAGCGTCTTAGCCACTGAGCCACCCCATCCCTTTTGACTATTATAATACAGGGATGCAAAATGATATAAGAGGGGTCTGAAGCTGCCCTCAACCATTTGAAAGGGTTTGTTGATCCTACTTGACACCCTTTCTGGTACTTGAAGAATGTTCTCCTCAATCCCCTCTCTCATCAGTTTTCTTGGGACTATATATACACAGCTGCCTTTATTTCATACACAACTCCAGTATCATCTTCTTGGAACCTGCTCAAGTTTGCCCAGATCTTTCTAAAAATGTAACGTTCAGAAGAGAAGTCCAGAACTGAAATCAACCAACTGTGTGAATCCGCATTACTCAAAAGTATATAGGCAAGAATGATGGAAGGTTCTCAGCAGGAGAGAAAGATAAACAAGACGGATCATTACCAGCGACCTTTAAAAGTGTGC
The DNA here is from genome assembly GCA_033807585.1 of Hydrophis major. Taxonomy (NCBI): domain Eukaryota; kingdom Metazoa; phylum Chordata; class Lepidosauria; order Squamata; family Elapidae; genus Hydrophis; species Hydrophis major. Next base: position 6,061,918 of record CM066341.1, read on the forward strand.
CTTTTATCTTCTCCATTTCTCTACTCACTCCACCATCTAGAAGGTACATCTCAGAATAATTAATGGAAACCTTAGTATTCTCAGCTGCTGTATAACTCCCTCATTAGTAACTATTTGCAGGGCTGCTGGTAATGGATCACAATTTCAGTCTTCTCCGATTGCTTTGCCAACTCTGTGCAAAGTGTCGCAAGAATCTGTGATGGTGGAAAACAATAATAACTGTAGCCACAAAACTCACCAATGTCTATTGTTTTTGACTGGAAACCACTTGGAAGCTGGGAGGAAGGAACAGCTCTATGCACCCTTGTGCACACATACAAGACACGGTTTTAGATAAACCACATCTCACCTGAGTACAGTTCCTTGAAACACCTTGCAAAGGACAGAGATGTGAGAGAGTTGAAAAGGGACACTGCCACCAAGCCTGGACAGTTGTGTCTTTGATCCCCCTTTCCCCCTTACCTTGGAGATGGAGTTTGCTCTCTGTGCTTTGTAGAAGGACAGAACTCACAGAGTCCAGATTGTCATAACTGTTGCAGCCCAGGGGACCTGTCCGCGTTTCGGTAACCTGGAAAACATCCAAAGAAAGTGAAACCATAGCAACTGCCCCATTGACAAGTGGGCTGAGCAGCACTTTGGTCAAAGCCCAAGAAGAAGGCCAAGGTGTGGACAGGAAAGTAGGCAACAGATCAAGGGCTTAGCTGCAGACTTAAAAGGGGGATAGGTATGTACTCTTAACAGAATAACAGAGTTGGAAGGGACCTTGGAGGTCTTCTAGTCCAACTCCTGCTCCTGCAGAAAACTCCATACTATTTCAGACAAATCTGAAATTGTCCAATCTCCTCTTAAAACCCTCCAGTGTTGGAGCACTCCCAACTTCTTGGGACAAGTCATTCCACTGATTAAGTGTTCTCACTGATAGATCATTTCTTAATCCCAGAGTTGCTTCTCTCCTTGATTATTATTGGAGAATAGGTTGACACCCCCCCCCTCTTCTTTGTGTCAGCCCCTTAGATATTGTAACACAGCTATTGTGTTACCCTTAGTCCTTCTTTTGAGAAGCCCTATTCCTTCGCCTGAGAGAACCTGTTTGGTGTAGGGCTGAGGCACCAAATTAGACATGAGAGGACTATAACCCAAAAGTGCCTTTTCCAAGTGAAATTGCTTGGTTGTTGCTTTTCTTTGAAAACATTTGGCTTCTCATCCAAGAAGCTTCTTCAGTTCTTCGGCACCTTTGGGGCAACCATGACCTGGATGATTGAGAATCTCCATAGGCAGAGGGCATAAGTTCTAACCCTGCCGTAGGTATCAAGCCAACTGGGTGACCTTGGGCCAGTCCCTTAGGAAGCAGGCAATGTTAGCCACATCCCAAATCTTACCAAGATAACTTCAGAAAAATGTCCAGGCAATCACTAGAATTCAACACTGACTTGAAAGCAATCTCTCTCTCCCTCCCTCTCTCTCTCTCTTTCTCTCCCTCCCTCCCTCTCTCTCTGTCTCTCTCCTTCCCTCTCTCTGTGTGTGTCTCTCTCTGTCTTTCCGTCTCTCCCTCTCTTTCTTTCTCTGATAGAAATATACAGTAGATATAAACAGACTCCATCGCTTTCTTTCTTTCTTTCTTTCTTTCTTTCTTTCTTTCTTTCTTTCTTTCTTTCTTTCTTTCTTTCTTTCTTTCTTTCTTTCTCTCTCTCTCTCTCTCTCTGTCTCTCTCTCCCTCCCTCTCTCTTTTTTTTTCTCTCTCTCCCTCCCTCCCTCTCTCTCTCTCTCTCTTTTTCTCTCCCTGCCTCCCTCCCTCTCTCTCTGTCTCTCTCCTTCCCTCTCTCTGTGTGTCTCTCTCTCTCTGTCTTTCCGTCTCTCCCTCTCTTTCTTTCTCTGATAGAAATATACAGTAGATATAAACAGACTCCATCGCTTGCTTTCTTTCTTTCTTTCTTTCTTTCTTTCTTTCTTTCTTTCTTTCTTTCTTTCTTTCTTTCTTTCTTTCTTTCTTTCTTTCTTTCTTTCTCTCTCTCTCTCTCTCTCTCTCTTTGTCTCTCTCTCTCCCTCCCTCTCTCTTTCTTTTTTCTCTCTCTCCCTTCCCCCCCCCCCCCCATATTTTCTGCTAGTTTTGCTGAAAGCATTGAAGTTGTGGCCCTGCTTCTAACCATCATCATGCTGCTTTTGAGCCAGCCGGGAAAGGCACATTCTGAGTGGAATAACTTCTAGCAAGTAGATCAAAGGAGCATGTCTACTTTCAAACCTTACACATCAACCATCAAAATGCACCTAACTCTCCTCTTCTCAAACTTCAGATGCTTTCAGCACATCTCTCTGGCACCCTCAGGCACTCTCAGCCTCATAAATAAAATCTGATCTCCTATACAGTGACAAAGGCCAAATCTTTATGGAAACTCTCTTCTATCCACTGTTTTGTAGGTCAATTGCTAAGGAGCTCCAGATAGTTTTCCCTTCTCTTTACCAGTGCTTTGAAGCTCTCAAAGGACCTTTGCCCTGGTCATTATCCCATCCTATGAACTGTGTTATGGAGCACTTTTGAGGTTTTTCACTCGGTGCATGGTGCTTTCTGCTCACTCACACACCAAAAAGCCACTTAATTGACTTCTAAGCAGGTGTGCAGGAAGAAAAGATTGTCAAGAATGAGATATGTCTTTTCACACCGCCTCTCTGGAGGCACACTGATCGATAGCTGTTCCTGCAGTTCTCCCAAAGGCACTTCTTCCAAAGGTAACTGGACTTCCATCCTCCACTAGAACCAAAGAAGCTTCTTGGATGAGAAGTGAAACCTCTTCGAGGAAAAACAAGAACATCCAGCTGCTTTTTGAAAAAGCACCTTTGGGATAGCCATGACCTGGATGACTGAGAATCTCCATAGACATTCAGTCCCAAATGTGATTTTTCAAGAGGCAACTGGGCTTGTTGTTTTTTTTTCCTTGAAGACATGCTGCTTCTCATCCAAGAAGCTTCTTCAGTTCTGATTGAAGTTCTGAAGTCAGAACTGAAGAACCTCATTGGGTAAGAAGTGAACCATCTTCAAGGAGAGTCCAGTTGCCTTCTGAAGAACTGAAGAAGCTTCTTCTCCTGCCTTCTGGTGCTTTGAAAAATACGTTGACCCCTATTCTTTGTGGCAGCCCCTCAAATCCTGAAATCCTGCTATCATGTCACCCCTAATTCTTCTTTTCTCTACACTAGCCATACCCAATTCCTGCAACTTGGACACCATCAAACACACTTCGGGGGGGGGGGGAGAATCCAGAATATATTCTCAGGCTTACAATTAAGACCATTTAGAAGATCAACCAGAATATCATTCTAGACTTTATGTAACTGTTGGGCGGGGTGGGGAAAAAATAGGCACTGACATCAGGATGGTGAGCACCTAGAGGTGGTGCTCTCAGCTCAAAATCAGGATGCTGTGAGTTCGATCCTAGGTAGAGGCAGGTATTTCTCTCTCTGGGCACAATGAGAATATATATATATCTGGCATTCAGCTTTGTTCAGGTATTTTCCCACGTCATAATAGTGGTGCTTTTAAAGTTGTAGCAACGTTTCAGCAGAATCTCATCTGCCATCATCAGGCTTCTGTTGATGATGGCAGATGAGATTCTGCTGAAACGTTGCTACAACTTTAAAAGCACCACTATTATGACGTGGGAAAATACCCAAACAAAGCTGAATGCCAGACATGTAAGTACCCGCGAAAACTTAAGAAAACAAATATATATATATATATATATATATATATATATATATATATATATATATATTGAACAAAACTCTGTGTTGGCAACAGGAAGCGCATCCGGCCAAGGGATTATAAGGTCATTAAAAGGTCATCAAACATTCATTGTTTGAATAATACACATACAGCACACAGATACACTGTACAGTAAATGTAGGTTTTTACTTCCAGACAGTTTAAGCAAAGTTCAAGATAAGCAGTCCAAAAATCATTCACAGGTAAATCAGTCAGTTTTTCAATCCAGGGATAATCCAAATATCAAAGTCCAGTGTGAAAAAACAGACTTATATTAAATCTAGGAATATCAGTCAATTAGGAAAAATGGAGCAACTGCAATACTTTCCAACAGAAGGAAACAGAGATCCACTCACACTCTCTTCTGAGACTCAGACTAAAACAACCCAGGTTTCTGGCTCCATCTTATGGCTGTTTGAGAAACCACACCTAATTACAGTTTTGCCTTTTCTTAAAGATACAGTTTTAAAATGTTTATCCTGGTTTATATATTTCTAACCCAAATACCTGTTAGGTGACTTATATTCCTAACATATTATAAGGTCATTAAAAGATGAACGATCAGGGTGGTGGAAGCAAAATTTGCAAAAAAAGAAAGAAAGAAAGAAAATAAAAGGAGAAATGCTTTTCCCAGGATCTTTCCCCACTCATTTTGCTCAAACCAAACTACCTGTGTTTCTAAAGCAAGCTCTACCTTGATTGCTCCTGTGGAGATCTGAATTTCATGGAGACGTCTCATGGTTCCATCCCGGTCCACAAAATACGAAGAGGCAAGTTGGTGAAGGGATTCAACACTTTGGGTGGCATTCCCCGACTTCCGGTCAAGTCGGTTTTTGTCCATATACATGGTCAGCGCTTCCTCTCCTAATGAGGCATCCCCCCCCAAAAAAAAAAAAAACGGAAGCAGAAGGCAGAAAGGAAGAGAAGGAAGGAGGGACAGAGGGGAAAAAAGAGAGAAGGAAGGAAAGAAAAAAAAAGGAAGGATGGGAGGAGATCAGAGTCAAATTACTGCTGGTGCCAACAGATGAAAACAGATACACAATTGGTATGCTGATTTGAGTTTCAGCCATTTTACACATTGTACAATCAACAGTGTTTCAAGCCAGGCCATTCCATACCAGAAAACCTCAAGGTTGATGTATGTTCAATGCAGAGGTGGTATTCAGCCGGTTCTGACCAGTTCTGGAGAACCAGTAGCAGAAATTTTGAGTAGTTTGAAGAACTGGCAAATCCCACCTCTGACTGGCCCCATCCCCATCTATTGTCTGTCTCCCATCGAGTCCCAGCTGATCAGCTGGGTCTTCTTGGGTTGCCCTGCACAGGAGAACAGAGCTGGAAAGCAGGTTAGTAGGGTGGGGAGGGAGTGGAGATTTTGCAGTATGCTTCCCCTGCCACGCCCACCAAGCCACGCCCATAGAACCGGTAGCAATTTATTTCTTTTTTGAATCCCACCGCTGCTTCAATGCCAAACTGATGATATTTCCTTGAAAATCTCTCAAATTCATTTCATCGTTGAAGAACCACGCTAACAAACATCGCTAAAATCTTTTAAAAATTAGGTCAAGAGCTTTAATTATTTTGGCAAGCGCACTCCACCCCCCCACCCCCCTTTAGCTCTGTTCCATTCTCCATCCCCTTCAGTCTCGCACCTCTTCACCATCAAATAATCCCCTCCCCCAAATGAAGGAATAAAGGGGCAACGAATGAGCATGTAAACATGAAAAGCAATCTCCTTTCAATGCGACATTTGCAACACAAAAGATGCTGAATGTATTTTATTTTTCACAGGACTCATTTGGATCAGATTCAATGAGATCCAATTTGGGTGTTTCTAGTCAGTGCCAAAACCGTGGAGGGATTTTTTTTTCCTGTTGGTCTAACACTACGATCATTAGGGGATAATTAATTTTGTGCTTGTGACACGGAACGGCAATCACAACCCAGTAATGGCAGAAGAGACAGCTCTTTCCCCTTCCCTTAAAATATTTGCAGAAGTAGGACAATCAATAGATATATTGAGAGGGAAAGAGGGAAGGAGAAGAGGAGAGAGAGAAGCTGCCCTATTTCTGCAAATATGTTTGTGTGAGTGTGTAGATACACCAAAGACACACACACACACACACACAGCTGGACATGGCTACAGGGACTTCAACCCCAGATTTTTTTTTTCTTATTCCTGCCACGATTAGATAGCTTTATTTTTTCTTTAGTTTTTTTTTTTTTTAATACAATTCTATAATGACATATTCCAGAACAGTTTCAGGCATTTATTGAATACAAAACAGTAAGCAGGGTAACTGTAAATTAAAGACAGAGAGAGAGGAAAAAAATTAAACAATAGCACCCTCGGGGGGAGGGGGGGGAGCAATTCCTGTATAAGTAGGTCCTTGACTTACAATAGTTCATTTAGTGATGGTTCAAAGTTATGGCGGCACTGAAAAAATGTTGACTTATGAGCATTGGAGCACACGCACCCTGCCCCCATGGTCCCATGATGAAAATTCGGATGCCTGCGGCAGCAGGGTCCCTGGTTCAGGTGTTCCCCTTTTGCAACCTTTGGACAATAGCAAAATCAGATTCACTTAGCAACTCTGTTGCTAACTTGAACAACTGCAGTGATTAGAGACTGGGGCAAGAAAGGTCATAAAATGGGACAAAATTCATTTAACATTTGCACCAAGACAAAATTCCTTGTGCATCCAATCACACTTGGCCAAGAAAGAATTCTATTCTATTCTATTCTAATTCTTATTCTATTCTGTCCTATCCTATCCTATCCTTCCATTCCATATTCCTATCCTATCCTATCCTATCTTATTCTTTTCCTATATTGTCCTATCTTTTATTCTATTCCATTCATTCCTATATTATCCTCTATTCTATTCTATTCTATTCTATTCTATTCTATTCTATTCTATTCTATTCTATTCCATTCTAATTCTAATTTTAATTCTATTCTATTCTTTCTCTATTCCGTTCTGTTCTATTCTATTCTATTCCTATATTTTCCTATTTTTTGTTCTATTCCATTCATTCCTATATTATCCTATATTCTATTCTATTCTATTCTATTCTATTCTATTCTATTCTATTCTATTCTATTTCTATTCCTATTCCTATTCCTAATTATTCTATTCTATTCTACTCTACTCTACACTATTCCCTATTCTATTCTACTCTATTCTATTCCTTATTCTACCCTACCCTACCCTATCCTATTTATTCTATTCTGTTAACACTGAGTGACCTCACTCCCTTCTAGCACTGATGAAGTTACCTAGTTGGGTAATGAAACATCTTCAAGGAAAACAACCAAGCTCAGAGAGCACCAAGGACCCCTCCTTCCAACCCTGAAGTACAAAGATTTTTCTTTATTACAGGCTCTTTGGAATAGCCCTGTTTTAACACCCTTCCTAAACATGATCGGGGTGGCTGTCAACCAACTTCTTCAGATGAGGCAGTTGTTATTAATGGTATTGCTATTGTTCCCTTGCAAATCAGAACAAATCCAGCTTGAATGGACAATTTAATAAAAGCACGCATTACCGCAACGGCGTTAAGATATGCCCAGCCTCTGAGGTCAAATTAAAACTCTCCATACATTCCGCCAAACTCTCGAATATCAAGGGAGAGTTTCAAATTTTCGCTTTTGGCAATGAATAACGAAGAGGCTGAGAACCGTGCGAATGAGAAAGTTAAACAGCGGAGAACCAGGGTGTTAAAACGGCGGGTGCATTTCCAACACCCAATTGCAAACAACTTGAGTCAAATGAGTAAAAACATTGCCTGGAAATAAAAGGCAGCCACAGCAATCAAGAAGGGTTAATAGATTTTCACTGCATTATTAAGTCCTAATTTCTCATTTATTAAAACATTCAAAGTCATCTTGCCTTCAGGGTATTCCATGCAAATTAGCTCTTCGCGATGATGTTTCTGCAACCTCCAGAATTAGCAGGAGGAATGACTCGGAGTAGTATCTTCAGATTGTAACTAAGAATGAAGAGCCCTTTTAGGGGCTGTGGGAGGCAGATGTAAAGGTGCAGATGAAACTGAGAGGGATGGAAGGGGACACAGCAAAGTTGACTTCCCAACCCCACTGGGCTTCCTGTTTTTAAGCCACCTCCACCATTACTCAACCCATTTCCATTAGAGGCAAGTACTGTAGCAGCTTTGCAGAGCATTCTCACGAGCTATTTGGGGGGTACATGGTGGGGGGGAAATCAAACAAGGCTTGGAAAGAATGCATTTGAAGAGTTAGAGATCTTTGCTGTGAACATCAAAATGGGGCCAGATGAGATGTGGGGAGGGAGGGAGAGAGGAAGAGAGACTTGATAGATAAATGATAGACAGAGCCAGATAGATTGGCATAGATAGATGATAGATAGTTACACGCAGAGACAGATATTGTAGTTAGACATAGATGATAGTTAGATGATAGGTAGGTAGGTAGGTAGGTAGGTAGGTAGGTAGGTAGGTAGATTGATTATAGATAGATAGATAGATAGATAGATAGATAGATAGATAGATAGATAGATAGATGATAGATAAATAGATAGATAGATAGATAGATAGATAGATAGATAGATAGATAGATAGATGTAGATAATGATAGATAGATAGATAGATAGATAGACAGACACATATTGTAGATACAGACAGATATTGTAGATAGAGATACTGTAGACAAACAGAAAGATAGATAGATGCAGATGATAGATAGATGATAGAAAGATAGATAGATGTATAGATACATATAGATAGACAGATACTGTAGATAGAGACAGACAGATATTATAGATACAGGCAGATATTGTAGATAGAGAGAGAGAGATACTGTAAACAGACAGACAGATATATAGATAGATGACAGAAAGATAGATAGATTTAGATAGATACAGACAGGCAGACAGATATTGTAGATAGATAGAGACAGACAGATATTGTAAGAGACAGATATTGTAGACAGAGATACTGTAGACAGACAGACAGACAGATGAATGATAATAGATAGGTATAGATGCAGATGATAGATAGATGGATGATAGATACACAGATGATAGAGAGATAGAGAGATGAGAGAGAGACACAGTCAGACAAAGATAGATGGAGAGAAAGAAATGGAGAGAGAGGCAAAGATAGAGACAGAGAAAGAGAGAGAGAGAGAGAAGGGAGGGCTGGCTTGATGTGCTGCTACCACCACAGACATGTATGTCCTACTTTCATTAAAGCATCTTAAACAGCTTTGTCGTTTCTGTGAGGCTCCTGCTATAAACAGGCTTTGAGCATCTGATGCACTGTGAATTATCATCATGCTTTGTCTGGATTTCCACAAATAGTCCTCTAGGGTATTCTAGGATCCCACTGGTGCTGAGCAAATGGCCAATGATTTCCAAATTGGTCGGAAGGAGCTCTCTACGTTTATTTTTCTGCTTAATTTTTAAGGAGCCGTTGCAAGTCTCGTCTCCCCAGATCGGCCGAGTCCCTTGAGCTGGGCTGCTGGGGCCCTGTGGTTTCGACCAGAGGCAGGAAAACACTCTCATTCATGAACAATACATGCTCTCGGGGAGTGTCTTCCACTTTTACCGCTGTCAAGAGAAATGTTTCTTCCTGCATTATTCTCCTGGCAGCTTTCCCTCCTTCATCAGGCATCTCTAGCTCTCCCTTCCATGCCTGTGCATATTTTAAAGCTAAGCATTGTAAAAACAGGACCGCGGAGGAAAAGCACATGGCAAATAATTCACCAGCGGACCCAGGCAAAATTAAAAAATATATTTCATTGTTCCAAAGGTCGGTGTGATTTGGAAAGGCTAGGGACCAAGCCGCCCAGGTGGTGGGAATGAATGAAAAAGGGGACAAAAAAACAAAACTAAACTAAACTAAGTCTTGCTTTCTTAAGGCTTCCCCTCTGCCTGTTTTGTTCAAAAGGATGCCTCGTTTTTGTGGATTTAACTCACAGTTAAGAAGGTACATCGTCGCAATCTTAATAAATAAAACTGTAAAAAAGTTCTGGAATCGCCAGACCAAAAAATATCCCTTTACTTGCCAAACTTAAATCAACTGTTGGGAGGACCTTGGTGCTCTCTGAGCATGGTTGTTTTCTTATAGACATCTCATGACCTATCTAGGGAACCTTATCAGTGCTACAGCAAGTTGGGAGGAGGAGGGGGAGGAGGAGGAAGAGGAGAGGAAGGGGAGAGGAGGGGGAAGGAGGAGGAGGGGGAAGGAGGAGGAGGAGGAGGAAGAGAACAACTTTGAGCTTAGTTGTTTCCTTGCAGACATTTCATAATAACTTCTTCAGTGTTGAAAAGGAGGAGGAGGAGGAGGACTGGGGGGAGGAGGAGGAGTGAGGTGTCCTCGATACTCTCTAAGCTTGGTTGTTTTCTTGCAGCCATCTCATAACCCAACTAGGTAACATCATCAGTGTTGCTAGCACTAGTACTACCCCTCATTTCAACCTTGCACCACAAATATTCTCCTTTATTGGTAAAATATCTTTGGCAGCTTAAAAGATATACTATGAAAATTGCTCGGCAGGAGCCTTCTTAACTCTTCCTCTCAACCAACCTATCTGAACTTTGTTGTTTCTTGGTCCTTTGGAATGTAGCCCCTCGACCCTGGGAATCCAGGCCACACTCCACCACAGCAATCTATCCGATCCCTACAAACTACCCATTTCCATTCCTCTCTCGAAGTGATTCTCAGGGACATCACTGGCCTGCAAAGGGACTCTGTATAGGCTCAGAGGCATTTCGGTCTCCAGTTAGTTTGCCTAGATTATTACTTCTTTGTTCAGCTAGGTTTCTATCCTTTTTGTTTGGGAAGAAAAACTATTGTGGAGAAGTTGCACATAAGCCAGAAACCAGAATGCATAACAACGAGCCAGCAAAAACAGGATAGATGATGTTTTAAAAATAAAACAAGTTGTAGAAAGTTTGATTTAAAAAAAAAAAAAAAAAAACTTTAAGAATTCAGGTCTATTTGTCAAATCTTTCTTCTGAATTAACACCTCAAACATTTGGTTTTGTCTAGCATACATATTTAAGCATATAACCATGGATTCTTCACATGGCTTTGGACTATTATATGCATGCATGTAGAGCTCTGTGTCAACATTTACAAACTTCAGAAGCAAGAGAGTGAAAAATAAAAGCATTTTGGGCCAAAATGCTTGTTTGAAAAAGCAACAAAATGCCAGCAGAACAGATGTGAGCCTCAGTCCTAGTCAATTTAATTTTTAACTTCAAGAAGGATTTTTAAAAAAAAGTTCCATGTCTCCACTTTGGAAATGGATACCTGTTCTATTCCTTTGATAACTCCTAAATAATGTATCAAAAATTCCCCTTTAGGCATTTTTTCCATTTCCAGCTGAAAGTGTGAATCTTTTTTTAAAAGGTATTACTTTTTGTCTTAACATTTAAGGCTCGAACCAAAGCTGATGTGCAAAGCCAAACATTCAACAAAAAATGAAAATCAGCATTAATCCATCGACTGGGACAGCTAAAGACGCATTAATTTCCAGCCGTGTTTGACAGCACGAAAATGCTGAATGTTTAGGTTGTTCTCACAACCGCCCTCAAAGGGTTAAAACATCTCCTCCAAAATAACTTGGGCGACTTTGTGATCTATGAACCTGAAATCTGGGTCTTGTCATGCCAAGGCAAATTGTGTTTTCCAAACTTCAAACAGATTTACTGACCCCTTTTCAATTAGCTTCTCCCGTTCTACCCTGCCCGGTTCATTTTTCAACCAGCGGTGTGTAACCAGGAAGCCAGACCAGACTTTTGAATGATGTGCTCTGGGATATAGTTCAAAAAAAAAAAAAAAAGGTCAGGAAACTAACAAGGTATGTTCCCAAGGAAAAGCAGGCCATTTAGTAGAAAAATTAATTAAAGCTAGACAAGCTGTCACCTCCTGGGTTACTGTTTCAGAGATGAGCCATGGTGGCACAGTGCTTAGAGTGCGTTACTGCAGACTACTTCTGCTGACTGCCAGCTGCCTGCAATTTGGTAGTTCAAATCTGTAAAGCGGTATATAAGTCTAAGTGTTTGTTCTGACCTAGGCTCCCCAAGATCACGAAGCAGACTCCACAACCCAATAAAACCCTGTTGATTTAGGTTCAAGGGAATTCCTCTCCAGCAAAGTCCCAGCAAACAGTTTTTCATGAGATTTCACAACTACAGACTTTTATCACGCTTGGAGAGTTACCAGGCCGATAGCTTCCAAATGCCACTCTGTAGCAGCAATGACTCAGCAAGAAGTCAGGAACAGATCTTCACCCTAATGAATTGAACAAATTGTCTTCTGCAAACCCCACTCCCCTTTCGCTCCTCTTTATTCCCTATGGGAGGGGCCATTCACTGTCCATCTGTGCCCTTATTCCTGAGTTGTTGACCCTTGTTCCTTAACTGTTCCCTTCTCCTGGCAGCTCTGTGCATGCGCACATTGAGAACAGGCTGTTCTTCTGCCCCACTGATCTCCAACTCCGCTGGTAACTGTCAGACGACTGTAGTCCCATCTCTGCCTCCAACGCAGAGCCCTCGTCAGAGCCTTCCCAAGACTCCAGGACTGACCCAGGTTCCTCCCCAACCTCCTCACTGTCTGAGTCTGCTGCCAGCTCCACTGGCCGCTGGTGAGCCACAACAGTGCTATTACTATTGCTGTTTCCTTAACAGATTCCTCAACCCTTTCAACAATTGCAGAGCTTTTAAGGTACTGGATAATTAAAAAAAAAAATATGACCACAAGTGAGCCCAAAATTGATGTTGCTAATTGAGAAGTTTGTTCAGTGAGTTTTGACAACATACAATGTTAAGTGAATCATTGCCGTTGTTAAATTAATGTGGTTGTGAAGTGAATCCATTGTCCCCAGGAATTTTGCTTGTCAGCAGGTCATAAAAGGAGATCGCGTGTTCCCGGGATGCTGAGACCCTCATAACTGTGAGCCAGTTGTCAAGCATCTGGAAGTAAATCACGTGACCATAGGGATGCTGGAACGGTCATAAGGGTGAACAATAACTGACTTTTTTTCAGAGCTGTTGTAACTTCAAACAGTCCCTAAGTGAACTGTTGTAAGCCAAGGACTACCTGTATCTGCCTTGAAAGTAGCTCATGTTGAACCGCACAGTGCAGTCAAACATCAGGAGCTGACCAAAGGAAAAGTTTTGCATTACATAATAAAATGCTTCGTAACCCTCTTTAAAAACGTTCATAAAATCAGCCAAACTTCAATTCCATAGGATCTTGTGTTTTGGATGCATCTTGTTAGTTTGCCCTTTTGAGGGGTGTTGGTTCAAAAAATGATCTGTTCTTAGTCTTACTCTTACTCTATTCCTATTCTTATTCCATTCCATTCCATATTCTATTCTATTGCCATGGTGGTTCAGTGGCTTGAATGCAGTATTGCACGTAAACTCTGCCCACTTGCCAGGAGTTCGATCCTGACTGGCTCAAGATTGACTCAGCCTTCCATCATTTCAAGGTCAGTCAAATGAGGACCCAGATTGTTGGGGGCAATAGGCTGACTCTATAAACCACTCCAAGAGGGCTATAAAGCACTGTGAAGAGGTATATAAGTCTAAGGGCCATTGCTATTGCTGCTCTATTCTACTCTACTGACATGGTGGCTCAGTGGTTAGAATGCAGTATTGCAGTTTGATCCTGACAGGCTCAAGGTTCCATCCTTTCGAGGGTCAGTAAAATGAGAAGCCAGATTGTTGGGGGAGGGCAAGATGCTTAAAGAGGGCTGTAAAGCACTGTGACGTGGTATATAAGTCTATGTGCTATTGCTAATAGACAGGGCAGTTGTGATGTTAGCATGTATTTCTAACAGGAATATTAAGGTGAGCCCAAGTCAAAAAATCACCCATACATCCGAGTCCTGAAAGAAAGAGAAGAGCCCACCATCACTTACCTCCTAAAGTGGCAGAGATGAGGATGTGGGTGCCGTATTTTTTGATGATGGTATCAATGAACTGCTGTGTTGTAGGTCTCCTGCCCAGAAGGCGTACGCTCCTCTGGAACTCAGGCATCAAAGGGATGGGGTTCCGGAGTAGATCCCTCCGTTCAATGGCCGTGTTCCTCACCTTCCAACGGGCAAACTCCCTGAGCAACGAGAGAGCAAAACAAACATGGGTGAGGATCAGAAATCTGGGCGGGTCAATGAGGAGAAGGTCAGGAGGGAAGTGGTGGATAGGAGAAACACCATAAAACATCCCCCCCCACACCAGTTATTCTGAATGTTCCAGTTTTGAGTTTTCCTGGGAAAGGATGAAAGAGAGGAGAGGATGGGAGAAACAGAAAGGAAAAGGAAAAGATGGGAAGAGCGTCAGCATTCCAACGAACCAACTCCAAACCAATAAATTCCAAGGCAGGCATTTCCTCAAAGTTCCATTTTATTGGCACATCTGGGAAAACCTGAATCTGAGAGTCTTGCACCCATCAGCCCATCACATGGCCCAATCAAACCTTCATCCCAACTGGAGACATCCTCCCAATCACTCCCCTCCAGGTGCAGGGCAACATGTCCATGACTCTCTGAGAAAGGATGTTGTTGAGTCTAATCTTCTGCCTGTCTATGAAACCTACCCCCTCCCAAATTCCCAGGCACTAAATGTGACAGCCTCGAAGCTTCCAAGTAAAATATGGCTTCCAAGGCTGACAAAGAGGTTATTTCAAGATCTGACATAAATAAGAGGAAAATCCCATGTTCATAATATTCCTGCAAAACCAACTCCTATAATTCATCAAGTCCCAAGCAAATGATCACATTGATCAAACAATGTCTTCTCATTTCCCAAAATGTCATGAATTTCCATTTTTTTGAAGAAAAGAGGAGAATGGCTGGATTTTTTTTCTCCTTGAGTAGGAACCTCCTGACTTCTTCAAGAACGTCCATCTTAAATGTACTGAGAAACGGGAAGTTGAAATATACATCTCTGGCTTCCGAGATTCTGTAACTTAACCTCTTTATGGCTGTCCATAAACTGGGTTAATAAGACAGTGTGAATCTAAGCTTCTGGTGTTGAGCAACTGCTGGAGGGTTGCTATAAATGTTCTTCTTTCTGGAGGAAAGAACCGTTTCCTGTTCTTCTTTGAATGTTCGTTCCTACAGGACAAAATTTCAAATTTATTTTATCAGAGCTTTCATGTTTGCGTTATTCCCTGGTGGACTGCAGGAGGTGTGTGTCTTCTTCTTCTTCTTCTTCTTCTTCTTCTTCTTCTTCTTCTTCTTCTTCTTCTTCTCCTTCTCCTTCTCCTTCTCCTTCTCCTTCTCCTTCTCCTTCTCCTTCTTCTTCTTCTTCTTCTTCCTCCTCATTCCCCTCCTTCTCCTTCTCCTTCTCCTTCTCCTTCTCCTTCTCCCTCTCCTTCTCCTTCTTCTTCCTCCTTTTCCTCCTCATTCCCCTCCTCCTCCTCCTCCTCCTCCTCCTCCTCCTCCTCCTCCTCCTCCTCCTCCTCCTCCTTCTTCTTCCTCCTCCTCCTCCTCCTCCTCCTCCTCCTCCTCCTCCTCCTCCTCATTCCCCTCCTTCTTCTTCTCCTTCTTTGCTTTTTGAGCAAACCCACTCTCTCATCATCCCACTGCCCCTATTTTGGAAAAGGGGTTCCTGAGGCTATCTCACCCACTCACCTGCGGCTGAACTGGGAGGTTTGGTAGCCAACAAAGCTGCAGAATAAGTGGGAGAAGGTTGGGTGAAGGTCAGGTAGAACATCCATCTGCACTTACTCAGCCTTTTCCATCCCCCTTTTTTTAAGAAAAGGCACCCAGCCTTTTTTTTTGATAGCAAATTCTTTTCTATCAGATCAAAGGAAAAGAGCCAGAGGGAAGAAGGAAGAGAGAGAGAAAAAAAAATGCAGAAAGCCATTTTGCTGTGATTCTAGTACTAAGCCATGGGGGAACGTTTGGCATCCATAAGAAGACGAGGGAGAGGGGAAAAAAAGGAAATTGTCCTGCTTTTGAAATGGAGCAAAAGGCGATAAATACCTTTTTCGCCCAAAGGCAGAATTGATTAATGAGCACAAGGTGGAGGAAATAGAGATTATTTTTCACCCCCAAAATAAATAATGGAAGGTGTCACTCCAGAGGCAATCTGGATGCTCATTAGCACCAGACAGAATAGTGGGAAACTGCTGAGAAGGTTCAAACTACGGGGCAAGGAATCATAAGGGAGATCAGGATGCAGATCTGCTTCTAACCATCCTCTCCAACCCAATATGGAAACCAGAGGGCTGGGCGAAGAAGGGAACGAGCTTAGGAAAACAAGAGAAAAGAATATCCCAAAGATGATTTCTTTAAAAATAAAAAAAATTCCAAAAGGCAACTGGACTTTGTTTTCTCTTGAAGATGTTCCTTTGGGATTCAACATCTCTGGAGATACTCAGTCATCCAGGTCATGATTATCCGAAAGGTGCTTTTTTCAAAAAGCAATTGGACTTTCTTGTTGTTCCTTGAAGGGGTTTTGCTTCTCATCCAAGAAGCTTCTTCAGTTCTGACTGACTTCCATCCTCCACCAGAACTGAAAAAGCTCCTTGGACGAGAAGCAAAACCCCTTAAAGGAAAAACAAGAAAGTCCAGTTGTTGTTTTTTGAAAAAGCACCTTTCGGATAAGCATGACCTGGATGACTGAGCATCTCCATAGACATTCAGTCCCCAAGGCGCTATTTCAAGAGGCAACTGGACTTGATTTTTCCTTGAAGAGGTTTCGCTTCTCATCCAAGAAGCTTCTTCAGTTCTGGTGGAGGATAGAAGTCAGTTAGAACTGAAGAAGCTTCTTGAACGAGAAGCAGAAACTCTTCAAGGAAAAACCAAGTCCAGTGCCTCTTGAAAAAGTATCTTTGGGACCACCATAACCTGAATGACTGAGAATCTCCATAGACAAGAGAACAAAATAGGCAAGCAAAAAAAAAATTAAAGGCAAACCAAGTTGCACCTGGGAGGTGAGTAGAATATTTAGCCAGTGTTCAGAATATTTAGTATTCAGTATTCAGAATATTTAGCCAGTTTCAGCCAGTGTTTTGCCACCAACGAAGTCCTCTGGCACACTCTGATGTTTTTCAATTGCCCTTTCTCCTTCTTCTGGCCTATTATTCAAGGTCTCCCCAGGGATACTATCTGCTCCTTGCCACCCACCACCTGACTTATCAGCTGGTGCCCCTTTTCCATAGATGCTCGCATCAACGTTTTTCTATTCCTAGCTTCACTCCTTAGCTGCTGGGTCAGCTTCTGATCTGCTACATCGAATGTCGTCACAGCAGGGCCGGGGGGGGGGGGAGACTGGTTCAAATGGGTCTACAGAAGTCACCAATAAAGGAGAACATTTGTAGCCTAGAGTTGAAATGAAGGGTCCTTGATGCTCTCTGAGTTTAGTAAGAACTGCTTACTAGCACTGATGAGATTACCTAGTTTGGTAATGAAATGTCTGCAAGAAAACAACCCAGCTCAGGGAGCACCAAGGACCACACAATTGTCATCTTCCTCCTCCTCCTCTTCCTCCTCCCTCCCCCTTTGGTAAACTCCATTCCTTTCTAGCACTGATGATGTTACTTAGTTGGGCAATTAAAACATCTGCAACAACCCAGTTCAGAAAGCATCAGGGATTCACACCCTCATTTCAACCCTGAGCTGCAAATATTCTCCTTTATTGATAAAAATGAGTTCCACATCCAACGAAACATCCTTGCGACAAAGCAGAGGAACCAAAGACTCTTTTGAAGGAAAAGACGACTTAAGAAATCAAGTTTAAAAACCTTGACTACAAGCTCTCAATAGTTCAACATTTTGTTGATTATCCCATTTTTCCCCCTCTTAGCTGACAGATACGCAACTCTATTCAGAACTGCCTATAAATAGAAGATCCTTCAAGATTCAAATGGCAGTGACATTACCCAAACTTGAAAAGCACAAGGAAGACAAAACAAAATTGTCTATTTTAGAATCGGTGGCAGATTCCGCACAGTTCCAAAACATTCGGCAGAAGCATTTGATTTCTGTTGAGTAATGGGAAGCCACCTTGTCTCTTGGAGAAGAGCAGAGTGAAGAACCCCCTGCAGCAAGATAATGAAATAAATAATAAACAAATATGTTGCCATCAACGTGCAGCTGTCTATTTTGACATATTGAGAAGCTCAAGATCGACTTCTGCTGTGGAGGCATTTCTCAAAGAGCTATGCTTAACTGCACATAACAAACAGGGGAAGGAAAGGGGATGAGAGATAAAAATTTCAGGATGAACTGTGATGGCACGGGGGTTGATGGTGATACTCTTGGGATGTAAGGTCAATGCAGAGGTTGACTTCCGTTTTGTACATCAAATTCTACCAATTAAAATATTTGGCAGGGAGGGGGAAAAGGGAGAGAAGGAGAAGATGATGGAGGAGGAGGAGGAGGAGGAGGAGGAGGAGGAGGAGGAGGAGGAGGAGGAGGAGGAGGAGGAGGAGGAGGAGGAGGACTGTGAGGTCCTTGGTGCTCACTGAACTTGGTTGCTTTCCTGCCGATGTTTCATTACCCAACTAGGTAACATCATCATTGCTAGAAGAAATAGTGGAGGAGGAGGAAGAGGAAGAAGAGGAGAAGGAGAAGAAGGACTATAGAGTCCTTGGTGCTCACTGAGCTTGGTTGTTTTCTTGCAGATGTTTCATTACCCAACTAGGTAACATCATCAGTGCTAGAAGAAGATGAGGAGGGGGGGGGGAACGACAAGATTTAGAATCAGGAATAGAAAATGCAAATCCAAATAACAGGCTTTTGGAAATGCTGACTGAGCAATAATGTTCCCAAAGTGGAAGTATTTGATGTGATTTTCACACACTTCCTTCTTGGATAATTCCAGAAATAGAGAAGGGAAATCCCACCCTGAGGGCAGACTTAAGGGGCTGGGACAAAGTAATCTTGCTTCTGCGTAGCCGTTCCAACTTTGCTTTTCTGTACTGATGGCTACAGCTTCCCCTTGACACAATCCACCACAAAGGCAACCTTCTTCTTCCTTTTTTCCTTCTTCTTTTTCTATTCTTCTCCCCACTTTTCCTTCATCTCCAGACAATTATCATAAATAGGATACGCATTCAGTATTTCAGGCACATTTGAGATTTTCTCAACAGATATTTTCAAAAGATATTCTCCCTTGGGCAGATGTTCCACCCCCATGTGCTGGGTGCATTACAGAGGCAGAATTTCCAAATAACATCTTATTTCTCCAAACCACTTGACTCATTCCCTGTTTCTTTCCTAGTGACCTTTCTCTCTCTCTCTGTTCACAACAGGTGGGTCTGTTGGGATACACACACTCACACACACACAACACATAAAGAAAGATGGATGAGACAGATCAGGAAAGAAGGGAGGGAGGGAGGGAAAGAGAGAGGGAAGGAAGGAGGGAGAGAGTAAGAAGGAAGAAAGGGAGGGAAGAAGGAAGGGAGGGAGAGAGAGAGAAGGAAGGAAAGAAGGAGGGAAAGAAGGCAAAGAGAGAAGGAAGGGAGGGAAGGATGGAGGAAAGAAGGGGGAGGGAAAGAGAGACGGAAGGAAAGAGGGAGCGAGGAAGAAGGAAAAGAGGGAGGAAAGAAGAGAGGGAGAGACTAAGAAGGAAGAAAGGGAGGAAGAAGGGAGGGAGGGAGGGAGAAGGAAGGAAAGAAGGAGGGAAAGAAGGCAAAGAGAGAAGGAATGGAAGGAGGGAGGAAAGAAGGGAGGGAGAGATTAAGGAGAAAGAAAGGGAGGGAAGAAGGGAGGGAGGGAGGGAGAGAAGGAAGGAGGGAAGGAAAGATTAAGAAGGAAGCAAGGGAGGGAGGGAGAGAAGGAAGGAGGGAAGGAATGCAAAGAGAGAAGGAAGGAGAAGGAAGGAGGGAGGAAAGAGACACAGAGATCAGCTATTTTAAATGACCATAGAAGAGATAATATTTGATGGTGATGCTACTAATAAGTAACATAGCATTGCTTGAAACAGGTCCAAAACAAGCCCACCATTGACTCCAACTCCTCCTCTTCTCCTTCTCCTTCTCTTCCTCCTTCTCCTCCTCTCTCTCTCCACACACACACACACACACACAGATGCAGGCACACACAGATACTGGAACTTTCATTAGTACTTTGAAAGTTCTTTCAGGCTGAAGTGCAGAGGATAAACGCCTTAAGTAAAAATCAAGAGACCTGTAATTGATTTCACCTTTTCAATGGTGCCTTGCTGTCTGCTGCAGATTTGTCTGCTGAGAAAGGTCTGTCTCCAGGAATAACCGTTATAGCAGCCTTTCCCAAAATGGGGCCGGTGGTTATAGTTGATCTAGGGGCAATGTTTTTGTCTCCATGCATCCAAGCTAGACATTTTTTTTAAGGGCAACCTTAAGTGGGGACACAAAGATTAGGGGAGATTGCCACCGGGCTAAATTAGTTAGGAGACAGTACAGGTAGTCCTTGACATACAACCACAATTGAAGCCAAAATTTCTGTGGCTAAGTGAGATGGTTGTTGAGTGAATTTTGCCCCGTTTTGCAACCTTCCTTGCCCCGTTTGTTCATTGAATTGCCGCAGTTGCTAAGTTAGCAGCATGATTGTTAAGCAAACCTGGCTTTCCCATTGACCTTGCTCGTCAAAGGGGATCACAGGACCCGGGCACACTGCAACCAACATAAGTTCATGCCAGTTTCCCAGCATCCAAATTTTGATCACATGACCTTGGAGATAAATCACTTGGGAAAGCCAAGGGAAATCATCCAAACCATAAAAAAAGCAAAAGTTGGAATATTTCAGATATTGTGATGTGACACCCGGAAAAATTATGGCATCCTTCACTTACTCCTCCAAGGAAAGATTGAAGGCAAATGAAGGTCCAAGAAGAAGAAGAACATCATGGCTTCAAAATCTCTAAGGGACTGGTTGAAAAAATCTCTAAGGGACTGGTTGAGACAAAACCCAACAGCCTTTTTTTGTGCGGCTGTTGATAAAAATAGGATCGCCAACACGATCACCAATGTCCAATGACAGATATGGGAGAAGGAGAAGGAGGAGAAGGAGAAGGAGAAGGAGAAGGAGAAGGAGAAGGGGGAGGAGGAGGAGGAGGAGGAGGAGGAGGAGGAGGAGGAGGAGGAGGAGGAGGAGGAGGAGGAGAAGAAGAAGAAGAAGAAGAAGAAGAAGAAGAAGAAGAAGAAGAAGAAGAAGAAGAAGAAGAAGAAGAAGAAGAAGAAGAAGAAAAAGAAGAAGAAGCCACACTTATCCAGTCACATGGTCACACCCACCTAACCATGCCATGTTGTTAAAACATTTTAATCCCACCCCTCAAAAACTCAAAAGCCCTTTTTCGTGACAAAAATAGGATCGCCAACATGACTGCCAATGTCCGATGACTGATATTGACACAAGTGGAAGACAACCGTGGAGATGCTGAAACAGTCATAATGTCAGGGCTCCAACAAATCCACCCTCATTCAAATCAAAAGTCTCCAGCCGCATCTCAGAGAAAAGTGAATTGATTTATTGGGAGTGGCCATGTTGGCGTAAGCTGGATGCAGCTGATACTAAATCACATCATACATTTCTCTCTTGACCCTGGTCTCTCCCCCCCCCCACCCCCTGGATGTGACTTCTCCAATGGGACACATCTACCTCCAAGAGTCATCCATCATGCTCTCCAATAACCTTCTTATGTTCTGACAACTTTGGGCTACCGGGGTGATTATCTAGGCATTTCAAGAATGCCTTGTTTTCCCCCACTCCCTTTTTCTGGCAGCTAAATAGACCAAAGGAGTATCTTTTTAGTTGACACATAAGCGTGAAAGAAGAGACTTTTTTCAGTACCATTATAAACTTGAATGGTCACTAAACGAACTGTTGTAAGTTGAGAACTATCTCTAAGGAGCAAACCAGAGGTGGTATTCAGCCGGTTCGGACCGGTTCTTGTATACCGGCAGTGGAAAATTTGAGTTGTTCATGGGAACCAGCAAATACCACCTCTGGCTGGCCCCGCCACCCGCACCTGCCGTTACCTCTCCTGTATTCCCTTGTTTTTTAGCTCAGCTGATACGTGTGGCAGAGTGGATTGCCACGCCTCAGCTGAGCTAAAATAAACAGCTCAGCTCACCATCGTTGACAAAGAGCAAAGGTTTGTTTGAGCGCTGTGCACTCTCATGGAACCGGAAGGAAAAAATTTGGAAACTGACCACTGGAGCAAACTCTATTAATTCAGAATTAAGAAGAGTGTCTTCTTCTTCATTCAAGGAAATCTTAGACGCACCAGCTACTCCTACCACAGCCCTCCTAGGCCTAAGTTATCCGATGAATATACAACAGCAATTTGCAGAAAGCAGGCAAGGGGTTGTGCCTTTAGCAACTCTGTTTGATGTCATGACTCAAATCATTCCTGTTTTTCCCCCAATGGTTCTCTCTGTCAGTTCAACTGTGCTCTCAACTTTCCCCACATGCCCCCAAGGACAATTCATGTTCTTCCCACTCGCATATTTTAGGCAAGATTAGAAAATCCCAATGCTATTCTTATCCGGTTGAGAAAGGAAGTTGTGCAGGAAAGAAAATCTTCATATCTCTCATTAGGAGCTTGAATTAATTATCCTGACAAACCTCTCTTTGCATATTGAGGATGTTCTAAGGCAATCAAGTATATCAGTGGTAGGCATCAGGCGTTGAATAACTGTGTGAGGCTGAAGTTAACCTTCTCAGAAAATGTTCCAAATGTGTAACATCTTCAAGGGAAAACAAAGAAAGTCCAGCTGCCTCTTGAAAAAGCACCTTTGGGACAACCATGACCTGGGATGACAGAATCTCCACAGACTTCTCAGAAAACCCAGTCTAATGTCTTGTGGGAACCCAGTTTCTTCCCGAGGGAAGTAGGGCCTCCTCAAACTTGTGGGAATAACATGAGAACAAGGAAGGGGGAAGAATCCCAGGGACATTTGCAGAGATGATGGAAATAGGGACACTCCATGATAGAAGGACCTGCACATGTCTTGGAAGTTAAGTCTTAGCACCATGCATAATAATTCCTTCGTTCTTCTGCATAATCTCTTTGGCAGGTCACAGGGTTACACCTCAATCAATCTTTCAGAGGTGGACAACTTGGTGACCTCCAGGTGCTTGTGGACTGCAGTTCCATCATGTTTTTCCACTGGCCATGCACATGTGAACCAGAGTTAATGCTGGGTCATCAGGTGTAACCCCGAAGCCCCCTACTCTCATGACTAATTTATAATTTGGTCCTATCTTCCTTGAAACTACATCTGGATGTCACCATAGGCTTCCTCTTAGACCCAAACACTTGACAAATCTGAGCGCAGTGGATTGTGTGGTTAAGATGCTGGGTTGGAGGTTAGCAAGCCCACGTTCAAGACCCAAGCGCTGCCATAGATGGGGTAAGCTCCCGTCCTTTGCTCCAGCTCCTGCTGGGGACATGAACGGAGGCCCTTCCTGGGTGTCCCTCAAGCAATGGTGATATCACTGGCTAATCTTTTCAACCCAGAAATGCCTTGATGCTTCTGACATGAGTGTGATGTAACCTGAAAATTGGCAGCACAGTGATGGCCACAATCCCAAAAGGAATTTGATTCTGCTTTGCCTCCTGAGCTCTACTTGCAAAATAGCTTGGATAAGTGAAAGAAAGACACTGGGTTTGCAAAGCAGTATTGCTGCATTAGCATTTCTGAGCTCCTGCATTGATTCCTCTGCCTGGAAGGTAATTTGATATGGCTGCTGGGTGCCTATGCTTGCATAACAAGTCCTCATGTTCCTCCTCTTTCGATAAATCTCAGGAAATGAGCACAGGAATACTCAGGTTTCCAAATGTATCTCTCATTTCTGTTCTCAGAGGAATCGATCCACATTCAGGACACTCTAATCCATTCAAGAAGAATTCCAAGAATTGTTTTAAAGTACTTCGAGACTCCAGTTTTCTGAACTTTGGTTTCAATAGAGGAAAAATGGCAGATTCTCTCCCTCTCTCTCCCCTCTTTCCTTCCTTCCTTCCTTCCTTCCTTCCTTCCTCCCTTCTTTCCTTCCTTCCTTCCTTTCCTCCCTCCCTCCTCCTTTTCCTCCCCTCTCTTTAACAGTTCAGCTCTCTTTGCTGTGGTGGATTGTAGTCTGGATTCCCCAGGAGGGAGGGGCTGCATTCCAGAGGCTTGCAGACTTGGAAAAGCTTAGTCGGCAGGAAGTGGGACAAACCAATTCATCCTAGCAATTCCCAGAGTTTATCTACAGCTACGGAAATAGTTGTTTTACTCTGGCAAGATTCTGTCTATAGTTTAAGAGCAATAAAGGAAACACTCAGAAGTAAGTCCCCCATGTCATTCTTGGGGCTGAGATCACTCCCTCTGACACTTTAAGCCGAAATTTTACATCTCTAAAGATAATTTCTAAGCTCAACGATGTATACTTTCAAAACATTAGATTCCAGTACACAGAATTACCTCAGAAATGGAAGAACTGGACTTCTTACAAAAATTGCCCTACCTTTTCTAATATCATGAGGTTTATGAAGTTTCCTTGTTTTATCAGTAGAGTGCAGAAGCAGGGTGCTGTGGAGTATGAGACACAAACACGCAAAACTCTTTCTACAAAACATAGAGAGAATCATTCATTCATAAAATGACCACAGCATCAAGTCTCACTTCTGAAGGAGCACCAGGTAGTCAGGAAAATAGATAAGTGAGAAAACATCCTCAGCTCCAAGGACATGCTGGCAAATCTATTGCAGGCACAGGTGCCAATTTAAGACAGCTCAAGCCATCTTCCAACCAGCTTTACAAAGTCCCATCTCCAAGAATCCAGGGGGAAAACATACACACACATACAAACCCGTGGCTTGCTTTATGCTAGTCACGTAGCTTTGACGCTAAGGTTTATCTCTGAGGCTTTCCATTGGAAACGACACAATTCTAATGTGTCATGTCCACGTTCCCTCTCAATGAGAGCTCCAGGGAAATTGCCATGGCAAAAAAACAAAAAAAACAAACAACCCCAAGCACGGTATGCAAATTTAGCAATTGGATGTTAACAGCAGGAGGGCAATGGAAGAAAGCTTTTCTGGTTTCAAACAGGCTGTAGAGAGTTTAAAGAAAAGGGGAAAAGGGGGGTCTCCAATGGAAAGGGAAAATAGGAAAGTGCAAGCAGTGGGCTGAAAAGGAACAATAAATGCATCTTAACGGTGATGCAGTGCCATTCCTCTCTTCTCTCCCTCCCTCCCCACCCAAACTTCTTCTGTAAAATCTCAAGGCTTTTCACGGCCAACCGATTCTGTGTTTTTAACACAGATGATTTACATTAAGAAAAGTGGTTAACGATGTTGGACAATTTCAGGAGGAGTAAATTGATCTGGGTCAGTAAGCCCATTCTTGAGCAAGCTGGAGTTGTTCTCAAAAAAAAAAAAAATTGGCTGAGAAGAAGACTGTCATGTTGATGGCCCTCAACACTCCCTGATTCCCTTTGAATCCACCCCTCTGCAGATCAGTAAAGGACTTGGTAGCATCCATCTCTCCTTTTGTATCTTCTGGGAAGACCTCGGAGACAATTCTTCTTCTTCTTCTTCTTCCTCTTCCTCTTCCTCTTCCTCTTCCTCTTCCTCTTCCTCTTCCTCTTCCTCTTCCTCTTCCTCTTCCTCTTCCTCTTCCTCTTCCTCTTCCTCTTCCTCTTCCTCTTCCTCTTCCTCTTCTTCTTCTTCTTCTTCTTCTTCTTCTCCTCCTCCTCCTCCTCCTCCTCCTCCTCCTCCTCCTCCTCCTCCTCCTCCTCCTCCTCCTCCTCCTCCTCCTCCTCCTCCTCCTCCTCCTCCTCTTCTTCTTCTTCTTCTTCTTCTTCTTCTTCTTCTTCTTCTTCTTCTTCTTCTTCTTCTTCTTCTTCTTCTTCTTCTTCTTCTTCTTCTTCTTCTTCTTCTTCTTCTTCTTCTCTAGAAGTCTCCAAACTTGACTGAGGAATTCTGGAAGTTGAATCCACAAGTCTTAAAGTTGCCAAGTTTGGGGACCCCTGTTCTATTCCAAAAATAAAAATAGTCATCAGCTGCAAAGGAGATGTTCTGTGGGTCCTTGGTGCTCTCTAAGCTTGATGGTTTTCTTGCAGACATTTCAGTTGTGTAACAACTTCAGTGCCAGAAGGGAGTGGGGTTTGAAGGGTGGTGGTAGAGGAGGAGGAAGAGGAGGAGGAGGAAGATGGCTCCTTGGTGCTTTCTGAGCTTGGTTGCTTTCTGTCAGATGTTTCATTACCCAACAAAAAGGGAGAGGGGTTTGTAGGGGGGAGGAGGAGGACAATTGTGGGCTTCTTGGTGCTCCCTGGGCTTGATTGCCTTATTGCAGATGTTTCATGACCCAACTAGGGAACATCATCAGTGTTCGAAGGGAGGTGTTCATCGGTAACTGTGGCTTGCCCAGAGTTGCTGGGAGCCTGTCCACTTGCAAATTTAATAAATTAATTTAAAATATTTTTTAAAAAAAATTATTTAAGCCTGGATGAAAATGACCTTGATCTGCTCTTATAGATATTAATTACATTTATAAGCATCCAGAATAAAATGTTTCTCTCCATATCCAGTGTAAAGGTAAAGGTTCCCCTCGCACATATGTGCTAGTTGTTTCCGGCTCTAGGGGGCAGTGCTCATCTCCGTTACAAAGCCAAAGAGCTAGCACTGTCCGAAGACGTCTCCATGGTCATGTGACCGGCATGACTAAATGCTGAAGACACACGGAATACTATTCCCTTCCTACCAAAGTGGCCCCTATTTTCCTACTTGCATTTTTTAAATGTGCTTTCGAACTGCTAGGTTGGGAGAAGTTGGGACAAGTAACGGGAGCTCACTCCATGACACGGCACCAGGGATTCGAACCACCAAACTGCCAACCTTTCTGATCAACAAGCTCAGCATCTTAGCCACTGAGCCATTGCATCCCTATATATCCAGTGTACTCCCCATTAAATCACCCTGCTAAGCATCGCCATTTATTGACTGCAAAGCCTGTAAATTAGTGTGTGAACATTCCCCACAAAAATGGGAAATAAATGCAGCCACTCCCCCCCAAGTTGTGAATATCTTCTATCTGTTCTTAAAAATAAAATAAAAAAACAATGTCTTGATTCTTTCTATTTTGGGAGGTTATGGGCCTTTTGAAATGGCTCTTTTAAAAAAAAATCTTGTGAAATAAGTAATATCTCTCCCTACCCTTTCATTATAATTATAATTAAATCAGTCTTAATTGTTATTTAGTCAGCCAATTACAATTTAGGGGGGAAAGACTGTTTTGTTAGACAGAGACAAGATTCTTCCACCCCGTACATTTTTCCCAGAAATCCTACTCTATTGGTTTTTGATTTTGCTTGATTATAAGTTCTTCCCTAATGGAGAGATTAGATGGGTTTAACATATCACACTAAGCCATAGTTTATTCAATCAGTTTTACTGAAAAACCTATGGTTCACCAGGCACTCACAACACAGCCTCCCCTGGCTTCTGAAACTTGATTATGATGGTTTGTCACACAGTCAGCCAGATGTTTACATTGGATTTGGCATTTTTAGCATTCCAGGATGTAAGCTGTTCCAAGCAAAGTTGCTGTTGGAATTTATTGCTGGAATGTCTTTCTATCCAACAACTACAGTAATATTCAGTCAGTAGAGGGCAGTGTTCACAAGTTTGGACCAATGGTATATACTCTATGCTCTTTGGTTCTAAGCAGAGTTTCCTGTTTCCTGTTACAGTTAAAACAGTTAAGCAGTAATGCACATGGTGACTGTACTCCTTGTTTGCTCTGGAGTGTTATATATAAAGAAGCATTTCTAACAGTTGCCTTTTGCAATTGACTGGTGGTGATCTTGTCAATGCTGATGATGTTCAAGTATTATGATTATGGTTACTCGCATTGTTAGTCTGGTGTTTAGACTGGATTTGGGCTTTTTATTGACCAATTGAGTCCTTCCAAGGACCTGGGATAGGTTGATGTTGTTTGATGCTGTTAAACGGATTGTTGCAGCTGTTCCAAGGAAAGCTGCTTTTTGCAATTGACTGTTGACAATTTTATCAATGTCACAAGTGTTCAAATGCTGTTAAAATCCCCTGGTTTTCACCCAAGATGATTATTATAAAGGTGCAAATATATTTTATAAATAAAATAAATAAATTCCAACTGTGGTGGCACAATGGTTTGAATGCAATATTGCAGGCTAACTCTTCTGACTGCCAGTAGTTCGATCCTGACCAAGATTGCATCAGCCTCCCATTCTTCTGAGGTCAGTAAAATGAGGACCTAAACTTGTTGGGGTGTAATATGCTGACACTCTAAACAACTTAGAGAGGGCTGTAAAGCAGTGCGGAGTGGTATATATACGTCTTTAACAAGCCATTTCATGGCACATAACCTCTCTCTAAATCTAAGTGCTATTGCTAAATAAAAATGATTATGATTATGTGCAGGTTAGAGTCACAGTCTGAGACTGCTGGAAACTTAATAATTCATCTCCTAACCAAGGACCCAGCCAGGGACTATTAAAGTTGCCTGAATTATGTATAATTTAATGAAAAGAAGGACTAGGGTTGTCGTGATAATAGTGTTCTGATATCTTAAGGGTTGCCATAAAGAAGAGGGAGTCAAGCTATTCTCCAAAGCACCTGAAGGCAGAAGAAGAAGCAACTTGGATGGAAATTAATCAAGCAGAGAAGTAACCTAGAACTAAGGAGAAATTTCTTGACAGTCAGAACAATTAATCAGTGGAACAACTTTCCAGAAGTTGTGCATGCACCCACTCTGGAAGTTTTTAAGAAGAGATTGGATAACCATTTGTCTGAAGTGGTGTAGGGTTTTGTGCCTAAGCAGGGGGTTGGACTAGAAGATGTTGAAGGTCCCTTCCAACTCTATTATTCTGCATCTAAAAATGTAGATATCCTTATTATTATAATATAGTTATGATTCTGTCCCAGTTCCTTGGGAAGGACTCTAGGGGTTGACCAAAACCCCAGACCCAGTCTCAACATCTGGCCGACTCTGCAATTATTATTGTTATTTAGAATTGGCAAATGTGAACAGCCAGTCAGAATATCTCATACTGACAGAAAAAAACAGTCTTGTGAAAAGAACAGCCGCTTCCTCTGAGGCTTTCGGCAATGAAGATGATAAAAACATCCCCAGCAGAAATTTGAAAGCAATTCTACAGCACCTTGAGAATAAGTTCTTTTTTAAAAAAAAAGAAGAAGAAGAAGAAGAAGAAGAAGAAGAAGAAGGAGAAGGAGAAGGAGAAGGAGAAGGAGAAGGAGAAGGAGAAGGAGAAGGAGAAGGAGAAGGAGAAGGAGAAGGAGAAGGAGAGGAAGGGGAAGGAGAAGGAGAAGGGGAAGGGGAAGGGGAAGAGGAAGAAAAAGAAAAAGAAAAAGAAAAAGAAGGAGAAGGAGAAGGAGAAGGAGAAGGAGAAGGAGAAGGAGAAGGAGAGGAAGGGGAAGGGGAAGGGGAAGGGGAAGGGGAAGGGGAAGGGGAAGGGGAAGGAGAAGGAGAAGAAGAAAAAGAAGAAGAAGAAGAAGAAGAAGAAGAAGAAGAAGAAGAAGGAGAAGGAGAAGGAGAAGGAGAAGGAGAAGGAGAAGGAGAAGGAGAAGGAGAAGGAGAAGGAGAAGGAGAAGAAGGAGGAGGAGGAGGAGGAGGAGGAGGAGGAGGAGGAGGAGGAGGAGGAGGAGGAGGAGGAGGCATTTTCTCAAGGGAAAAAAAAACATTGGAGACGCAAATTTGAGCGTAGCATCACTAAAGTCAACAATACCATACTATACCTCTGAGCTTTTCGTGAAACGTCTTTTCCATTTGAAAGTAATTTGAAAAGCAGACACTTTCTCTCTTCAGAATGAAGGAAAGTGCTGGAAGGAAGGAGGAAATGCGAGGGTTTTTTCACTGTCTCCCTGTGTAGCAACAACTGAGTGTAGAAACCAAGGAGAAAAGAAACTCGCCAAAATGAGGAAACAAAACACTTTCTTCCTTGAATCACTACTCAATACGATCAGAAGAAACATTCAGTTGCAACTTCTAAGATTGTGAAGATATCAGTCTACCAAGGAAAGCCAAGTGAAGGCTTGACCACAGTTCCAAGAAGGCCTGCCTCCAATTTACAGGTTTGTTTTGACACCATTGTGTGGCTGTCGAGGGAAGAAGTGCTATGCATTTTTTAGAGTATGTCTAGTCTAATGGAGAGAAGGATAAGGGGCGACATAACTGCTTTACAATATTTAAGGGGTTGACAGATAGAAGACGGGGTCCACCCACTCTCTAAAGCACCTGAAGGCAGAACAAGAAGCAATGGGTCATCAAAGAGAGAAGCAATCTGGAATTAAGGAGAAACTTCCTGACAGTGGGAACAATTAACCGGTGGAACAGCTTGCCACCAGAAGTTGTGGGCACTTCATCCCTGGAGGTTTTTAAGAAGAGACTGGACAGGCACTTGTCTAAATTGGTATAGGTTTTCCTGCTTGATCAGGGGGTTGGACTACAAGACCTCTGAACTCCCTTCCAGCCCTATGATTCTATGTTATATGTTCTAAAAGGTAGGTAGGTAGGTAGGTAGGTAGGTAGATAGATAGATAGATAGATAGATAGATAGATAGATAGATAGATAGATACAGACAGGTATAGATATAGATGATAGAGATAAATCGAGATAGATAAGATCACTATAAATATATATATATATGATATAGATATATATAAATGAGATGATGAGGATTTGGACTATCCTAAGCCATCATAAAGAAATGACAGAGAAACATGGAGGAAGCAAGCAAGATTTTGAACTGTGTCTACTTTTCATTACAATCTTAATTAGAATAGAGAAGTGGATCATTAAATGTGAAAGATCTCCAGAAGGTTTGTGGATCAAGGAACAAGCAAACCAAATTTGTCTCCAGATGTAAACAACAATTTAAAATATAGAGTTAAAACTGAACCCCTTCCCATGGTAGTTGACAGGAGAAATACCATGACATTCTCAAGAGAGTTAGTGAACCAGGGGTCTGGACTTTCCATGTCTAGAAGAGAAGCTGTCAACACAACCCAAAGCTGAGAAGACTTCGATCATCCAAACATTTTATTACATCTTCTACAGTTTAGCAATGTCCTCAGAGGCTGGTCCCCTTCTTAGCATTGGCCATAAACATTTTCCATTCACCAGGAAGTTGAAAATTGTATCATTTATTGGGATCACTGCATAAAGCATGCACAAGGTAGCTTATTTGCTGAGATGCCCTCTTACAATACAATGAGAAACAGATTTAAAGATCAACAAAAATACCCTGTAAAAACATTACACCCTACAATGTAGTAAGATGATAGCAGAATGATACAATGCTTAACTTTAAGGGCAATTTACCCATGTTGAACTTACAGCATAAGGATAATTCAACCTCCTTATCTTCAGGCCAAATCACCAGATTGATTTGCTACATCAGATCCAGTCAGGGGCCTTCAAATCAATTTGAAGATCTGAAGGACTTTTGGCGCATGCTTTTACCCAATCAAATCAATGCATCCTGGCAGCTTGAATGGACTGTTCAAATCAATTTGTCAAACTGAATTTAATCTTGGTGGAGCCACACACCCATATAACATCCAAAAAGATCAAATCAGTCAAATCACAAGTGGATAGAATTACCTTTCTTGAAATTCTATCTAGAATTTCAAGAAACCACAAAACATTTCCATGCAGGAAGAAGAGAAAATTCAATCTTAGGGATCATTGTAACTATGTGTGAATGGTCTTCCAGTCCAATCCCCTGCTCACCCAGGAGACCCTAAACATTTCAGACAAATGGCTGTCCAATCCCTTCTTGAAAGCCTCCAGTGATGGAACATCAACAGCTTCTGAAGACAAGCCGTTCCACTAATTGATTGTTCTTATTGTCAGGAAATTCCTTCTTAGCTCTAAGTTGCTTCTCTTCCTGATGAGTTTCAAACCATTGCTTCTTCCCCTGCTTTTTGGTGCTTTGGAGAATAGCTTGACTCCCTTTTCTTTGTGGCAGCCCCTCAAATATGGGAAGACTGCAATCATGTCACCCCTCGGCCTTCTTTTCACTAGACTAGACATACCTAATTCCTGCAACCTTTCTTCATATGTTTTAGCCTCCAGATATTTTGTCTTCCTCGTTGCTCTTCTCTGCCCTCTTTCCAGAGTCTCACTGTCTTTTTTACATTGTGGCAACCAAAACTGGGCACAATATTCCACGTATGGTCTTACCAAGGCATTATAAAGTGGAATTGACATTTCACGTGATCTTCATTTCTATCCCGCTGTTAGTGCAGCCTGGGATTCTGCAACTGAAGTTGCTTAATGTAGAAGATACAGACTAAGAACTAACAGAATTCCGAACCTCGGAGTTTGTTTTGGATAATAGAACACACAACCCAATTCACAGTCTCTCCAACCCTCAGAATTAACTTCTAATTACCTCTTCTTGCTCTTCTTTCAGCAATACGGCACATGTGTGTGCATAAAAGAGCCTGCTTTTATTGCTGCATTAGTGAAACAAGCAGCTCAGAAATCCTTGCCAATCTTCTGCAGATCAGCCCATTACAACCTTCTTTCTGTTTTCTTTTTCCCCCCAACTGTGCACCATAAAAAGGCCTCACCAATCTTGTGATTTAGAGCAGAGGTCCCCAGCCCCCGGGGCCAAGGCCTGTTCAAAACCGGGCCGTGCAAGTGATGAGCAAGTACGAACGCACGCAAACCTCTCCTTGCACGAGCTCACACCTGAAGTTCCACTAGTGCAAGTGGAGGGCACTCTCACGAGCATTCTCTGCTCATCCAAGTGGAGCTTTGCACACAAGCTCTGCTCAAGCCCTCCTCCGCTGAAACACAAAGCTCCATTCACACAAAGGGAGGGTGCACATATCCATTACTCACACCAACGGAGCTGTGCACATGTGTGTGTGTCTGCCACTCTCTCTCTGTCTCTCTCTCTCTCACACGCGCACACACACATCACGCCAAGCCCACCACCAAAGGTGGAAATGTTGAGGACCACTGATTTAGAGGGAGGCATCTTTTCAAAGCGAGCAATCCCAAAATTAGACCACTGTGGTGAGGTGGAAGGGAAGAACAGCAGCTTACAACTGTAGAGAATTCTTCGAGACCTTTTTTGGTTCAAAAAGGTTTTTTTTTTTAACTTCCTTCCTGGAGATCACCTAAAGAATATTTTGTAAGGTAAAAGTAAAGGTTCCCCTCGCACATACATGCTAGTCGTTTCTGGCTCTAGGGCAGGGGTCTCCAACCTTGGCTCCTGGAAGCCTGGCGGACTTCAACTCCCAGAGTTCTGGCTGTGGAATTCTGGGAGTTGAAGTCCGCCAGGCTTCCAGGAGCCAAGGTTGGAGACCCCTGCTCTAGGGGGTGGTGCTCATCTCCATTACAAAGCCAAAGAAGAGCCAGCGCTGTCCGAAGACGTCTCTGTGGTCATTTGGCCAGCATGACTAAATGCCAAAGATGCACGGAACACTGTTACTTTCCCACCAAAGGGGTCCCTATTTTTCTACTTGCATTTGGCAGAAGCTGGGACAAGTAACAGGAGCTCACTCCGTTATGCAGTGCTTAAGATTCAAGCGACCTAACTGCCAACCTTTCTGATTGTCAAGCTCAGTGTCTTAGCCCCTGAGCCACTGTGTCTCTTTAATAATGTTTTCATGGGACCATAAATATGGAAGTTTTTTTGGCTACCGACAACCAGCAACTGGGATTCCTCAACTGTCCAACAGATGTTATTTCATGTGACCGATAGTGATCCATTTCTTGTTTAAAAGTAGCTTATCCAATGCACATTGTCTAAAAGAAGGGACTACTTCTAATGTTCAGCTCAAATCTAGTATAGTAACCTTAAACTTAGATCCACATATCCTATCCCATTTGAAAGACAGTGGAGACATTCTTGATCTACAATAGCTCTTCTATAAGATTTATAATATATATTGATGTTTTTAAAGTTTTGACAGCAGAATTTTTATCTCGACAGGGAGGAAACACCACTCCTTTCTAGCACTGATGATGTGACCTAGTTTGATAATGAAACATCTGCAAGAAACATCTACCAAGCTAAGAGAGCACTAAGGACCTCACAGTCCTCCTTCTCCTTCTTCCTTTGCAGTGTGACTGCTACTGTGAGACAACCTAGGAGCAAAACACAGCACACAGAGGCTTAGACATTTAATAGTGGTTTATATACAAGACATATTCAGAAATATACATGGTAGGCAAATATCTGACAAGCAATCAGTCTTCTTAAAATAGAAAACTCTGGAATGGAGACAGGACACAAGGAGAGAGAAATATGCCCTCTAATGGCTGCCTTATATAAACACTTCTTAAAGTGGTAAAACTTCTGTGGACCCATACATAGTCTTAAAACAGCAATACCTTTGCTGATTCAGCCTTACATTGCATCAGCCTTACAGCAGCTGGTCAGCTCTTAAAACTCAATACCTTAACATCCTTCACTCTGTAAAACCTACTCCCTTCTAGCACTGATGAGGTGACCTAGTTTGTTAATGAAACATCTGCAAGAAAACTACCAAGGTCAGATAGCATCAAGCAACCCATAGTCCTTCTCCTATCTTTCCCCATCCTTCTTCTTCTCCTCCACTCTGCAAACCCCACTCCCTTCTAACACCGATGATATTACCTAGTTTGGTAATGAAACATCTGCAAGAAAACTACCAAGCTCAGAAAGTACCACTGCATTTTCTACTCAAGCAGATATGAATGCATGCACCATTTATTCCAAAGCATCAGACAGACAGCTCATATTCCACTGGCGATAGCAATCTCCAGATCGCAATCTTATGAGTACAATTACATTGTTCATTCCTCCTACCTGTATATTTTATACCGGGTTGTAAATCCCTGACGATGTCTTTCCACAAAGGATAAGTAGCTCCGTGAATGGTGGAATGGCCCCCTGTCTGAAATAAGCCAATCAAATTCCTTGGAGACATGTTGGTTGGTCACGGCAGGCTCCTGGTGGGAAGGGTGGACAGTGATATGGTCCCATATAAAGAGGAAGTACAGGAACTCAGTAACCCTCCAGCTCATGCTTTTCTGTCTGCCTTTTCCCTCTCATTCTTGCGCCATTCCGTGGACTCCTGCAGAGAAAGAGAAGGAGAGGGAAAGAGAGAAAGTGTGAATGGGGAACATGGACTTCACTTGTCAAAAGGTCACAAAAGGTCATCTCATGACTCCAGGACACTGCAACCATCAGAACTTGATTGAATCAATTGTTGAGCATCCAAATGTAAGTCATGTGGCCATGGAGATGCTGCGACAGTTATCAGTGTGACTGGTCCTAAGTCACTTTTTTTCAATGCCATTATAACTTCAAACAGTCACTAAATGAACTTATTAAGGTTCCGACTGAGCAACCCAACCAAGCAAGCACTGTTGAGGTCATCAAATCTCTTAATGCAAAATTTTATTGAGTACATCATTTTGGCACAGAATGAAAGTAAAACCAGCTCTGGCTAATTCCCAGGTAATTCAGTATAAATTAAAGTATAGAATCCTCTCTTCCCCCCCATTAGTGCAGGCCACATTGTCCAGGTGTTATGGGAAAATCTCCACAACTCTGGCAGATACCTGCTGAAATGTCCTTGGTTCCCCATGAGACGGTTTCTTGTTATTGTTTGGAATAAACATTCAAATCTCTCCCTCCCTTTCCCAGGGTCTGCTAGCAAGCTATGAAACAGTAAAAGTGAAAACAGCCTGAAGCTTGACAGAACTGTTGTAAGTTGAGGACCACCCATAGCAGGTATCTGTTGTAAACTGCCTTAAAATACGACTTGTCATTCAAATCGAAAGACAGAATCCAAAGTTTATAGAGACTGCAAGGAAGTTGGCAAGCAAATGAGACTCTTCAAAGAGTCTTGCCCAAATTGTTATGGCTGGATTCACGTGAAAGTTAGACTCACTCATCTTTGAGTTAGCAAACTAGCTGTAAGTTAGCTCTGCATCTGAGCAATTAAGAAACAAAAGGCAATTAAACATTGTCAGAAGCAATTAGGTAAATACGTTGAGTAATTAAGCCTATGATTTGTGGTCTGTTGCATCAGAATGTGTGGATGGTGTCATTTTAAAAAAAAAAAAAAAAGCAACTTAAGGAAGAAAGGAAAACGTGGAAACTTATTCCAGAGACAACATCAAAATCTGTGGTGCTCTAATTGTGTTATCAGGGACCTGGTTTCAGATCCAGCTAAGTAACAGCAACTGTGCAAATCTCCTAAATTTATGAATAATAATTTTATATCAAAACATTTATTTACTTGCTTATTCAACCTGTCCGCCACGCTTCTCCTCTAACGTATTTTATGTAAACTTTATGAGGTGCTGCACTTATTTATGCATTATTGTTTAACCGTTTTCTGAGGATTGCAGTTGTTGTATATATATGATTCTGAAACACAGCCCATTAATTCTTGAATAAATAAATCCATTGAAGAGAATATATGGAGCACAGGGTTGAACTCTTGAAGTCCTCAGTGGTCTCTGAGCTTGGCTGTTTTTTTTGCAGACGTTCCATGACCCAAATAGCTAACATTATCAGTGCTAATAGGGAATGGGGGTTTGCTCTCTCACCATGTTCTTGGTGGTTCCTCACCCCCTACTGGCACTGATGATGTTGCCCAGTTGGGTAATGAAATGTCTTCAAGCTGATTACCGAGTTCAGTCCTCCTCCCCCTCTGCAAACCCCACTCTCTTTCTATCACTGATGATGTTGCCTAGTTTGGACAATGAAACATCTAGAAGCCGACAACCAAGCTCTCGCAACCAAGGGACCCCACAAGTAGACCCATTTGTACAGGAGACATAAATCTACCTATCTCCATGATCAGTGATAACATATTCTTGAATAATTAAAAAATGGATAGTGTGAACTAATGAATGCAAGACCTGGTGAGCAGTTGGCATGATCCAGCTGGATTATTTCCCTCCCGTGGCGATATTCTGCCTTTAAACCCAGAGACAGCGCTATTTTAAGTCCGTTAAATGTCCTATTTCAATTTTGTCTCCCTTCTGTTAAGGCCCACAAGAGACTTGCAAGTCCACTTTACACATTTCCCCTTCGCACCTCACAACCACTTCTCAACATCTGTTCCCTTGCAAACAAGATGTTCCTTCACTTTCCTGGCCCCGGTGTAACCTATGTTCCTGTGACAGTTGGAGGAAATCAAAACACTGCCAAACCTGATAATGAAACAAACCTCTTTGCACTTGTAAAGTTTGCACATAATTAATCGGTGTGCAAGTTGGAGCAGCTGCATTCTGCAGTCCATTTCCAAGCAGGAACAAAGTAACAACAACAAGAAAAACAGCAACAACAACTTAGAAGAATGCCATCTAAACAGGGTGGAAACTTTATCATGTTCCGCACCAAAAATTCACCAATAGTATCCTTGAGTTCGGGATGTGCTTCCCACACATTAAATTGTACCCAAACAAAAGATAAATTCTTTATGGGAAGCGTACAGAACACACTAACCCTAGTTAGTTCTAACATGATTTATTAAATACAGGTAGTCCTCAACTGTTTTTCACAGTAAGTAAGTAAGTAAGTAAGTAAGTAAGTAAGTAATGTAAGTAAGTAAGGAAGGAAGGAAGGAAGGAAGGAAGGAAGGAAGGAGAAAAAAGGAGAGGGGGGGAGGGAAGAGGAGAGGAGAAGGAATGGAAGAGGAGGAGAAATGGAAGAGGAGGAGGAGGAGAAGAAGAATCGGAGGAGGAGGAGAAAGGAAGAAGAGGAGGAGGAAGGAGGAGGAGGAGAGGGGGAGGGTGGAAGGAAGGAAGGAAGGAAGGAAGGAAGGAAGGAAGGAAAGAAAGAAGAAAGAAAGAAGAAAAGAAAGAAAGAAAGAAAGAAAAGAAAGAAAGAAAGAAAGAAAGAATAGTTTCAACCAGAAAGCTTAATGCAGATCAGTCCATTGTAAATAAATGTCCCTATATCTTTCCATAAACCATGACTGACTTTAGAAAGCTGGCTAAACAAACTGAATATATGACTCTGTTCAACAACTGGAGGGGAAGCTGCGTCAGGCCCAAAGACTGACTTGGACATTTCCTGTCCAAACAGAAACTGTTCCACCTCAACCATTTAACAGGCCTTGAACCAATCTACCCAAATATCCACACCAATGCAGCATGCATTGTGCACTGAAACCACCTGTCAACTTAGAGACTGTTAATAAACAGCAGGAATCCATTGCACCGAAATCCAAAGGCAGCTCTGAAAGCACATTATTTGAACTAGAGACAGGATCAGAGCAGAATTTTAGACTTCAGACAGCAAGGCTGACCTTCTAAGTTTCTCCTCCAGCAGATGGGAGCCCCAGAGATTGAATGAGGAAAGTGTCTTCAAGGCAAATCCCTCATCAATCAAACTCCCACTGCCTTCTCTTTTCCAACCCAAGCATTAACCTGCTCCTTCTCCCTCTGTGACAAGCTGAAAATTGTTGTTTCTCTCCCTGTTCAAAATGGAAGAGGACAGAGAGCTGCAGCAGGGTGCAGAGGTGGAAAACAGGCAATTCTTGCAGAGGCCTGGCCTCTCCAGACAAAAGCATCTTTCTTGAAACGGATCTGTTCTAGTTGAAAGAGGAATTGTAGACCTGAGTCAGTTTGGTTGCAAACAGTGTTGCTTAGTGTTTCCTGTAAGTTTGTAAGCAAAGCCATAATATGAGAGGTTCAGGAATAGAATAGAATAGAATAGAATGTAATGGAGTGGGGTGGGGTGGAGTGGAGTAGAGTAGAATAAGGAATAGAATGGAGCGGAGCGGAGCAGAGCAGAGCAGAGCAGAGCAGAGCAGAGCAGAGCAGAGCAGAGTAGAGTAGAGTAGAGTAGAGTAGAGTAGAGTAGAATATGGCATAGCCAATGGCATAACCAATGGCATAGCATAGAATGGAACAGCCAATGGAATAGCCAGGAATGAAATGGAATGGAATGGAATAAGAGAAGGGAAGGAAAGAGAAGAGAAGAGAAGAGAAGAGAAGAGAAGAGAAGAGAAGAGAAGAGAAGAGAAGAGAAGAGAAGAGAAGAGAAGAGAAGAGAAGAGAAGAGAAGAGAAGAGAAGAGGTTGGAAGGGACCTTGGAGGTCTTCTAATCCAACCTCCTGCTCAGCAGGAAACCCAATACCATCTCAGAAAAATGGCTGTCCAATCTCTTCTTAAAAACCTCCAGTGTTGGAGCACCAACAACTTCTAGAGGCAAAAACTGTCCCACTGATTGATTGTTCTAACTGTAAGGACATTTAGTTCTAGGTTGCTTCTCTCCTTGATTAGTTTCCATCCATTGCTTCTTGTCTTGCCTTCAGGGGCTTTGGAGAATAGCTTGACTCCCTCTTCTTCATGGCAACCCTTTAGATATTGGAACACTGCTATCATATCACCCCTGACATGATAGCAGTGTCCCTAGGACATTGGACTAGAAGACCTCCAAGGACCCTTCCACCCTAAGAGTCCTTGAATCCAGGTCTTCACAACTCACAAATGTTGGAGAACTACAGCTCCCTGTGTTCATGGGTCAGCCAGCCCAGCAGAGTGGGAATGAGGGAAGACCAATTTCTGGAAAGTCCTCCCTAGGTTAACCACACTGCAAATTTAAGTATTCTATATTACAAACAACTTTTCAAAAACGAACAAAGAGAATACAGTAGCTTGTGTATCTTTATCAGGATGTCAGGATCCTAGCAATAATCTGACAATACTAAAGGCATAAACATTCAACTCTGGCTCTTTTGCACAGCCCATAATATCCAACTCCATGTGCCATTGTTACTAAGGAAACAACCCCACCAGACTTAAAAGACCTGGGATTGAATGGGTCTGAGATATTTTTTTCTCTTTAAAGAAGATTAATCTCACCAAAGTTTTATAGGCTTTAGGTGACCTCCAATGTTTTTATTACTCACCATGTTTGGCATTGCTGAAAGGAGTTTAATAATATCTAGAAGACCAAAGTTCCTAATCTCTGATTTGCCCAGAAATGAGGTCGAGGATTAAAAGTATATTGTACAGGTTTCATTGTTTGTCTTGCTCATCCATGACCTTTAAGATGAAATTGTCTTCTTTCCCATATGGCCCTAACCTAGAAGGATTAAGGGTGACATGAGAGAAGTATTCCAATATTTGAAAGGGACAACTTATTTTCCACAGCACCAGAAGGCAGGACAAGAAACAATGGATGGAAACTCATCAAGGTGAAACACAATCTTGACCCGAGGAGAAATTTCTTTAATTGTGAGAACAATTAATTAGTGGAACAGCTTGCCTCCAAAAGTCATGGGTGCTCCAACACTGGAGGTTTTAAATAAAAGATTGGACAGCCACTTGTCTGAAATGGCCTGAATAACACGGGCGACTGCTCTCTTCTGTAGCTTCCTATCTTTACACTGCATCTCCTCATTGCTTCTACAATCTACACATTGCAGTCACTCAGTCTTCAATGATACCTTATCTCTGTATTGACAGCCATCTTATCAATGGATGCCATGTCCATACCTGACAACGGCTATAAACACTTCTCCAATTTTGCTAGTTCCCTGTCTGCTCCTTCCACCTTTAGCTTCTACAAAAAAAGGTACTTTTTCAGAAGACAACTGGGCTTGCTTGGTTTTTCCTTGAAGACGTTTCACTTCTCATCAAAGAAGCTTCTGCAGTTCTGACTATCAGAACAGAGGATTTTAGTCAAAACTGAAGAAGTTTCTTGAATGAGAAGTGAAATGTCTTCAAAGGAAAAACAAAGGAAGTCCAAGTTGCCTCTTGAAAATGCAACCATGACCTGGATGAATCCACAGACAATTGGTTGAGTTGATCTTCTGTCACCACCGATGGATTTGGGACATTCTGGTGGGACAAGAAACAAAGGGCCTTCATTCAAGAACTTGTAGCATAACATCCATACCCTGATCTTCCCATATATTTTTTTTAAGAAAGGGGCATATTGCTATTTCAAAGAATCTTTAGGAGTATCTATGGAGACTCTTGGTCATCCAGTTCATGGTTGTCGCAAAGATGCTTTCTCAAAAGGCAACTGGATTGTGTGTTCTTTTGGTGGAGGAGGAGGAGGAGGAGGAGGAGGAGGAGGAGGAGGAGGAGGAAAACAAAGCCCAGTTGCCTTTTGAAAAAACATCTTTCGGACAACGATGACCTGGATGGCTGAGAATCTCCATAAACCTCTAGCTTCTACCCTGTCTGTTTTCCAATCCCTTTCATCTTCCTTTCCTTTCTTCTGAAAAAAAAAAAAAAACATATCTCAGTCAAAACTTTCCCACATAACCCCTTTGGCTAATTTTGCAGACATTTCATTGCATCTGGATGCAAAAGCCAAGCTGTGCCAAAATGACTCACTTGGTCTGGAATTTGTTCAGCACTTCCCCTCCCTGGATTGGCTTGGTTGAGCTGCAACTAAAAAGGAAGCCCAAGATAACTCCTAGACCTACAGATGTTTGGAAGGAGATGAAGACAGAGAGGTACAAATCACTAATACCACAACAGTCGTAAGATTTTTTTTTTTTAACATATTGCAGTGGTTATTTGTGGAATACATTGCCGTGAGATAAAAAAAACCATTGCAGGGGGTTCAGATAAAATGGTACGAAAAGCTTGTGCCGAAGCCAACTGCGATGAAAGAGCATTAAAAGTCTGGAAACTTGTCTAAACTATGTGTAGTTTAATGAGAAAAAGGACCTAATAGCAGTATTCCAGTATTTGCGGGGCTCCCACAAAGAAGAGGGGTGCACCTATTCTCCAAAGCACCAGAAGGCAGGACAAGAAGCAACGGATGGAAACTCATCAAGGAGAGAAGCAACCTAGAACTAAAAAGCAATTTCCTGACTATGAGAACAATTAATCAGCGGAACAACTTGCCTCCACGGTTCTAGGTGCTCCATCACTTCAATAAGAGATTGGACACCCATTTGTCTGAAGTGGTACCTAGTCTCCTGCTTGGGAAGGGGGTTGGACTAGAAGACCTCAAGGGGGGCAAGCAGCTGATAGTGGGAATGGGAGCGTGGCTCCGGTGGCTGTGGAAGAAATTGAGGAAGGGTGCAGTCCAGCTGGGCATGCAGAGAAAGGCCCAGGTCCACCCCCTCTTCATCCTAGGGCACTCAGGGAGGAACAGGGAAGGGAGCAACGTGAGTTACATGGGTTACAGGGGAGAAAAGGGCCCTGATTCCCTTCATTAGCTGCAGCTGGGAAAAGCGTGAATTATCTTTGCTTGTC
Source organism: Hydrophis major (assembly GCA_033807585.1). Taxonomy (NCBI): domain Eukaryota; kingdom Metazoa; phylum Chordata; class Lepidosauria; order Squamata; family Elapidae; genus Hydrophis; species Hydrophis major. The sequence goes on from CM066341.1 coordinate 6,103,833, forward strand.
GAGGCTTATCTGGGTTTTTGCATCCTCCCAACTGTGTGCATTTTGTTATCTTTTGGAGTCTGCAATTCCTTATCCTGCCCTGTCCCGTTAATTGCTGCAGTGTGGTTTGTGTTGATTCGGACTGAATTTCTTCCCTTTAAAAACTGTTCTTGGGAAAGTTTTTTTTTCTCCAGCCGAAGATAACTGGACATTGGCAGCCAAGTTGGAGGAATTAAAGGGACTTTACCTACATTTGTGATTTTGTTGCTTTTGTGCCACGCCCTTTGGGTCATCACACAGTTATTCTGTTCTGTTCAGTTCCAACACATCTGAAGCATACTGGACGTACACCCTGTATTATTATTATTTTTCCTCCTGCACCTTGATGGTGTAAGCTGTCACCTTCTATTAAATCAGGGCATCCATCCATGTAAAATAAGCTGGCATTGTCAGCTTTAAGTGACAGGAATTCTCCTGAGGTGGGAGACAAGATCACCTCTGTCTGGCCTTTTTATAAGAGTCGTCAGATACTGAAGTTGGAATTTCTATTGGTAGTTTATCCTCAAAAATATAATCAAAGCCTCGAGCGAGTTAAATAGTTTAAGTGAGGCTGGGCTGAAAATAGAATGCTTTAGCCCACTCCTAACAGATTTGAGTTTGCACCCTCAAATTCATCTCTTTCCCCGAGGGAATTTGCTCTATTCCTTTCTTGCAGAGAGTCTGTGATTTAATGGCTAAAGTGTTGTTATAACGGAGAAGGAACCTCCACCCTTGACTACAGAAATTCAGTGAGTGACTTTGGGACAGTGTCACTTCAATCCAGCCTTTTTCAGAAGATCGTGATGGAGATGAAACAACAAGAGCAAAAATCCCTGCGAAGGTTATCTTGAGCTCCCACAGAACAGAAGTACATCAATTTAACCAGAATAAAAATCATCAGAAAGGAAGGAGGGAGGGAAGAGAAGAAGGTGAGAGGTAGGAAAGAAAAAAAAGAGAACAGGGAAGAAAGAAAGAAAGAAAGAAAGAAAGAAAGAAAGAAAGAAAGAGAGAGAGAGAGAGAGAGAGAGAGAGAGAGAGAGAGAAAGAAAGAAAGAAAGAAAGAAAGAAAGAAAGAAAGAAAGAAAGAAAGAAAGAAAGAAAGAAAGAAAGAAAGAAAGAAAGAAAGAAATTCCAACATAGAAAAATGGTTGCCATCTTGAGATTGGCTTAAGCAACCATTAAGTTGCAAAGAGCTTCATTTGGTTGTCTGTTGCTATAGCCTGTGAGAACCACAACCATGGTTTGTTGGTTAACGGAGAACTGTGAAGTGCACAGAGGGGCTTGATTTAACAAACCATCATTCAACAAGGAATTTCCTAACAGTGCGGACAACTAATCAGTGGAGCGACTTGCCTCCAAAGTTGTAGGAGCTCCATCACTGGAGGCTTTTAAGAAGAGAGTGGACAACCATTTGTCTGGTATAGGGTCTCCTTGCTTGAGCAGTAGGATTGGACTAGAAACACCTCCAAGGTTCCTTCCAACTCTGTTAATGTTCTGTTATTCTATTTTAGATAATTGACATGATCTACAAGACCAATTCCTCCAGGTTCTCATTGTTGACCTTGTTTCAGGAGTACCTTGAGATTTTTAAGATGAAAAGGACAGCCAAATCAAGCATCTTCCTCTTAAGATATCTCCACTTCATTGACCAGCAATCTTTCTATCTCCATGCAGAGCCTACAAAACATGGAAAGAAGCCCAACTTTCTTCCACTGGTTAATTCTGCCTTTAGTCATTCCCAGAAATGGATCGTTCAGCTCAAAGGCAGAGAGTATCAGAGCCATTTCCCTTAATTACCAAAAGTCGAGTAGAACTGACCAACCCTGAGTATCGAGTTGTCATCAATTGAATTCTTGTGATGCTCTTGTGGCCTCTACGGATCATCTGCAGACATTCGTTTTCTCCCCTTGAAAAGGTTTCATTTTATTTTATTTTTTGTTCCATTTTCAAATGGGTTTGGCTTCATTCCATTCCACATTCAAAGAATTCTGTCTTTCTCATCATCACCCTAAGTGGGTGTCCTCAAGGCTTAATGACTCACACACACACAAATCCTATCCTGATTTTTAAGAATTTTATTTATGCCTGTGGAGCAACCCAGGGATGGTTCAATTACATCTCTCTCCCTCCCTCCCTCTCTCTCTCTCTCCCTTTCTCTCTCCCCCCCCTCTACTCGGTAAAGACATGTAATAAGTTTCCATCTATTCCTTTTTGTCCAGCACCTAAGGGCAGAATAAGAAGCAATGGATGGAAACTAATCAAGGAGAGACTCAATCTAGAATTAAGGAGGGATTCTTGATGGTGAGAACAATTAATTAGTGGAACAATTTGCCTTCAGAAGTTGTGGGTGCTCAGCCACTGAAGGTTTTCAAGAAAAGATTGGACAACCATTTGTCCAGAATGATTGGACAGCAAAGCAGTAGACCTTATACCATAGTTCTTGTTGGACTAGGACTTCCAAGTCTTCTACCAACCTAGTTATCTCTTCCTTCCTTCCTTCCTTCCTTCCTTCCTTCCTTCCTTCCTTCCTTCCTTCCATCCATCCTTCCATCCTTCCTTCCTTCCTTCCATCCTTCCTTCCATCCTTCCTTCCTTCCTTCCTTCCTTCCTTCCTTCCTTCCTTCCTTCCTTCCTTCCTTCCTTCCTTCCTTCCTTCCATCCATCCTTCCTTCCTTCCTTCCTTCCTTCCATCCTTCCATCCTTCCTTCCTTCCTTCCTTCCTTCCTTCCTTCCTTCCTTCCTTCCTTCCTTCCTTCCTTCCTTCCTTCCTTCCTTCTCTCCTTCCTTCCCTGCTTCCTTCCTTCCTTCCTTCCATCCTTCCTTCCTTCCTTCCTTCCATCCTTCCTTCCTTCCTTCCTTCCTTCCTCCCTCCCTCCCTCCCTCCCTCCCTCCCTCCCTTCCCTGAAATGGTATAGGGTCTCCTGCTTGAAAAGGGAATTGATCTAAAAGTCCTCCAAGGTTCCACCCAACTCTTGTTATTCTGTATTGTGTAATAACTAATCTTCATGTGAAGAATATTATCACTTCAAATTGGGGGGGGGGGTCCTCCCAAATGTTGAATTCTACAACTCCCAAGAGCCCGAGCCAACCGTAGCTAGTGACTAGGAATTATAGTTATAATACTCGTAATCAACAGAAGACACAAAGTCATTGCCTTGTGTTATAGGAAGAACGTGTAGTTGACTAGATTCCTGGGTTTGCCAGAGAACTGATTATCTGCAAAATCCACTTTTAAGTCGACGAAAAATAATGTGGCAAGAGGATTTTCTAGAAAGAACACCAAGCAGAAAAGAGCACCAGCCAGCAAAAAACATATTGCTGTTCAGCAAATAAAAACATCCATTAAAAAAGCAACAAACATATACACATACAAAGAGCTATTTATTTTCAATCCCTTCGAATATATGGAACGCTATTTATTACAACCTGGCTGACTTCACACTTTCCATAGGGGGAAATTGCTTGGAAATAATCCGTAATGTTCACTCCGAGGTATGCCATTCTTCAGCCATTCCAAATTAGACTCTCCACACAAAAATCTTCCTCTGTTTATTAAAATTTCCTCCACAACAATAACCCTGTGAGGTAGGCTGGACTGAGCAAGAGACTGAATAGCTCAAGGTCATCCAGGTGCTTTTATTCCTAAGGTGGGGCTAGAATTCAGTCTCCTAGTGATTGGCCCAAAGTCACTAGCTGGCTTTAATACCTAAGGAGGGGTGAAAAGTCACCCAAACTCACCCAGTCAGTTGTCATACCTAAGGCAGGACTAAAACTTAACACCCCTCATTTTCTAGCCTGGTGCTTTAACCACTAAAGCAAGATGCCCACTTACCCTCCCCCTTGCAATTAATTTCCCAATGTAGTGCCCTTGATTAATTCATTTAAAAGTGATTTTTTTTTTTACATTTATTGGGCAACTGCTCATCTTCTCGAGGAAAAGTGTTCAGCTAATGGACGGAAACATGTGTTCTAGACTTTCCCAAAAAGGCACCAAGCAGACTGTCCAGGCAAAACCCTTTTTATTAAATGAGGGTGAATTTCTTGCATTCACATTCAACCTGGCAAACAGTCTTTCAAGGGTGTAATTAGGAGCATGGGCCTTATCTAGCCTGGAGATCTGCCAAGTAAATATTTCCAAACGCAGTGCTGACAAGGAAGGACTCAGCACAGAGTCACTGAAATGCACAGACAGGTCTTCTGCAACTGCTGCAATGAAAGAAAGCAAAAGCCCCCTCCCCTTTTGCTCCTCTTTTAATCCCTATGGGAGGGGCCATTCACCATCCACCTGTGGCTTTACTCCCACATCAACTCGTAGTTTGTAATTGTTCTTTTCTTTTGGCAGCTCTGTGCATGAGCAGGCTGGAAACCGGCTCCAGCTGCTCTCCCACCTCACTGCTGTCTGACTCCAAAGGCAGCTGATAACTGCCAAACTGTCCTAGCCCCATCTCTGCCTCTGACGCAGAGCTCTCATCCGAGCCTTCCTCAGCCTCCAGGATGGGCCCTTCCCAACCTCCTCACTGTCCAACTCTGCTGCCAGTTCCACTAGCTGCTGGAGGGCCACAACATCTGGAGAACTAGATCCCTCTAGCACCAGAAAGATCTGTTTGGCCACTGGGCCTCATTGCTATGCACAGATCCTTCCTCGGTGACTTTTGAAGGCCACTAAGCCCTTGGCGAGAAATAAGGAGTAGGAATGAGTTGAGATTCAGTGCTAATTCATGGCTTGCTTCAGGGGGCTTAAAGGAATAAAGCACAAGCGACTCTGTTCAGACAACCAGGTCAACCTAACCTAATTCATCCAAGCCTTCCTCAGCCTCCAGGGCTGGCCTATGTCCCTCTCCAACCTCCTCACCGTCCAACTCTTCTACCAGTTCCACGAGGGTCTCCCCTTATCTACTGCCAATTTGCTATGACCATTTGTAGCTCAGCTTCTCCTAGACAACTTAAGCTTGCGATAAATCCTTACATTCATTTGAGCTGCCTGGGTTTCCTGATTTTTGAGCATGAGCATTTTTTGGGCTCGTAAATTATTTCACTTGAAAAAAAAAAACCCCTAAGAATCACTATCTCTTTTTAAGAAGCTTGTGTTCTCTCGAGCCATAGGCCAGCTTGGAAAATAAGAGAGGGATAATAAGAATGGATACTGCATGCTTTTATCATGGCTAACATAAAGGATAGAAAGACACCTATTGTCCAATTATTTCACAATGGCCTGAAAAAAATGTCTTTTTGCCCCTATATTGAAGAGTCGTTTTACCATCCCAGACATCCAACTGTAGAAATTATACAGGCAGTCGTCAACTTGCAACCACAAATTTGAGCCCCAAATTTCTGTTGCTAAGCGAGACAGACATTAACTGGGTTTTGCCCCAGCTTTCTTGCCACAATTATGAAGTGAATCACTGCCGTTCTTAAGTAAGGAACATGGTTGTTAAGTGAATCTGGCTTCCCTATTGACTCTGCTCATCAGAAGGTCGCAAAAGGGGATCATGAGACCTCAGGATATTTAGGCATCCATCCTCAATAGGGACCCATTGCCAAGTGACTGAATTTTAACTGTCTGATTGTGGGGATAATGTGACGATCGTAAGTGTGAAAATTTTTTCAAGGTTGTAAAGAAATGGTTATAAGTTGAGGACCATCTGTATTATTTTATAAATAGTGGTGAAGAGGACCAGAACTTTATTCCACATATGATGGTGGATGGAGGGAGAGGGGGGAGGGGAGAGAGAGAGAGATTGAAAGAAAGAATAGATAGATAGATAGATAGATAGATAGATAGATAGATAGATAGATAGATAGATAGATAGATAGATAGATAGATAATGTTAGATAGATAGATAGATAGATAGATAGATAGATAGATAGATAGATAGATAGACAGACAGAGGAATAGGGAGAGAGGGAGGAGAGAATAGGTAGGTAGGTAGACAGAGACAGGAAAAGGGAGGGAGGGAGGACAGGATAGATAGACAGACAGACAGACAGACGCAGTGGGGAGAGAGAGAGAGTGTGTGATGTAGGGACAAGCAACATGCAGAACTAGGCATGACAAAGTCTACTTATGGCTAAAGCATTCATGAAGACTAGTTTTAAACCACTATTTGAGAATGAGCCAACTGCTCTTTTCAATTTGTCTACTGATGTCCTTCAGATGTTTTGAACAACTACTGTTAGGGGTGTCAGACAGCAAGAAAAGATGAGATTTGTCGCTCAAAGCTTCTGAAGGCCACATCACTGGCAAACAGAGATGATTTGTGGTGGGGTACCGGATGGAACATCAAGATTGGTTTTCGGTGGACCTTTTGGTTCAGGAAGCCATTAACCATGACATCTTTTGAGATATCTGATAGATGAGCTATCGAGACAGCTCCCATCCATCTTCGAAGGTTGGCTTCAGAAGAAACCATTTGCTGGAAGTCATGATGAATGTTTTCCAATCCCATGGCCGCCTACTTCGATCTCAACCGACACTGTTTTATGATCATTTTAGTCCTTTCTTGAAGATTGATTTCAAGGAATAATAATGAGTTTCTCTTTGAACTCTTGCTCAGCTAATGAGAATCCACAACTGGAAACTTCATAGGTCAAGCCACTCCAAAGGATGGCTCACCTCTGGAATCAATGGTCTTGGTCCTGATGTTTACTGGATGGTTA
>CM066341.1:6113007-6425507 GCA_033807585.1 Hydrophis major
ATATATGAGAGACAGAAAGAAGAGAGAGAGAGAGAGAATAATGAGATAGATGATATATAGTAGATAGGTAGGAGATATAGATAGATAGATAGATGAGTGGATAGATAGCTTGTAGCTGACTATGACTATTTATGTTTACAACTGGTTGAGGCAATCAGTGGCCTGGAAGGATGTTGAGATTTCTTGTGAGTCAAAAGACTTCAATCCTAGGCTGAATAACATCTTTAGGAGATGCTTTATTTCTGAATTACTCATAGGAAAGAAAGAGTTTGGACTGACTGTTCTCTCCAGCTGATTCTAGGGCATTCTTTTCACATCCAGATTCACAGGTCAGGAACATCTGCCAAAAATATCTTTCCTATGGAACTGCGCATTGCTGAAGGCTCAGATTCTCTACCGAAAGGCACTTTAACATAAGTTCTCTTCCACCAAATAAAAAGACCAGATGCTGGACTTTACATTAACTGTACCCTAGGGGGAGGAAAAACTTACAAAGATGTCCAGGGATTCCTTTCCAACAGTTTAAAAAGAAACTCAGTAGCAAAAGCAGATATGCGGAGTGGAGTAAAGTGGGGTAGGGGATAGAATAGAATAGAATAGAATAGAATAGAATAGAATAGAATAGAATAGAATAGAATAGAATAGAATCAAAATCACGTGAAGCATCAGTACCACTTTACAAAGCCTTAGTAAGGCCATATCTGGAATCCTGCATCCAGTTTTGGTCACCAAATTACAGGAAAGATGCTGAGACTTTGGGGAAAGTGTAAAGAAGAGCAAGTAAGATAATTAAGGAAGGGCCTGGAGACAAAAACATATGAAGATCAGTTACAGGTTTGAGTTTGGCTAATCTAGAGAAAAGAAAGATTAGGGGGACATGATAGCAGTTTTCCACAAAGAAGAGGGGGTCAACTTATTTTCCAAAGCACCAGAAAGCAAGACACACACTTGATCTTAGCCAAAAGGCCTAGAAGCGAGAAAGCAAGACAAGAAACAATGGATGGAAACTCAAAGAGAGAAGTAATCTGGAATTAAGGAGAAACCTCCTGAGGACAATTTACCAGACTTGCCTTCAGAAGTCCGGAGGTGCTTCATCACCAGAGGTTATGAAGAAGAGACTAAGCAGTCCCTTGTTTGAGATGGTATGGGGTCTCCTGCTTGAGCAGGAGGTTGGACTAGAAGACTTCTGAGGTCCCTATGATTCAGGAAGGAAGGGAGGGAGGAAGGGAGGAAGGAAGGAAGGAAGGAAAAGAAAGAGAGAGAGAAAGAAAGAAAGAAAGAAAGAAAGAAAGAAAGGAAGGAAGGAAGGAAGGAAGGAAGGAAGGAGAGAGAAAGAAAGAAAGAAAGAAAGAAAGAAAGAAAGAAAGAAAGAAAGAAAGAAAGAAAGAAAGAAAGAAAGAAAGAAAGAAAGAAATGAATGGATGGAAACTAATCAAGGAGAGAAACAATCTGGAATTAAAGAGAAACTTCCTAACAGTGAGGACAATGAACCAGTGGAACACCTTGCCACCAGAAGTCATGGGTGCTCCATCACTGGAGGTTTTTAAGAAGAGATTGGACAGCCACTTATCTGAAATGGGATAGGTTCTCCTGCTTGAACAAGGGGCTGGACTAGAAGACCTCCAAGGTCCCTTCCAGATCTATTCTATTTCTTCCAAGGAATAGAACTGCTCTGAATCAGTCAACAAACACACCATCGCTGTCATAAATCAATAAACAAACAAACACACTGCCAGGTTGGCACAGATGGCCCTCCTCACCCGGGTGGTGGAAAACAGAACAGTTTAGCAAATCGTTCTTGCTGGTAGCCAACTAAGCCTGCTCTGTATTCCTTTCTAAAGCCTTGTCAAGCTGAAACCCATCGAGAATTTGAATCACTTTGGTGGGCAAGCCCAACCCAAGCCCAGCCATGGCAAACCGTTCCCGGGACGTGGAATAGAGTCAGGGCTCCCCCTTCTGGGAAATGTTGCCTTCTTTAAGCTCAGCTCTTGCAGGGAGCCAAGAGAGCAGGGGCTGTTTAGCCCAAAGGTGTTTAAACCAATAAACCAATAACCAGGATATGCCTATCTAGGGTTGCTTATCCAAAAGTGGCTTGACAGGGGTAGTTTGAAGCCTTACCCCTGTGAAATTCACCTCTACTTCCCCATCAGAGTTTTTGGCATTCCTGTTTTTCCCTGATCCAGCTGAATTCTCCCTTTGTTGAATCATTTTAAGAACCTCCTTTCCTTTCTTCCCCTTCCTTCTCCTACCGTACTTCCCTCTCCTTTCTTCTTTCCTCCCTCCCTCCCTCCCTTTCCTTTCTTCTTCCTTTCTCCCCTCCCCTCCCCTCCTTTCCCTTTCCTCCCTCTCTCCTTCCCTCTCTCTCCTCCCATTCTTCCTTTCTCCCCTCTCCTTTCTTCTTTCCTCCCTCCCTCTCCTTTCTTCCTCCTTTCTTCCTCCCCTCCCTCCCTTCCCTCCCCTCCCTCTCTCCTTCTCTCTCTCTCATCCCATTCTTCCTTTCTCCCCTCTCCTTTCTTCTTTCCTCCCTCCCTCCTTTCTTCTTCCCCTCCCCTCCTCCCTCTCCTTTCTTCTTCCTTTCTCCCCTCCCCTCCCTTCCCTTCCCTTTCCTCCCTCTCTCCTTCCCTCTCTCTCCTCCCATTCTTCCTTTCTCCCCTCCCTTCCCTTTCCTCCCTCTCTCCTTCCCTCTCTCTCCTCCCGTTCTTCCTTTCTCCCCTCTCCTTTCTTCTTTCCTCCCTCCCTCTCCTTTCTTCCTCCCCTCCCATCTCCCCTTTATTCCTCCTTCCTTTCTCATCCCCTTCCTTCCTCCCTTCCCCTCGCTTTGCCCAAATCCCAGCAATTCTGCACCCTCCATGCTGCGAGCTGCAGTAGCTTTGAGGAACAAGTGAGAAGGAAGCAACAGGGAGACATATTGCACACAAACACGGCACACTTGTTCCCACAGATGGAAAGGGCTCCCCTCAAATTAAGTCAGCTTCCTTGCCGGCTCCCAGGGAGATTCCCAAACACCTGCAAATACATGGCAAATCCAACAACAACAACAACAACAACAACAGCAAAAGAACGAATTTGTCTGTTGCCAACCATTCTGTAGCACGCAACGCAGAGCACTTGGAAATTGGGTTTTAGAAGCAAGATATGAGAGGAGGCCATGAGGCTATGGGTAAAAAGCGAGAGTGTCAAAATATCTTCTTTGGAGATGGGGAGTGGGTGGGCGGGAAGGAAAACATTTATTTTCCATAGACATTCCTTTGCCATGCAACTTTTTTTTTTTTTTTTAAAGTGCTTTGGTGCCTTGCTGTGAAACCAATTCCTCTAGCTCTTAAGCAGGCCCCAAGAAAGCAGGAAGAGTTAAGTATCTCTGCTATGAATGGAGGTCATCACTCTTTCCCCTCTCCACCCTGACCACCCCCAAATAGCAAAGAAATCCCACCCCCCCCAAGAGTCTATTTTGTTCCACCTCCCAGCAGGGGTGGGATTCTACCGGTTCGGGCGAAGTGCCTGCACTCACCAAACCAGTTGTTAACACTGGTTGAAGCCCAGGGCTTGAATCAGATGTTCCTGAGGAATTGGTATGCAGAATGCAAACACACCCATGGCAGTGCTAGTACTTACACCATCCTCAGGAGTACACTCTGCTCACCAAGGATGGCAACTCACACATAAACCCTCTTAAGCTTGTATGAGACGTGCTCCATCTCATCCCCTCCTCTCCCACAGGCTGCATTAAGAAGGAAAACTAGCCATGTTGCTCTTTTACACACCTATATACAATACAATCTGATCCTTGAACACAGCCTGAATCCCTTTCTGGAACTCATTCAAATCTCTGCCTTCTCGCTGTATTCCCACACTGCTTTTTCTCTCCCCCCCCCTCTCTTCCTCAATTATGCTGAAGTCATGTTGATTTCTCCCCGGCTCGGTCAAAAAGAAAAAAAAAAAAATCCCAATCACTCTGGTTTGGGAACCAACTAAAAATCAGCTTCAGGGATCACGTCTCCGGCATGTGAAATGAGCAGGCAAGGCAGGCGGCTCGACCCACTGCAAACACACACACATACAAACACACCACCTTCCATTGCAAAGGCGCAAAAGCGAAGCCCCTCTTGCATGCAACACACTTCCCTGCCACGCTCAAGAGATTCTGGGGAATATGTCTCTTTTTCTTTTTATGTACACTGAGAGCATTTGCACCAAGACAAATTTCTTGTGTGTCCAATCACACTTGCCAATCAAAGAATTTCTATTCTATTCTATTCTCTGCCTTCCCCTTGCCATCTCTGAGCTATTTCTCCAAGCACATGTCCTCCCTATCTTGTGAGTCTACTCTGGCACGTATCTGAATGGACTTCTTTGCTTGCCTCTTTTTCTGCTTCTACAGCTTCTTCTGTTCTCCCGAACTGTGTTTTCCCTCCCTCGAAGCAAGTTCTGAGCACATGCAGGGGATGGTTCAAAAAAAGGAGGGGGAAGCAGCCAGAGAATGTATGTGCAGCATTTTCTGCTGAGTGGTATTTAAAAAGCACCCACAACCAGATAAATGTAAAGGTCTACCCTCTCACGGGATCAATAGCTGAAGAAGATACCCATGACTTTATTGGCTTCTAAGAAGACGAAACGCACCAAAACAACCAAGTCAAATCTCAGCTTTTCAGGTTGTACAGATAAGCGGACATGACCAGCTCGGATGAAAGCTCTCTGACATGTTGTGCTCACAGTTGGAAGAAAGAGAAGGAAAAAGTACACCCCCTCAGAGAGAAACCAGAAGGTTTATCAAGGTGTCCATTTTCCTTCTGATTCTTCTGACTCTCACACAGAATGCACCAATCTCTCTCTCTCTCTCTCTCTCTCTCTCCATTCCTGTTCCTGCCGTTTCTTCTAACCCAGCTGGCTAATCGGCCCACGTCCTCCATTTGTTGTGGTTGGGAAGGCTGAGCCGGATGGATTGGGGGTGTGCAATCTCCAGTGTGAGAAGGTCTCCTGTGCAAGAGGAAGAGGATGGAAAATTGGCGCACAGCCATGACAAAAGGCACATTCCATGTACCGTTGGGGTTCTGAGCATGAAGGGAAGGATCAGAAGGGTTTCGGTAGCTCTGTGGCGAGGAGAAATGGATTGTGCCAATATGGGAAGGGAGAAAAGGTTAGGATGCGGGTGGAAAGTGGAGAAAAAGCCACAAGCAAAGTTGATTTAGCCGATCTGGTCTGTCTGCCCAAGCAACAGTGGTCCCAAAATAGAAAGTTGCATGGATGGGAAGAAGAGGCAGAAATAGAGAATATAATGTTTTATTTGAAAGACCTTCTGAGTTGTCCATGTCCTTTACATCCAGTAAACAACCCACAATATATGCACCTACAGACCCCAAAATGATGCAAACCCAATGGAGGCTCTGAAACAATCATGGAGGCAACACCAGTTAAGCTCACCAACTGTGTGTGTCAGTGTTGTATCAGAGAGGCAGAGAGAAAAAAAGAGAGAGAGGAGAGGAAGGAGGGAGGGAGAGAGAGAGAGATGCTCTCCTGGGCTATGAAAGAGACAACAGCACTTTGTATGCAGCAGGAGATAGGAAGGGCTGCTCTGTGAATACTTGTGTGTGTGTTTGTGCGAGCTTGCAGGTGTGTGCAAGGGGCAGAGTAGTGCAGCCAGCACAGTGGCTGCCAGCAGACCATGTTCACAATTTTGCAAAGTGAGTGCCCGATCGCATCTCTGTGCCTACGACAGCACCAGAGAGTTGTGCACTGGAAGAAAACTGGTAGGAGAATTTGAGGAATTGCCATAGTTCAATACTTGTTCCTCTGTCTCCACAGCCTTCTCCTGACATTCCCCTCCCTGTCTCTGGTTGGCTGCAATCCTAAAATCTTCCTCATCCCTGGTGGCTTTTCTCCTTCTAGCTACCAAGCATGGGGAGACATCTGGGGACTTCTGACCTCTCCTCACAGTACCCACCCATCTACACTAACCCCCATTTTACGTTTCCACCATGACTACTTCTTCCCTCCTTCTTCAAGGTCTGGTTTCCCCCCAGCAAAAGGACCAACAAGATAAAAGTTGAGTTGTCCTTCCATTTCCTACAAGCTCACCTGACATCTTGCTTTCCATGGGAAGACTGGCCCTCTCCAACCCTTCTAGCTAACAGCTGGGCTCCATAGCTTCATTCTAGGATGAGTTTTGAAGGATCCTGGGGGGGGAGGGGGCGGAGGTCAGCCTCCTCCATCCACCCCGCCCCAGAAATTTGAAATCTAGAGATTTGACCCAACAGCCTCAGGGACTGCTGTTCTGAAAACCAAGCAGGGTGATGTGTTGAAGGGATGGGAATTGTCTTCTCCCCACCCATCTTCATTCAGGACTTTTGGAAGGAGGTGGTGATGAAGTGGCACATTCTTGGCATGAGGGCCCACCTTAGATGAGTGTGTGGAGGGGTGCATTGTATGCAGCACACATAGATGCCTCCCCTCTCTCTCCCCCTCTCCTTCCCTCCCTCTCTCTCTTCTCTCCCCCCTTTCCTTTTCCTTCCCTCCTCTCTCTTCATCCCTCTCTCCCTCTCCTTCCCTCCCTTTCTCTTCCTCCCTCTCTCCCCTTCCCTCCCTCCCCCCTCTCCTTCCCTCTCTCTCCTTCCTTCCCTCTCTCCCCTCTCTCTCTCCTCCCCTCCCTCTCTCCCCTCTCTCCCTCTCCCTCCCTCTCTCTCTCTCCTTCTCCTTCCCTCCCTCTCTCTTCTCCCTCTCTCCCTTCCCTCCCTCCCCCTCTCCTTCCCTCTCTCTCCTTCCTTCCCTCTCTCCCCTCTCTCTCTCCTCCCCTCCCTCTTTCCCCTCTCCCCTCTCTCCCTCTCCCTCCCTCTCTTCTCTCTCCTTCTCCTTCCCTCCCTCTCTCTTCATTCCCTCTCTCCCCTCTCTCTCTCTCTCTCCCTCTCCCTCCCTCTCTCTTCTCTCTCTCTCCTTCCTTCCCTCTCTCCCCTCTCTCTCCTCCCCTCCCTCTCTCCCCTCTCCCCTCTCTCCCTCTCCCTCCCTCTCTTCTCTCTTTCTCTCCTTCTCCTTCCCTCCCTCTCTCTTCCTCCCTCTCTTCCCCTTTCCTCCCTCCCCCTCTCCTTCCTTCCCTCTCTCTCTCCCTCTCCCTCCCTCTCTCTCTCTCTCTCTCTTTCTCTCCCCCTCTCCTTCTCCTTCCCTCCCTCCTCTCCTTCTCCTTCCCCCACTCTCTTCCTCCCTCTCTCCCCTCTCTCCCCTTCCCTCCCTCCCCCCCTCTCTTTCCCTCCCTTTTCTCTTCCTCCCTCTCTCCCTCTCCCTCCCTCTCTCTTCTCTCTCTCTTCCTCTCCCCCTCTCCTTCTCCTTCCCTCCCTCCTCTCCTTCTCCTTCCCCCTCTCTTCCTCCCTCTCTCCCCTCTCTCCCCTTCCCTCCCTCCCCCCTCTCCTTCCCTCCTTTCTCTTCCTCCCTCTCTCCCTCTCCCTCCTCTCTCTCTCTCTCTCTCTTTCTCTCCCCCCCTCTCACACATACAGATGCACACCACCCACACACCACCAGCAGATATTTTCACACCCATCCCCTCCCACCTTCCTCTCCTTGAAAAGGATGAGTCAAGCCAACGGCGAATGAGACCTTAGCCTAATTAAATCTGCAATGGGGATGCCATGGGGGAGCGGGGGGGGGGGGCGTGTTCATAGATTCTAACAACCCCAAACCTGGCGCCCTCTGGACATCAATTCCACCCTCTTTCCCGACCTGAGGGAGGGAGGTTGCAGTGTGGGGAGGGGGGGGGAGATGGATACAGGAATAATCTTGGTGTCTCTTCCCCTCCGCACCTGTCCCCCACGTAACCTCTGCTTCCCCTTGTTCCCCCCCTCCATACGAATCGGCTCGCCCCCCCCCCACGCCGCCCCCGAAGAGGGGGGCAAAGTCAGCACGCGCGGGCGCAAAAGGCAGACCCCCCCGCCGCCGCCGCCGCCGCGTTTTGCCCCCACGCTCGGCGAGTGTTGCACGCACACACACACAGAAAGCCGCTTAACCCTTTGGATGGCTAGGAAGAACCAGAGTGCGGCAAATAAAAAAAAAGGGGGGGGGAATGGAACATTGCTTGGGAGTTGGGAGAAAACCTGCGGGTGGGGGGCGGGGGGGGGAGATTAGAAGGAGGCGCGTCCCCCCCCCCCCCGTACGAGGGGCATGCACGCAGAGCCACACTGTCCCCCTCGGATTGTGCACACTCACTCACCCTCTTGTGACTTAAAAACCCCTTGTAAGAACCGCAGGACCAAGTCCTGTCTTGGTCCATAACTGCAAAGAATCAGCTTGGAGGAGGAGAGAGGAAAGGGAGAATAGAAAGCTGGGGTTTGGGTGGAGGTAGGTGGGGGGCGCAGAGAAGACCCCGGAGAGAGGCTGAAGCCAGGAGGCAGAGGGACCCTTGGAAGAGAAAACGGGGGAGGGGGAGGCTGGAAACGGACCCTTTGGGGACCAGCCCTGCGGTCCAAGCCCGCCGCCCAGCCAAGGTGCCTTAAAAAAAAAGAGAGAGGAGGAGAAGAAGAAGAAGAAGAAGAGAAGAAGAAGAAGAAGAAGAAGAAGAAGAAGAAGAAGAAGAAGAAGAGAGACTCGCACACCACAACAGCCGGTTTCATTTTGCGAAGAAGTCTCTTACCGGAGGGTTAACGCTCCTCTTTGGCTGGGGCGCGGGAGCTTCTCATTCGCTCCGGGAGGCAGAATTTGGGCGTCGAAGAAGCTGAGCTCCCTCCGATCCAAAGCGCATAGTGGGCGCCGGGCGACCGCTGCAGGCGTCGGGTGGCTGGGTGGCCGGCAGCCCTTTTCATGCTCGGTGGAAAGACTGCCGCGCCTTGCTCCGGGGGGCAGGCATTCCGAAGGAAGAGAAGATTTTTCCCCCCCACCCCAAACCCCACCAACTCCCGCCTGTCCCCTCCCGCAGAAAAGCCGAGGTAAAAGGTCTGGTGGAGAACCGAGAGAGACCTGGAGAGATCTTCCAAGAAATCCGATAGAATCCCTCGCCTTCGTGGGGTTTGCTGGATATTGAAAAAGAAGAAGAATTCAGCGAGAACAGAGATGCTTGTTCATTGATTCGAAAGGGTCCTCTCTTCGGCGGGTCTCCTTCTTCTTCTTCTTCCTCTCCTTCCTCCTCCTCCTCTTTTCCCCTCCTCCTCTTCCTCGCTGCCTTCCTCGGATGGATCAGCTCGCAGCCACCGGGGGCGAAAGGAAGGCGCACACAAGCCAAGCTGGAGAAGACGAGGGCGGGCGGTCGAGTGGCGGGGGGGGGGGAGTTGGAGGGGGGAGAGAGAGAGAGAGAGAGAGATGCGGCGGGAGGAGGAGGAAGAGGAGGGATCCAGGCGGTCGAAAGGAGCCAAAGCGGTGAGGAAAAGAGCTTGCCGGAGGGAGGGGAAGGGGCGTCCCGAGGAGGCGGGGCTCCGGGAGTGAATGGGAGAGATTGGGGCGGGGGAGGGGGGCGAGAGGCGGAGACGAGGGACGTGGAGAGGCTTCGCTGGAGAAGTGGGGATTTGGGCCGGGGGACGGGAAGGGTTTTAGCTTTCTCTCCCCCCCTTGGGAGGCAGAGCTGGGTAGGAGCAGAAGGGGAGTGGAACCATGGGACGGGGAGAAGTGGGGGGAGGGGGCAAAAATCGGACCGAGAAAAGAGGCTGGTGCGGTTTTCCTTTGGAGAGGGGTGGCCGAAGGAGAAGAGTGGTGGATGGAATGGAAAGGGAAGGGAGTGAGAGAGAGAGCTGCTCGCCTTTCCCATTCGCATGCAGTAACCCTTCCCTTCCTCCAACTGGCCCCCTCCGGCTGAGGAGAGGGGAGGGGAGGTGGCCAGCTGGAGGAAGGCTCCCTCTTAACTCTATGCTCCGTCTCTCTTTTAACTCTTCCTCGCCCTCTTCCCAGCTGCCATCTCCTCTTCCACCCGGGATTCTGCGCCTCCATCCAGCTCCTCTCCATCTCCTGCCTGGAAGGCCTTCTTCTCCACAACCTTCTAGACTTCTTCCAACCCTCATCGCCGTGGGGTGTGTGGTGTCTTTCCCAATTCAACCGCTCGTCTTCCTTTCCTTTCTTTTTTTTCCCTTTTTTTGGAAGTGCTGGAGAAGCGAAATGTCTCTTTTGCTTCATCACCTCCTTTGCTGGTTCCCAAAGACGCTGGAAAAGGCGTCCTTATCTCTTTGGGATAGTCCAGCTTTCGAGACTGAAGTGGGATAAAGCAGAGCAGGAGAGGGAACGGGGTAAAGCAACACCTGGTTGACTCTGGCCAGGTTGGGAGATGAAAGAAGGACTCCTCAGACTGTAGACTGTACATTGGGAAGTCAAAAGGTCTTCATGCAACACCAAGAAAATGACGTGGATGCACATTCATAAGGACACCAGCACTCAACTTGGACCCCTTGAGGAATTGATGAAGATTATGGAGCCAAAAAAAGAAACTCTGAAGACTATCTAGTCGAGGGGTCTTCAAAGTTGACAACTTGTGGGCTTCAACTCCCAGAATTCCTCCTCCAGTCATGTTAGCTTGGGGATTCTGGGAGTTGAAGTCCACAAGTCTTAAACTTGCCAAGTTTGAAGAGACTTGTGCTAGAGTCTCAAGTGTTTCTCCACCTTGCCAAGTTTAAGATGGACCTTGACTCCCAGCATTCCCCAGAGATAGTTCTTGAGAAGGTTTGAGGTTGAGAAAGACTGCCATAAGACCTGTAACCCTTAAAACAAGGGTCTTCAAACTTGACAACTTTAAGACTTGTGGACTTCAACTCCCAGAATTCCTCCTCCGGCATGTTAGCTTGGGGATTCTGGGAGTTGAAGTCCACAAGTCTTAAACTTGCCAAGTTTGAAGAGCCTTGTGCTAGTCCAACTTGTACTCAGCAAAGGACACCTCTAGCTTGAATGACCTCACAAAGACGAATCTAGGCCCTTTCTAAAAACGTTCAATGAAGGAAAGCTTTAAATATTCTTCCAACATTCTTGGATTATTCAATACTCAGTCTGAAAGTATATTTATTTATTGATCAGATTTATGTGGCTGCACACCTCACACAAAGTGACCATGGGCAGCATGCAAAAAACTCAAATGAAACAACCTACAAAGACCGCTTCAATTAACAAAGATAAATTTTAAAAAGCATATATTAACCTTTTCCGGTGGGTTTCTGCCAATATATATACATATATAGAATAACCATTGGGAAGCTGGTCTCGGTCTCTTTTAAGACATTGTAATGAAAATCACCGACACCTTGAAACATTCCTTAAAGATGTTTTCTGATTCATGTTTATCCCTCTGTGTGTCTTAACTGAATTAACCATGAATCAAGTTGAGTATTTATTTTTGGAACAATGTCAGAATTGTAACACCTCAAAAAGGCAGCTGAAAACTTTAGCATTCAGCCAGGACAATCCTGAAGTTAAGGGACTTTGCCATTAAAAACAAATCAGAGTCCACCAAATGAGTGAGATACTAACAGATGCACCCAACAGTTTTGAATCTGAGCTCCTATTGTGCTTACTCCAACATTAGAATAGAGAGTGGGATTTATCCTAATAAAGCCAGCATTTAAAATGAGTGAAAACAAAGGGCAGAGGGAATTACTGAAACAATAAATGAATGGAAGGAGAGACCAATTCCCTCTGCTCCTGTTTAGATGTTTTTGCTGCCTCTTGTGGCTTTGCTATGTCATTTGCGGCATTATTATTTATCACTTATTGTCCTTGGAATACTGTTTTACTGTTTTATTCCATTTTGGCAGCCTGCCTCATGCCATTGGTATCTACACTGTGGAATATAGAAAATGGAGAATGAATCCTTTCCCTCAGTTATCACCCAGTTGCTCTCCCATGTTCAACCCTCGGAAGTCCCAATCTTTGTAATAAATCATTTTGGCAAATGGCGGGAGGGCACTGAGGTGGCTTTGAGGGGCCTAGGATGTTATGCCATGAAATACACACTTGTAGGGTGATATTGCGTTAAGCAACACACACCTTCTTTCTCTTGTTTAACCCAAAAAGTTTGTTCCTCAATCATTGCATTGGTGGGTGTCTTTCAGGACCACAGACAGCTCCTGAAGGCCACCATGGAAGGACTGGTCTTCTAAACTCATCTAGAGAAGATTCAAGAAGGTTGTGTCTTCTTCAAGCTCCTTTTGAAACAATGTTGACCTATAGTCTAAAATTTCCCCAGGGATCTTCATCCATGGAACCAGCAGGAACCAGTTCCCGCTATAAATAAGTTGAATGAGGAAGTTAAATTTGCCACTTATGGTAGTTGGGTTTGATGACAATGGCAACTTAACATCCAATACCTTTTCCCATCATCCTTGGACTGTCTCAATATAAAGCCAGCTTCTTTCTTAACAGAATTCCTTCCTTGATATCTGTTGTTAATCATACAATCACAAGATCTTCCCAAGATCAGTGGAACCAGCAAACATTCCATCCAGGTGGCCATTGAATTACAAATTCTTTCTGAAGTTCAGACAGAATGTTAAACTTCACAAAGAAATGTGTGGCATACCAAATGGAGGACTGACCTTTTAAAAACAAGGAAAGCAATCATTTCCTTTGGAAGCTTATTATTATCAATAAATCATCATCAACAACATGGCAAAAGTCAAGGTTACATTATTATTTTTTTAGGAGGAAAAATAATCAAGGGTGCTTCAATGTAGTGGGAAAATGAACATTGTTCCTGAAATTGAAGGACTGTTTTTCTGTATTTCATAGTTACAAAGAAAGGAAGGAAGGAAGGAAGGGAGGGAGGGAGGGAGGGAGGGAGGGAGGGAGGGAAGGAGAAGAAGAAATAATAATAATAATAATAATAATAATAATAATAATAATAATAATAATAATAATAATCATAATCATAATCATAATAATAATCATAATATAATCACCATTGGTCAGCTGCAGAAGACTACTTTACTGGGATCTGCCCACATAATCCGCCCATACATCATAGTGTCCTAAACACTTGGGAAGTGTTCGACTAGTGATTTGTGATACGAAACCCAGCATGGTTATCTCGTTTGCTGTGTATACTGTCATTTTTGTGTATTATAATAATAATAATAATAGATGGACTGTGAGATACTTGGTGCTCTTTGAGCATGGTTGTTTACTTGCAGACATTTCATGACCCAGCTAGGTTACTTCATCATTGCTGGAGAGGAGGAGGAGGAGATCTTTGAGCTTGGTTGTTTCCTTGCAGACATTTTATGACCCAGCTAGGTAACTTCATCAGTCCCGGAAAGGAGGAGGGGGAGAAAGAGGAGCAGTTGTATGCCAAATGCAGCTTTTCAGCAAAATGCTAATACACACAACAGCCATAACAAATCTCGCTACCCCCCACCCCCCGCCGCAGGCCTGGATAAAATGGAAATAAACCATAAACCGATCATAACCAATCATCAATAACCATTGATCTCCGTGCATCGTTCCATCCCTGCTTTCGTTGCCTAGTGGCTGAGCCTATAATTCAGCTTAATCTGCTATCTACAGTGAAAGGGGGCAAAAGCAGAAGTACAAAGAAAGCAAATCTTTAATTTTTTTTTCATTTATTCTTTAATTAAATATTGGATCTTGGACGGGGAAGATGAGAATAAGGAAGGGAGGGAGCAGGGAAAAAATGTATGATTTTAAAGCTTGCCTTTAAGTCCAGGTTGCCTCTGCCACCCCTTCCTGGCACAGGAAACCAAAGAAATGTTTAAAACCAGTTGTTTCTGGATTCCTTATCCCAAAATAATTGTACTAGTGATTTTTCCCTCCTTCCTGAAGAACGCAACATTCTACTCTGTTCTCTGCTCAGCCAAGCCGTTAACGGCCTTGCTGGTTTATTACAGGCTAAAAATGGATTAAATGGGACCATCCAAAAAAAAAATAAAATTGTGTTGCTATTCTGGTGCACGCTTTGTTCTTTTGCAAAAAAAAAAAATATTTTTTTTCCCCCTCGCCCCCTCTTACTTTTCTTTTAGCAAGCAATTCCATGGGGGGGGGAAATAATTCAGCCTTCCTGCTAAGTTCTTCGCTTACGGTGCCATATCGATACATTTGGCTGGATGGGAGCCACCCTTGCAAGGAGGTGGGGTAGGATGGGAAAATAAATAACAAAAGTGGCAACACCCTAGCAATTTGCAAATTAAAAGAGGAAAGGAGAGGGAGTTATTTTAGAATAAATGAATATGCAGAATGTGGGGATCGCATCTTATATAGCATGATTCCTATATGGTATCCTGTACCGCAGAAGTGCTAAGTAGCATTTTTTAGAACCCACCGTTGGTTCCCGTACTTGATTGGCATGCCTGAAACCCTGCTATGAAATAATCTTCATTTATTACCAGTAATTTTAAATGACTGAAGTCCCGTGAGACACACACACAGACACACCCCACACAGACTCAAATTCACTTGATGTTGATGTTGTCGCTCGAGGAGGTGGTAATTTAAAATTATCTGGGGTCCATGAATGGGATTCATGATAATAGGAAGGAAAGATGGACGGACAGACAGACAGAAGATGGAGGGAGGGAGGGAGGGAGGGACGGATGGAGGGCGGACAGACAGATGAGTGGTGTGGTGGCCTAATGGTGAAGACACTTGCCTCCCACTCTGAAGATTGAGAATTCAATCCTAGATAGTGGCAGATGTTCCTCTCCCAAGAGTGCAAAGAAAATGTATATATATATATTGTGAACACCATGGGGCAACAAGAAGGGCATCTGGCCAGTAAATGCTCAGATCCATCCAGTCACTCTGACTCCAGCCCAAATTAAGGGATTAAGGGGATCTTAAAAAGGGAGGGTTTTTTTTAGATAAATGATAGAAGTTAGAAGATGGATGGATAGATGGATAGGTAGGTAGGTAGACAGGCAGACAGGTAGGCAGACAGACAGAAAGAGATAGATAGATAGATAGATAGATAGATAGATAGATAGATAGATAGATAGATAGATAGATAGATAGATAGATGGAAGAATAGACGGGGGGATAGACAGACAGACAGACAGACCGAAGTAGGCTGGAGGGGGGGAAATGAAACAGCAAAAGAAAACAACATTGTACAATCACCAGACGTTGGCTCATCAGCTCTGTTGCAAAGTGTCACATATTAAGCCACGTTTGTGGTGTTGAAGGAGATTGCGTGGCTTTCTTAAGGTCAATCTCATCTAAACAGTGACAGGGCAGGCAGGCAGACACCAATGACGCCTTCCCACTTTGTTCCGTCTACTAAACCCTGCCTGTTCCAGTTAGGAGAGAATCATAGTCAAATTCATATATAATGCAAAAGAGCAAAACTAAACACCAATGTGTTTGTATGTGTGGGAGGGGGAAATGAAATTAAAATGAAAGGTTAATCATCTTTTGGTAGCTAGAGACAGACATTTCAACTCTGCTCTGAATTTCATTATTTGGAGATGTTGCTGATTGATTAATGTCATCTGGTCCATGTTGACTCTTAGCCAACAACAAACACGAAATCTCTTCAAGAATGATCTGCCTTGAATTTTGGGTCATTCATTGGTGTATTTATTGCTGTCATAATTGAGTTTATGCTGGTCTTTCCTCTATTCTTTTTTTTTTTTTTTTAAATAGCAATTTAAAACAGCGATGCAATGATGCTAAGCTGATAACCTGCTTAACTCCACCCTCCAGCAGAACAAATCAGACTGTCCCATTTCAAGCTTTTTATTGTATTAAATGGCCACTTCCTAGCCCAGCTTACCAAGGTGGGAAAAGGTGCTGTAATCTCTTCCTTTAAAGACTTAACTTCTTGTGTGCTCCTCTTGTCCTGTTATACATTTAAGCAGCTTACCCTTCTGTTAAAGCTTTCCCCAATGGACAAGAGTCTATTGTGATGGCATAATGCTGACTAATTATCTTTACTGTGGATTTATTTAACAGATTTATTTGAAAAGGGTTATTCATTCATCTGATAACTGATTTGTTAGAACTCCTTTTTAATGAGCCTCTGCCTGTTTCAAGGAGGCTTAGCATCATTTTTCTCAGTGGTTGAAGAGCAGCGTTCACACAGCCAGGAAAATCTCAACTATACTGTGTTGCGTGCTTAAAAAAGAAAAAAAATGCATTGCATCCCCTCTATTCTTACACCTGATGTTTATTTCAGCAGGTAGCTTTAAAGGTGAAGTTCTAACCACATGCAGTTAGTTTTTAATCTTGCCCTAAAAAAATGATTTTGAAAAATAATCCATATGCATATTTTTTTTTAAAAAAAACGGAGCCCTGATAAGCTATGGAGAATGAAAAAGAACCTTCTGGATCGAAAACAGGCCAAACTCAACAAGTTTATTTGTGATGTGTCCATCTATGGCTTCTGTTCCAATCCTCCAAACTCTGGGAGCACTTGAATGAAAGTATAATGTCTAATTTTACATCAGATGGCTGTTAGGAGAAAGTGCAACCTTTTAATTTATTTTTTATTAACAGAAATAGAAAGAGCAACATGTTCAAATCCATGTAAACAGTGTGTTGTCTGGTTACAATTCTTTTCATTAATATTATCATAATAATAATAGTACTAGTAGTATTCTCTAATAGTAATCTGTACAATCTTTTAAGGCTGGCTCCTTGTGTGTAGAGATGCCTATAAAAAGAACAAATATTCAAGGGATTCAACAACAGAAAAAGAATTGGAAGGGACCCAGGAAGTCTTCTAGTCCAACTCGCATCTCAAGAAGAAAACCCTATACCATTTTAGGCAAATGGTGGTCAAATCTATTCTTAAAAACCTCCAGTTGGAGCACCCACAATAATGAAGGAGATCTGCCAGCAGAAACACATCATAAATGGATCCAAATCTTCTGTGATCTTCATCTAATTATCTGATCATCTAAAACCATGGCGCTGCTTGAACTGTTCATAGAACATGGTTAGGAATAAGCATTTATTAGTCTGAGGTGTCATAAGCCTGGGGCAACCTCTTATTGTGTTGGAATACATGTTAGAATGTATTTTGCATTGCAACAACTATTCAGCCAGTAGGTGGCAGTGTTTAGTATGCATCTATGATTATCATCTATGGTTTCTTTATGTTCTGAAGAGAGTTTCCTATTTCCTGTTGCAATAATATAGTAATTGCAACCAGGATGATGAGGGGATTGGAGACTAAAACATATGAAGAACGGTTGCCGGAACTGAGCCTGGCTAGTCTAGGGAAGAGAAGGATCAGGGGAGACAGGAGAGCAGCCTTCCAGTATTTGAGGGGCTGCCCCAGAGAGGAGGAAGGGGTCAAGCTATTTTCTAAAGTGCTTGTAGGCGGGACAAGGAATAATAGATGGAAACCAATCAAGGAGAGACTCAACCTGGAAATAAGGGAAAAAATTCCTAACAGTGAGAACAACCAAACCATGGAATAGAAGTTGCCTTTGGAAGTTGTGGTAGTCTCATCACTGGAGACTTTCAAGAAGAGACTGGACTGCCATCTGTCAGAAATGGTATAAGGTCTCCTGCTTAGTTTAGTTTAGTTTATTGTCATTGCACCTTGTACAACGAAATTAAATACCACCTTCAGCATATACCATGAGTATGAAAATAAACACAAACAAACATCTTTCAAATTCTATACACTGAATTGAAAATCCCTGATGTTGCATGAATATTGCATTCTACAGTAGAATTCAATAGAGTTACTGCCCTGGGATAGAAGCTGTTTTTCAGCTGTTTTTATCCTGTTTTTATTATTGTCCTGTACCATCTGCAGATGGTAATAGTTCAAAAAAAAAAAAAAGGGTGGCCAGGATGAGATGGATATTTAAGGATGTTTTGAACTTTCTTAAGGCAGTGGAAGCTTGGACAGAGGGTTGGACTAAATGACCTACAAGGTCCCTTCCAACTCTGTTAATGTGTTAATCTCTTGAGAAGCTCCCCTGATCTATTGCATAGCTAAAGGAAAAAGCAAGGGTAGACTTTTTTTTTTTTAATGGAGAGAGAAAAACTTATTTGGTATGGTATCATCTGCAGGTGACATCCTTGGCATTCCTTGGCTGACCCCTTTCTGGTGGCTTCCTTGCTAACCTGGGAGTAGGAGCATGTGGAAGCTCATTCTTCATGCCTTAGGGTCTTGTTAAATCTTGCTTACATCCAGAAGCTCCTTGACAAATGGCTTTGTTGCTTTTTTTTATTATTATTATTATGGTTGTGGATAAAGATCTCCCCAACCTTTCTTTGAACTCCTGCCAAGACCAGCCTTCTACCTCTTCCCCAGATTTTCCACAGAGTTTATGAGGTCAGTTCTTCCAGGGTTTTTCTCTCTCTCTCTCTCCCCGGAGAACGTAGGAATCCATAGCTGTCTTTCTTCTCAGATTCATTCCTCTTTCTTTATAGGCGCTGAGGAAATGTTTTAAGTGTCCCCATCATCCTTTTTTTTGAAAGGAAGGATGATGTTTTAAGTGTTCCCATCATCCTTCCTTTCAAAAAAAAAAACATGTTCCCATCATCCTTTTTTTGAAAGGAAGGATGATGGGAAGGGAGTTTGTCCAGGCTTTTTATGGCTTACTCACTGGGGAAATCACTCCATCATGGTTCAAAGCCACTCCCTTTATCACTTATTTCATGTAACAAATCCCTCTTGGGCACCATGATGAAGTTTTTGGAAGGTTTACACGGCTTAGTACTAGCATCCATTCACAAATATAAAAAGTAGTAGCTCGATAAACGATGTGGTTGGGCTTAGTTTTGGGGGAGGAAAATAAGGTGGGGGGGAATCGGCCTCTGCCTACCAGCATCCATCGGTATTCATCTGACTAGCATCCTGTCAGTGTGTGAGAGAGTGGAGGGCTGTTTGGAAACTGAAACAGTATTTGTTGGATGAGCAGGAAGGAGACAGCAAGGAGCCTGGGATGGCTTAGCTCAACTGTTCTGTACGAAAGCTGCTTGCTGCTGGCTGTGAAACTAAAATTCCTCTCCTCTGCTTGTATGTTGCATTTGGAAGAGATTTCTTTTCAGGTGGGGAGGGGGAGTAGAACTCCTTAGTATCAGAGCATGTTAAATAATAATAATAATAATAATAATAATAATAATAATAATAATAATAATAATAATAATAATAATAATAATAATAATAATAATATAGGAAATACTAATGCTCTGATGGTCATTTTGAAAAATCCTTTCTTAGTGAGCACCTAAAAGCCAAGAGGAACATACGTGCCAAATTTCAAGCTTTTAGGTTTTACAGTTCTGGAGATTTTGTGATGTGTGAGTAGTATTTCGCTTTTATATATAAAATTTTATATATAATCTATATATAGATTAAAAAAAAACAGAACAGAGGAATCTTGCTCTCCCCTAAACCTTGAAAGAGGATGGGGTGATTCGATAGCACATTCCTTTCCAGAGAAGAATTAATGGTTTCTCCAAAAAACAACAATCCTCTTTCTTCGGGTAGTTTAATCCTGATTTCCACTGCTGCTTACTTTCTCAGCAGTGATGGGAGCCCGTGATCACAGATCAATTGACGATTTCATAAAACAAAATGAATGGCTGTCAACTTTTTAATCAGTGCAATGCAGTGAGTCTCCCTCGACCTTCACCCTTCTTCCCCCACAGTGCTGTGGAGAGGGATGAAATATCTCACCTCTCCATTGGTGTGTTTCCTTCTCTGTCTCCACCTTCTCCCTTCCTTGCTGCCTCTCTTCTAGCACGGATAGATCAGGCTTTCTTGGCTACGCTAGATGAAGATATAAATAAGGTGGACATTCATTGTTTCTTCAATACACACTCTAAAGCCTATAGAGAAGAAGGACTCCATAAGGCTTGAGGGACTCAAGGCAAATTTGAAGATGGGGAGGAAGAAGAAAATAATTCTGCCCAACAAGGTGAGGTTTTCTTCGGCCACCTTCATCCAGGACTCTGAAAGGACTGAAAGACCTCCCAAGGTCTAGAAGACCTATTTATTTATTTTAGTTTGTCAAGCATTATGAGAAAACAAGTCTAAGTATGAATACAACGTATAAACTTATAAGTATAAACAGGTATATGGGTATACATAATACACGAGCACGGATAAATGGGAAACAGTAGGACAGGGATGGTAGGCACGTTGGTGAGCTTATGCCCCCTATAGACCTTTTAGGAATGGAGTGAGATCCACAGTAGACAGTTTCAGGTTTAAGTTTTGGGGGGTTTGAGGTTGTAACCAGAGTCACATAGTGGGTTCCAGGTGTTGGCCACTCTGTTGTTGAAGTCTTACTTTCTGCAATCGAGTTTGGAGCGATTTACTTAGAGTTTGTATCAATTGTTTGCCTATGTGTTATTGTGGTGGAAGCTGAAGTAGTTGCTGACAGGTAGGACGTTGAAGCAGGCAATTTTGTGTACTACGCTTAGTCAGACCGTAGGCGGCGTAGTTCTAAGTTGTCCAGGTCCAAAATTTCAAGACTGGTGGCATAAGGGATTCTACTGTGGGCTGAGGAGTGGAGGAGTCTTCTTGTGAAATACCTCTGGACTCGTTCAATTGTATTAATGCCTGTTATACAGTGTAGATTCCAGGCAGATGAGCTGTATTCAAGGATTGGTCTGGCGAAGGTTTTGTATGCCCTGGTTTGCAGTTCAATGTTACCGTAAAAGAAGCTTCACAAAATTAGCTTTACAACTCTTAATGCCTTTTTGGCAATGGTGTTACAGGGTATACATAATACATGAGCATGGATAAATGGGAAACAGTAGGACAGGGACGGTAGGCACGTTGGTGAGCTTATGCCCCCTACAGACCTTTTAGTAATGGAGTGAGATCCACAGTAGACAGATTCAGGTTTAAGTTTTGGGGGGTTTGAGGTTGTAACCACAGAGTCACATAGCTCTGGGGCTTAGATCTTTTGAAATGAGTACTCCTAGGTCCTTGACAGAGTGAGGGTCGTCTACAAGGTTGTATCCACCTTGTTTGTATTTAGTGTTCTGATTTTTGTTGTAATGTGTAAGAGAGAGCATTTCTTGGTTGAGATTTGAAGTTGCCAATTGTAAATAGTCTTGGAGGTCTTCTAGTCCATCATGTCATCCAGTCCTTTCAAAGTCTAGATGAAGACTCCTTCTAGAAGGCTAGAAGGATTAGAAGACACCCCCCCCCCCGCAAACTCCCTTCCAGCTCTATTCTGATTGAATCAAAATGAACTGCTACAATAAGTTGGTGTCCCTTCTTCTTACTTTCCAACAACTCATTTCAATCTGTTAGCTATTTCAAGGTTATCCAGGCCAGAAGCCCAACATCAAAGACCAGTGAAGATCTTCCTTGTTCGGCAATCTTAACAGAAACTTACACGCCTGAAATTATTTATTAATATTAATTAATATGAAATTAATATGAGATGACTCTAGTGAAATATCCCATGCACTGTGCAATTTCGAATATGCACTTACAGGAATTTATTGTGCAGTGCAACAAATCCAAAGGGAACAGCAATGATTCTTGGGAAATTGACTTCTGTAGGCCATTGGGGTATTCAGCTGTGCCCATTCAATGCACAAAGCAGTGCCTCTTAGACCCAGTGCCCAAGCAGGCAAGAAGAGAGCTTTGCTGTAGGCAAATTTCAGAGTGATGAATTTATCTAGCTCTCCTCCATAGAGAGCAAGGATCTTGTTCTCTCTCTCTCTCTCCCCTCATTCCTCTTCATTCTTTCTGCTTCGTTTAAACAGGATGAGGAAGACACGTTGGCTGCATCAGAGAGCCCTCCAGGCAGAAGCAATATATTAAGCAGAGGTGATGATGGGGTCAACCAAGCACCTGTTCTCCAAAGACCTTCTGGCTGCCTTTGTCACAGTGAAGAATTCATTTTAATGGGGCAGGATCTGGGAGGAGAAACTTCAGCAAATGTCCTGCTTTTCCTCATCACATTAAAGTTATTCAAAATGAGACAGCTCCTCCTTTGGGGTCAAAGGAGGAATGGAAGATCTTCAGAAGATCATTGGAAAATCTTCCGAAGAACTTCAGAAAATCATTGGGGGACCTTCAGAAGAAATTTGGAAGATTTTTGGAAGATCATTAGAAGATCTTCAGAAGATCTTTGGAAGATCATCAGAAGTTCTTTGGAAGATCATCAGAAGATCTTTGGAAGATCTTCTCAGTTGGGCCAAAATTCTAGGAGATCTTTTATCCAAGATCAGTTACTTCTTCTTGTTATCTGTTCCACCATGACTGAAATCCAGAATCATTTCAGACTTACAACCTTTGGAACATCCCCATGGTCACGTGATTAAAATTCGGACACTTGGCCATTGACTCACACTTATGATGGTCGCAGTGTCCCGGGGTGTCACATGATCCCCTTTTGTGACCCCTCCTGACAAGCAAAGTCAACGGAGGAAGGCAGAGTCCCTTAGCAACCACGTGTGACCAACTTCGCAACCACAATGATTCACTTCACAACTCCAGCAAGAAAAATCGTAAAAGGGGGACCAAATTCACTTAACAATGGTCTCACTTAGCAAGAGAAATGTTGGGTTCTGTTGTGGTCTTAAGTTGAGGACTTCCTGTCTTGGCTCAAAGAAAGATCAACAGACATTTTAGCCCCAAAGCACCTCTATAAAAGAAATCTCTGAAGAAATTCTAAACTGCTCTTGCAAGACCAATTTGGACAAGATTCTGTCAGGAAGTGGACAGAGATGCTGATAATAAACAAAGAGCAGCAATAATACTTTTGCAAATAACCTGATAGTGGTAGTAATGGCCGCAGCGGTTTTATTCAAAAGAAGGGTGTTTATGCCACTGTGATTTTAAATCACTGCTTTCCTGGGTTCCTAAAAGGGGGAAAAAAGGATCTGAAAAATATAAACAATGTATGGCTCAGGATTGCTCCCCTTAAAAAGGAGATCTGAACTCAGAGTTTTCAAAGATCCAGGAATCCTTGCAAGATCCTCTCCATATTTCTTTAGGAAAGAATGGAACAACGTCAATAGCTTCCCCTCTCTATTTCTGAAAGGAGGGCAATCAATTTCCCCCCCCCTTCTGCTCATCCAATGGCTACAGCTATAAATGTCTAGAAACTGATCATTTATGACCTTGAGGACAAGGAGACAATATCATGAGCCAGCACAGCAGAGAAAGGAAGATCTATCTCTCTCCCTCTTGTTTTCCCTCTCCCTCTTTTTTCCCACTCCATCTTGCCCTTTCCCTCCCTCCCTCTCCTTTCCCTTCCTCTCTTTTTCTCTTTCCCTTCCTGTGTCTCTCTCCCTTCCTCTCTCCATCTCTCTCCTCTCTCTCCTTCCTCTCTCACTCTCTATCTCCCTCTCTCTTTCTCTTTCTCTCCCTCTCCCTTTCTCTCTCCCTCCTCCCTATCTCTCTCTCTCTTTCTCTTTTTCTCTCTCCATCCTTCTCTCCTCTCCCCCTCCCTGTCCCCCTCCCTCTCTCTTTTCCCTGCTCATCTCAAGTCAGGCCAAGCTTCAAGCTGATACCCTCAAGTAATCAAAGCAAAAATGTGCCTAGAGGTAGATTTGGCTGTAAATGTTGCCTCTACTGTAAAAGCAGATCACAGCTCTTGCATCATGCCCATTTGAGAAGATTCGTGGACTCTAGGTTGAGTGAGATGGAGTAGAAAGTGGTCCAGCCTTCCAGATACCTTTAGCCTCCTGAGTTTCAATCCCCATTCATCAAGTCATTAGGGCCATGTTGTGGCTTCTTCCCAACACCAACAAAAATCAAGTCTTAGTCTTTGTGGCCACAAAAAAAGTACTGAAAATGAGCCGTGGTTGCAGAAGTAGCACCATGAGACAGTTTGAAATGGTCCACAAGCAGAACAGTGGTACAAAAAGCAAAAGAGTTTAATGTCTGCAGAAGTGGGCCTCTGTCAAGTTCCAAACAAAAAGACATGATGAAGTTCTTCCAAGTATTTCCTTCATTGTTTTTCACCTCTGGATAGAATCTTGCCAAACTAAAGTAGATGACTTGCACCTTTTAACCTACACCCCGGGAGCTACTAAGGAGGGGCCACCTTAACTTTTCCTCCTGACCAAGCTGTCTAAACTTTTCTGTCTCTTGGTCCTCTGGAATGCAACCCCTCCCTCCCTCGTGGGAATCCAGACTGCATTCCACCACAGCCTCTAAGTACACACTCAGGCCAAGGATTTATCTTTGAGCCAGTTTTCAGTTGTCTCCATGAACATTCAAGAACCACCTTCCAGGAGGCAGACAGATGACACACATGAGCTTTCTCAAAGCCGTCCATGTCACCCAAACCTCAGCAATGAGTAGCCAATGAATCATGGCAGGATCTAAAAATAAAGAAGTCTTTGTAGAAGGCGGTGCCCATATTCTGGTAAATGCAATTTCCCTGCCTTAATGAAATGCTAATTGCTATGAAAATTCAGAAGCCTCTTCGGGAACATTCTAATTAAATTTCCCACTTTCCCTCCACCCTACAAAGCCTTCCATGACCCTGGGAAGAAAAAGAGAGAGAGAAACACTTTTGGAATTGAGGTGTTTTGGAACATATTCTCTTTCTCGTCTTCTCTAGGAGGAATTCTCTGATTGGAAGAATTCCCCATCACCAAATTAACACAGTGATAATATGTGGCCAAGAGTGAAAAGAAAAAAATAAAATAAAAAATAAAAATTGATGGGCCCAGAGCTATCTACTGGCAATTAAAACACATGGGTTGTAAGAGCCATAAACAAACAACTATCATTAAAATATCCTCATAATCATAAACAGCAATATTAAAAAAAAGTGGGGGGGAGGAACCCAGCCATGGAGAGAAAGGAGAATGGTGATCAGCTCTGAAATTAAGTGCAACTTTACAAGTAGGAACCACGAAGTAGGATGCCCTGACCCAACCAGTACTTTCCATCTCTTTCTTGGGAATTTTTCTTACGTTCCTTCTTTTTGGATGTTGAGTTTGGGATGAGTTGTGGTGTTTTGGGGGTTTGTCATTATTATGTCTCTTCTGGCTTGGTGGCATCCCTGGCTGATCTTCCATGGGAGAGTTTTTGATTTCAAACGTTCTGGAGAAGTAGAGCCAGATGCCACCACTAAAGTCATGATGCCCAGTTTCTAGTCCTATAGCAGCAGGTTGTAGAATAACAGAGTTGGAAGAGACCATGGAACTCTTCTACCATCACAGCATTGTCAGCTTTGATAGGGAAGAAAAAGTGGAGGGGGGATTAAACTTATGGCAGGTGTTCTCTGGACTTCATTGTGCTAAACCAGGGGTCTTGACAGCTTTAACACTTGAGGACTTCAACTCCCAGAATTCCTCCTCCAGTCATGTTAGCTCAGGAATTCTGGGAGTTGAAGTCCACAAGTCTTAAACTTGCCTAGTTTGAAGAACCTTGTGCTAGAGTCTCAAGTGTTTCTTCACCTTGTCAAGTTTAAGATGGACCTCAACTCCCAGAATTCCCCTGAGATACTTTTTGAGAAGGTTTGAGGTTGAGAAAGACTGCCATAAGACCTTAAAGCAAGGGTCTTCAAACTTGACAGCTTTAACACTTGTGGACTTCAACTCCCAGAGTTCCTCCTCCGGTCATGTTAGCTCAGGAATTCTGGAAGTTGAAGTCCACAAATCTTAAGTTTGCCAAGTTTGAAGACCCTTGTGCTAAACATAGAACCAAATTTCCTTCCTTCCGAGCTCTGAGGCCAGCGGTTGCTATAGTTTGCCAAGATTCTGTCTGTAGGTGAGGAATAATAAACTGCTTAGAAGAACCTCAGTGTGTCTTTCTTTTTGGAATCTGTACAGAGACAGACTTCTGCAGGCATAAAATATCATTTACCCTGTTCTGCTTGTGGAGCATCAGAAATGATCTCTTCTTCCTCTCTTTAAGAATGTCTCCTGTGCCTGGAAAAGTTGAGTTCTTCTGCCTTACAAATTTTTTCCTCGTTTTTTTTTCCAACTCTATCCCGATGGAGTTGGGGGAAACTCATTCAAGTTTTGCTTTGCCTGATTCATCAGAATAGATCAGGTGGAGCTTTGGAGAAGTCCTTCAATCTTGAATCTTACGATGGCCATCAAAAACCAGAGAGGGTCAAGGAAAGGTCTAAGGTTCTCTGGAGACCAGTAGCAAAGCAGAACAATTCCAGGAGTAGCGAGCTCTGTCAGCACCATCTTTTGAAAAAGATAGTATGTCAGCTTGAGCCATTAAATGTCTCTCCAAATTGCTTGTCCTGCTGACTATAATTACCTTAATTAAAACCCACCTTGGTCTCTTGGATGCAAAAGGTTTGCGTAATTACGGCATTTGCTTTAATGATCTGGTTAGCCGAAGAACTGAAGCATCCTCTGGTCCTTTTTAAACCAATGGAACCATTGTCCCCAGTTAGCCTGGCACTTCCCCATTACACAGAAGCTGAGCTAGCATCTGGAAAGTCATTTTGGGAAATAACAAGGATGTTGGAAGAGCCATGGTGGCACAGTGGTCAGATTGCCGTTTCGCAGGCTAATTCTGCTGACTGCCGATTGCCAGCAGTTTGACTGTACAATTCTCACCAGCTCAAGGTTGATTCAGCCTTCCATCCTTCCAAGGACAGTAAAATGAGGACCCAGATTGTTGGGGGGCAAGAGGCTGACTCTGTAAATCACTTAGAGAGAGCTGTAAAAGCACTGTGAAGTGGTATATGGAGCACTGTGGAGATTTTCAGTTATCCAAATCTTGGTTGTCCCAAAGGTGGTTTTTCAAGAGGCAACTGAACTTTCTGTTTTTTTCTTTGAAGATGTTTTGCTGCTCATCCAAGAAGGTTCTTCAGAACACAACAACCCCCTGCTAATTTACTCACCCCAAATACATGTAGCAATAGCAACAGCAATAGCACATAGACTTATATCCTGCTTCACAGTACTTCACAGCCATCTCTAAGTGGTTTACAGAGTCAGCATCTTTCCCCCAACATTCTAGGTCCTTGTTTTACTGACCTCAGAAGGATGAAATGCTGAGTCAACCTTGAGCTGGTCAGGATCGAACTTCTGGCAGTGGGCAGAATTATAAACTTAACAACTGGAGTGATTCCCTTAACAGTGGTGGCAGGAAAGGCCATAAGATGGGGGGCAAAACCCGTGTCTCATTTAGTCACCAAAATTTTGGGCTCAGTAGTGGTTGTAACCTGAGAACTACCTGTAAAACAAGCATCCAAATACCTTGAGAATCAACGTCACTTTCAAGTAGGGAAAGCAAACTTTGGCGGACCTAG
This sequence comes from Hydrophis major, assembly GCA_033807585.1. Classification (NCBI taxonomy): domain Eukaryota; kingdom Metazoa; phylum Chordata; class Lepidosauria; order Squamata; family Elapidae; genus Hydrophis; species Hydrophis major. The sequence continues at coordinate 6,140,070 of CM066341.1, forward strand.
AAGACAGATTGCTGGCCTCTAATAAAGATGGATTGGATTTGAGAGAGTGGGCCAGTCTTATGATGATTATAATTCTGTCTACTTAAGAAAATGGCACCCAGAAACGGATGATGCAGGTCAACAAAGGTTCTTGCAGTTTGCTGTCTTAGCAGAATTTCAAGCCAAGACATCTGGCTGAGGGTCATGACTTGTCAAACTTGGCACTTTCTATCAGTTCACTATCTGATAGAAAACCCTGACCACCCTTCTCCTTCCTTCCTTCTCTCCCTCTCTCCCTCTCTCTTCCCCTCCCTCCCTCTCTTTCTCTCTCCTCCATCTGCAAAGTTTAGATACCAGGGCTTCACCTCATTCCCGCTGCCTTGAAAATTACCTTATTAGGTTTTTAAATAAATTGACATTGGCCGGAATATATAAAGAGCTGCATTTTTTTTGCCTGCCTTACACAGAAGCAATTTGGCAGGGTTGTTGGGTTGGTTGACTGTGTATATTTTAAATTAAATATCCTGGCCTGGGGGAGACAGGGAAATGGTCTCTGATTTCCAATCAATGCTGCTTTTCCTTATTTGAAATGAAGTTTATACACTGGTGGCTTGACTGGATCTGATCCCAGTGCTAATAATTTGGCATTTGAGGGTGGATTCTAAATCACAAATTGTCATGAAGGCTGAGGAGTTTGTGGGGAAGGGAGATAAAGAAGGCATTCTGGACTCCTGCTATTATCACAAAACCGTGGTTTGCAAGTGCTGCCATGTCTGCTTCCTTCTGTCTTCCTGTACTCCCGTTCTTTCACCATCCATCATTTGACCTGTGAAGGAACATCAGTTGTGTTTATGGAGAATTTTGGTCATCCATGGCTGTTCTAAAGGTGGTTTTTCAAAAGGCAAATTGTGGTCTCGAAATTATAAAATGACAATGTCAACTGCATATAAAGAAAATTTGTATAAGATGTTTTACAGGTGGCACCTACCCCCATCGAAAATTGCGAGAATGTTTAAGAACAAATCGGACAAATGTTGAAAATGTCATCAGATACCCGGTTCATATTACCATATGTGGTGGACATGCCCGGATGCAAAAAGATATTGGATTAAAATCTACGCATGGTTGGAAAAAATGATAAAACAACACATAGACTTTAAACCAGAAATTTTTTTATCGGGAATTGTACTGGAAATATACAATAAAGAGCTGAAATATTTGATTATAAATGTTTTCACAGCGGCTAGAATTGTATTTGCTAAGAATTGGAAAAATGAAAAAATACCTATGCAGGAGGAAGTTATTAAGAAAATTATGGACTGATTATGGCTGAAATGAGTAAATTGATATTTGAAATTAGAGAGCAAAAAGATAAGCAATTTTATATGATATGGGATTTGTTTTATCAATGGTTGGACAAAAAGACATGGTAATATAAATAGATTAGATAATTTTGTAATGGAAGTTCAATAGATTGATATAGAATATAATATAGACATATATAACCATTGGATGAAAGTACAATTTAAATTTCAAAATAAAATTTGGAGTATCTCGTATAAAATGATGGAATAAATAGTTTAGTCATAGATGATTGATAATTGATAAATATATGAGCTTATGTTTGACAATGTGAAAATTTCCATAAACTGTGAGTAATGATTACGAAAGAATAGCACAAAAGATTTGTGACCAGCTGACACACTGTATGTATATAAAATGGAAGATGATTTTGTGTTTTTATGTTTTTGTTTGTATATGTTTGTCTTAAAAATAAAAACTTTTTTTTAAAAAAAATGGTCTCAGCAGTTTTGCTTTAGAAGAAAAAGAAAGATATGGGCTTGGTTAACCATTCAAATATATTTACTCAACAGAATATCTTTTCCTTTCCAAAATGGGGGATATAGGTCAACCACTGATCTGAAATGTCAACCAGAAGATGAAATTTAGGTTCGGCATCTTCCAAACTCTTTTCAATTTTCTCTCTCTTTCTTCCCCTTTGTATTGCATAAATCTCATCCAATAGAGAATTATCGCTAACATAATTCCACAAAATATGGTCTGAACCTTTGTAATGGCTCAGTAAACATTACAACTCACCATGTACGTGTTTCGTGTTAATAACAGCCAATATATTGTGGATGATCACCAAAGCCTAACTACATTTTGTTGTAATTTAAAAAAACAAATCCTTCCCACCCTCCCTTCTTCTTTTGGGCTGTCAATTCATTTATCCCTAGCTCAGCAGCCTGACTTTGCAGACTATCCGAGATATTTATAGCTCTCCCTTTTTATAACTAGCAAGACTTGGTGGAATCAGGCATTTTATTGGAAACTATATTCCCCCATCTTCGAATGGTTTTAACTGAAATCTTCCGAAAGTGATGTATGGTTCCTAACGATCTGTAGCACATGATTGTTAACGCTGTGCCCCACCGTCCATCTTTCAATTTCCTAAAAAGTTTTCCTCCTTGACCCAAACAGCTTTGGATTTTTTTCCCACTTTTCCCCTGGAATGTTTTTAGATTTCCTTCAGGATTTTCTTGCGACTTTATTGCACTGCGTGGTAGCAAAGATGATGGCTAGTTTTCTTTTTTCCCTGTCACGCGTCACCCTGTCACTCTGCAGAAAATCTGGATAGCACTCCTTGGCCAAGTGCAAAAAGGATTTTTAGAAAAGGGACTGAAATGTGGACAAGCAGAACAAGCGTGGTCCTCTGGAGAGATTTCCATGTAGCAATAAACAAGCTACTCTGATATATTGCTTGGTCATCTTGTCTTTGAGTGATGGCTGGGTGCAGCTTTGTCTTCAGCATCAGGATGCAAAGAGATTGCTTTTATGCTCCAGAATGCCCCACAGCCACACAGGTGTATTGTGTTGCTGTTGTTATTCAGTCATTAAATTGCATGATTCTTTGCAACCCCATGGATCACAGCACACCAGCCCCCGCTGTCCTCCAGTGTCCATTCTGAGAGTTTGACCAAATACACATTTATCTATGTGTCAATGCAACTCTATCTAACCATCTCATTCTCTGCCATCCCCTTCTCCTTTTGTCTTCCATCTTTCCCAACATCAGGGTCTTCTGCAATACTTTGATGGCCAAAGTATTTGAGCTTCAGCTTCAGGATCTGTCCTTCCAAGGAATAATCAGGATTGATTTCCTATAGGATGTATTTTTAAGGAAAAACCAAATCCAAAGAAAAATGGTTGGACAACTGCAATCGGAGAGGTCCATCTCACAGGTGGTATTCAGTAGGTTCTGACCAGTTCTGGAGAACCGGTAGCAGAAATTTTGAGTAGTTCGGAGAACCAGCAAATATCACCTCTGGTTGGCTCTGCCCCCATCTATTCTCTGCCTCCCATGGAGTCCCAGCTGATCGGCTGGGTCTCCTTTGGTTGCCCTGCACAGGAGAACGGAGCTGAAAGCAGGTTAGTGGGGTGGGGAGGGAAGGGAGATTTTGCAGTAAACTTCCCCAGGAGTGGAGAGGGAATGGGGTTGTTGTGAGTTTGCAAGATGGATGCCATAAGGAACAAAGCCGTTCTAGAATTTAGTAGTTCTGCTGTAGATACTTCAAAACCTCTTCCCAGAGGGGAGCAACAGAAACAGGCCATGAAGTGGGTGCGTGAGGTCTCTAACAATGCTTTGAGCTCTAAGCACATATTGCTTATAAGCAGCATCCTGAATAAAGGGAAGCGAGCTTCCTATGATCTTCTCCACTGTCCTCACCACTCTCCATAGGGACCTTCTATCTGAGGCACTGCGGCCATCAAACCAAACTGTGATGTATTTTGTTAAAACTGTTCTGAGGCAAGAACAGGAGCTCAACCTATCTCACAGAGCTTGGGTCTCAAATTGCTAACCTTCCGGTCAACAAGTCTAGTTCCTCAATCACTTTTGTGCAAAACCTGACCTTACCTAACCCCAACCCTAGTCCCATGGTTTGCTCTAGGCAGTGGCTCCTCAGCTCTTTCTCTTTTTTTTTGTTTCCTTTCCTTTACATTTAGGAAAACCCCGGAGACATTTTAAATTTTCTAAAGGCTAAATGCAGCCTAGGAGGTTTCTTCTCATTGTTCACACTTTCAGGAGATCAAATTCTGTCAACCGCCACAGAAGGCCTCATTTGTCCCTTCATTTTCCAGTTCTCCTTTGCCAGATGGTACCTACCCATCGGTGATATGTCTTGCTTCTGGGCCAATGGCAGTGAACATGGGAGCTCTTGAAGGAAGGATGAGTTAACAAAAGCATGACTTTCCCTTTGTGAATAAACACTCAAATTTTCTCACCGTGGTCTGTCTTCTCCCCCAGCAGATTTTATTTGATTTCATTATTTTGCTGGAGGAACATTGCTGAAGATAAATGAGACTTTTATTACCCTTGGCAATCATCTTGCTGTGCTTGGTTGGCAACTGAATGACAGCTTCAGTGGGGAGAAGGCATGGTTGTTTTGGCTACAAGAGTGTTGGCACTCCTCCCCCCCCCCCCAAAAAAAAATTGGCTCCTTATTAGCCAGTGAGATATAGTCAATGCCTCCTAGATATTTCATCTCCTGGCACCACCTTGTCTGGGCTTGGAAAGCAAGCCCGGTTTACTACTGGTTAGTTCTTGGAGATGAGATCACCAGAGAGACCCAAAACCGTAGAGAGACTGGGAAGTTGAAAGACATCCCAGAAAAAAAAGGCAACGTCAAACTGCTTCTGCACGGCTGCTGAGGAAACGATATGAGTGTGTTCATGAAGTCATCAAACTTGCCTCAAAAGATTTAATGAAGTGTTTTGCATCTTACTTTCCTCCAAGGTTTGATACAGTCTTGTTCGACAGGTAGAACTATAAATCCTTCCCTTTCTCTTTTCTGCTTTTTCCTTTCCTGCTCATCATCTATCTTCTCATCATCTATCTTACCCTTTTTATTTATCTTCCCCTCCTCCTCCTCCTCCTCCTCCTCCTCCTCCTCTATCTTCTGCTTATCTATCTCCTCCTCCTTCTTTTCCTTCTCCTCCTCCTCTTCTCTTCATCTTTCATTTCCTTATCTATCTCCTCCTCCTTCTTTTCCTTCTCCTCCTCCTCTTCTCTTCATCTTTCATTTCCTTATCTATCTCCTCCTCCTTCTCATCTTTCTCCTTATCTATCTTCTCCTCCTTCTCTTCTTCTTCCTTCTCCTCCTCATCTATCTTCTGCTTCTTATCTATCTTCCCCTCCTTCTACTACTCCTCTTCCTCCTCGTCTATCTTTTGCTTATCTATCTTTTCCTCCTCCTTCTTTTCTTCCTCCTCCTCTTTCTTCTTATTTATCTTCTTTTCTAACTTCTCCTCCTTCTCTTCCTCCTTCTCCTCCTCATCTATCTTCTGCTTATCTATCTTCTCTTCCTCCTCCTCCTTCTCCATTTTCTCCTTATCTATCTTCTTCTCTTCCTCCTCTTTCTCCCCACCTCCTCTTTCTCCTCCTGATCTGATGGACTGCTTCTTTCCATTGAATCAACCAAATGAAGAAACAAAACATAAGACAATGTCAATCATGACCAAGAACAACATATCTTCTTTTATAAATCTGAGGGGGGCGGGGTGAAAACTTTAAGAGTTCCATCGGTCTACTGCTCTTGACACTACGTGATTTTAGTTTGTCGGTAGAGGAGTAGTTTACTTGGTTTTTACTCTGTCTCTTGTACCTCTATATTTATTTTTTTAAATGTCCCTGGCTTGAGCATGGTACAAACAGAAGGATGGGATGAAATCAAATAAATAGAGCAGAATAAATGTCAAGGGATTTCTGAATAACTTCTGAGCAGTAATTCTAAGAATTGTTCCACCAATTCTCTACTTTGCTACTTCTATTATTTCATTTAATCTTTTCCCATCAAGAACAGTGTAAAATCATTGACTTTCCATGGAAAAAAAGTTTCTTTGGTGCCATGCCACGGGAAGTCCAATGTCTCCATTACAGGAACTGGGCCTGACCAGTCTAGTGAAGAGAAGAACCAGGGGAGACAGGATAGCATCTTCCAATATTTGAGGGGCTGCCACAAAGAGGAGGGGGTCAAACTATTTCCCAAAGCACCTGAAGGCCAGACAAAGAATGATGGATGGAAACCAAACAAGGAGAGATTCAACTTAGAAATAAGGGAGAAATTTTCTGACAGCGAGAGCAATAAACCCATGAAACAGAGGTTGCCTTCAGAAGTTGTGGGAGCTTTATCCCTGGAAACTATCAAGAAGAGACTGGACTGCCATCTGTCAGAAATGGTGTAGGGTCTTCTGCTTTGTCAGGGGGTTGGACGAGATGATCTACAAGGTCCCTTCCAACTCTGTTAATCTGTTAAATCTGGTAATTCTCTTTCTAAACACTTTAAGTCCATCTTAGAAGGTCTTTGTTGAAGGTCACAGACAACACCAAAGCATCTCTTTTACTCTAGAATAGAGTCACCTCTTAGATCCCATGGGAAAGGCTGATCAAAAGCCAGGATGACAGCATTCTCCAGTTCCCCTAAAAGTAAATATTTCATCATCATAAAATAAGCATGGATCCATCTACCATAAAATATACATAAAAATGTTTAAACACATTAATTATTAAGCCAATATTGATTCATATTAGATGAAATCTAAAGAGGAACAAGGGAAAGGTGTGGATCTGAAGTTGTTTAATGTATTTAATACCATCCACGCAGTTGCTTTCTATCGATGTTCGTCAAATCAAAATCACCAATAATCGTAAACATGACAGAATGTATTTATGGCTTTCAGGCAATGAATACAGAGGCAGCACAGATGTAAACAGGAGGAAGGAAAAAGAAAGGGAGGGAGGAAGGAGGGAAGGCAGGAAGAGAGGAAGGGAGGAAGGGAGAAAAGGAGGAAGGGAGGAAAGGAGGGAGGGAGGAAGAGAAGGAGGAAAGAAAGAAGGGAGGGAGGGAGAAAGGAAAGGAATGAGGGAAGAAGGGAAGGACAGAGGGAGGGACGGAAGAAAAGAGGAAGGGAGGGAGGGAGGGAGGAAGAAAAGAAACTATACATCTGTATAAGAGATTTCCCATGCAATGTGAGATTTAGAAATGTATTTTTCATAAGACTTGAGCATTAAGACATATTTACAGGACTTTCCAAATGTCTCTCTCTCGCTTACGTATGCATATGTCACAACAGTCATTAAATCTCAGCAAACAAATTGGAGTTAATAATCAGCTTATAGCTGCTGAATAATTCCATATTTATACTCCCTTCCTCACCTGGAATGGGAATTGCAGGTTTGCCAAACTGCGTAGAATCTTTGCTAGGGAATCTCTCAAACCCCTATGAACACCCGCAGCAGCCATCTTGATCTTCAGCTTCTCGGGAGAACAAGATGGACACACACACACACCAATGATGTTACTTTTGGGAGTTTGTGTAGGGTTTTTTTTGGCTCAAACCACCCTGAACAGCTTAGACAAAGCAACCGAAGAATGCCATTTTCATTCCCAAGGATTTTAGGAGAAATCCTTTTCGCCTAAGGTCCCATTTCTCAGCCACTCCTCCATGCAGGCAGATGTCTTTGGAGCTGACAGTTTTATTGTTCTTCATTTTTCAAAAGGCTGCGGCTACTGGGTATGATTTGGAGATATGACAAGTGAGCGCAACTTGGAGGTTGAGTTATTAGAGGAAATTTTGAACTCTCCCTGCACTGAAATGACATAGATAGCAATGAGGAAAAGGGGAGGATTTGGCAGCTTGGCTTTTCTGGATTATCAAAACATATCAGGACTACACTTGTGTGTGCACAAAGAAGTCACACATACCTACTTAATTCATAAAAACAGATATTAGGGATCATTGTGATGGAAGAGAATCTCTGTAGCTCAATGGTGAACTGGAGATTCCTTGGTGCTCTCCAAGCCTGGTTGTTTGTTTATAGGTGTTTCATTATCCAACTAGGGAACATTATCAGTGCTAGAAGGGAGTGGGGTTTGCCGAAAGTGGGAGGACGAGAAGGAAGAGGAGGAGGAGAAGGAGGAAGAGGAGGAGGAGGAAGAGGATTGGGGGGGATTCTTAGTGTTCTTTGAACTTGTTTTCCTGCATTTCATGACCCAACAAAGTAACATCATCATTTCTAGAAGGGAGTTAGATTTCCAGAGAGGAGGAGGGAGGAGGAGGAGGAGGAGGAGGAAGAGGAGGAGGAGGAGGAGGAGGAGGAGGAGGAGGAGGAGGAGGAGACATCTTCTTTCAAGGGAATCCAAAAATATTCACTAAATAATTAACAGACTTTTTTAGCAGAGGGGAGGTAAACATATCTTTTAAAACACTTTTTCTTCTGCTACTACCCCATTTGGCTTTTTATAGTGCTTCCTTTTTTTCAATTATTCTGTTGCTAGGTTCATTTGCTTTTTTGATTAGCTTTGTTGTGGTATTAAAAAGTATTTTATTAAGAAAAAAACTCATTTCAGGTCAGGGGAGATTAGGTCCAACCTTGTGTTCAAAGGTTAAGGATGGGGGAGATTCATAGGGCCAGAGAATGGCATCCATCAAGGTCTTTGGGGGCATTTCATCATACTTAAAATATGGAAGGCTTTGTCCTCATCATGGCTCCCTTATGCTTACATCCCAGTGGTATGATAACGAAAAGATCAAATAAAAAGAAGGACTAGCAATGTTTTAATATTTGAGGGGCTGCCACAAAGAAGAGGGGGTCAACTTATTCTCCAAAGCACCTGAAGGCAGGACAAGAAGCAACGGATGGAAACTAATCAAGGAGAGAAGCAACTTAGAACTAAGGATAAATTTCCTGACAGTTAGAACAATTAATCAGTGGAACGGCTTGCCTTCAGAAATTGTGGGTGCTTCATCACTGGAGGTTTTAAAGAAGAGATTGGACAACATTTGTCTGAAATGGTACAGGTTTTTCAGTAGGGGGTTAAATTAGAGGACCCCCAAGGTCCCTTCCAACTCAGTTATTCTGATAACTCATGGTTTATGTTCCATACATGAGTTCCAGAACATGACCCATCAAAAACTACCCATGGCAGAAATTCCCCAAGCTTACCCGCAAAGTAGCTGGCTTTGAAACTGCTCCAGTTCATCCCTCTGAACAATTGTCACTGGGGTGGCCCCAGCAGGGAATAACTTCAGCAGTCAAATTTCATGACTTAAAAAGGCACTGTGCAAAGGCCAGAGTAAGGCTACTGTCATATGGCTGCCTGATTTTCTCTCCACGCATCCCAGATGAAGTGATGGAAGAGGCCAGGCATCAGGTGTGATTATGAATCCTGAGAGTTGACTAGCTGTCAGAATGCCGGCAGTTACCCCCATTTAAATCATGAGTCTTGAGCCAAACTTCCAAAACTTAAAAAAAAATTATTGGGAGTTAAACTGTCTGTCACTGCCGGGGTGTAGCCAACTCTGAGACACATCATTCATTGTCACCCTTGACCCTGGCTTTTCCCCACCCCCTGGGTGTGTCATAAATCATATACTCCAATTAGACATATCCATAGCCAAGAGTCATCAATCATGTTCTCCAGTTAGAATTTTGCATGGCAGAAACTTCAGTCACCTAGTTACTATCTTTGAAAAACTATTTATGGAATGCACTTTTAATTTCCAAGCTGCCTCATTGCTCTTTCAAACTCCTTTCCACCCTTACCTTTCTTTTGGCAACTCTAAAAAGACCAAAGAAATATTTTATGAGTTGACAGCTACAATATGTGCAAAATGCAGATGATCATCCAACAGGACGTTTCCAGCTTCCTTTGAGGTTCACATATTTTTTTTTCCTTCCTTCCTCTCCAGTAGCCAATTGAATTTTGTTTTTCACCCTCCCTTTTTTCCCATTAGCCGAGGATGGAGTAGGGACAGGAGTTTCTTATTATTCAGATAAGGGCGATGCCTCAGTCCCTAGGGAAAAAAAATGGAGCAGGTTTTCTATTTGCAGTAGCAGCTTTGTAAGGTCCTGCAATATTAACCATGCGTTGCCATTTTTTACATTGGCACGGGCATCAGCATTCAGGTCAGGAGTGTGCAGAAATGAAGATCACGTTCACCACTTTCCTCCCTTGTAGATGGAGATCGACCTTCAGGAGAAAAGAAAAAGAAAAAAAGAAAAATTCAACCAGTGATGATTGGAAAGAGACTATCTCTGTGAAATGTTTAAACTCTTAAATTAAGGAGATTTAAATAATGTGGGACTGTAGGAGAAGTAATGGCAGAATGTGGAGGTGGAGTGAAAAGGGGAACCAGCTTAGAATCCCTATGTAGTCACAAGCCCAACCTTTCTTGAGTGTCGTTGACCCTTATCTAACTCTAAACACTGTGAGGTGAGAAGATTCCTGTTCATGGGCTTTCAGCAATGAATCAGCTGAATTGAACCTTCATGTGTTGACCTGGTCTTTCCCGCTTGAGATGGGACCAAGTCATTTCTTAGACCCAACTCTTGCCAAAATGCTGATTGATATTTTCAGATTTGCATTTGGGTGACATGCCAGGATAAAAGGAGCTGGCTCCTTTGTAGGACAGCATGCATTTATTTTATTTATTTGTTTTGTCAAACATGTACAAGATAAGTATAAGTATGGACATAAACAAGAACAAGGGAGTAAATACAGATAAATGGGGACAGTAACACAGGGATGGTAGGCACACTGGTGAGCTTATGCACGCCCCTTTAAGGACTTCTTAAGAATGGAGTGAGATCCACCATAGACAGTTTGAAGTTGAAGCTGTGAGGAGTTGAGGCTGTAACAACGGAGTCGGATAGGGCATTCCAGGCATTGGCCTCTCTGTTGCTGAAGTTGTATTTTCTGCAATCGAGCTTGGAGCAATTTACCTTGAGTTTGTATTGGTTGTTTGCCTGTATATTATCGTGGTTGAAGCGGAAGAAGTCATTGACAGGCAAGTGTTACAGCAGACAATTTTGTGAACTATGCTTAAGTTGGACTGCAGGCAGCGCAGTTCTAGATTGTCCAGGCCCAAAATTTCGAGCCTGGAGGCATAAGGGATTCTAATGTGAATGGAGGAGTGGAGAACTTTCTCGAGAAATACCTCTGAACCCGCTCAATTGTGTTAATGTCTGATATAGAGTGCGGGTTCCAGGCAGACGAGCTGTATTCAAGAATTGGTCTGGCAAAGGTTTTGTATGCCCTATTTAACAATTAAATGTTGCTGGAGAAGAAGCTTCACAAAATAAGGTGAACAATTCTTAAAGGCTTTTTGGCAATGCTGTTACAGTGATCCCTGGAGCTTAGATTGTTTGAAATAAGTACTCCTAGGTCCTTGACAGAGTAGGAGGAACCCAGATGCCATCTCTGCACATGGTATGAACTCAACCATTGCTTTATACAATTTATTTGGGCATTGAAAAGGGTTGATTGTGGTCATAAGTTGGGAATTACTTATAAATCTCTCTGGGGAGTCTGAAGACCAAGCTTGGGTGCACCAACTTTGGAGGCTTTTAAGAAGTGATTGGACAACATTTGTCCAGAATGGAATAAGGTCTCCTGCTTGCACAGGGAGTTGGACTAGAAGACCTCCAACGTCCCTTCCAACTCTGTTATTCTCCTGGGTTTACCAGGGAGAGGTTGGGTGGATCTATTCTCTGAAGCACTAGAAAGCAAGACAAGAAATAGTGGGTGTAAACTCATGAACTAAGGAGGAATTTCCTGACAGTGAGAACAATTAATCAGTGGAACTATTTGTCTCCAGAGTTGTGAATGCTCCAACACTGCAGGCTTTTAAGAAGAGGTTGGGTAACCATTTGTCTTAAATGGTATGGGGTCTCCTGCTCAAGCAGGGGGTTTGACTAGAAGCCCTCTAAGGTTCCTTCCAATTCTGTTATTCTTCATGTGTGTCACAAGTTTTGAAGAACAACCTCACCCAACATTTGGTTGAAAGGAGAAGCCACCAAGAGTAGTTTGGAGCAATGCGGCTGTCACTGTCACAGGAGCGAAAGGCACTCAGCTGAAAAGCATGGCGCTCCTGGCTGTAAGGAAGAAAGGGATGCTCTGGAGGGCAAACTTATTTTTGGATGATGTGATGAGGCTCTTTAACAGCTGCCATCAAATCTTTATAATCACCAGGAGGAGGCAGACAGGCAGACTGAAACAACGCCTGATTAGTCCCTCCTGGGTACATGTAGAAACCTCAGCTTCTCCCCATGTACTGCTTCAGTTGCTTCCCTCATTATTTCCTGAGACCTGTAGCAGGCTGAGATGGAGAGGGGGAAGATATTTTGCTCATCAGATCAAAACCTACATGCCAATGTTTTGGAGAAGGGAGGGACATGGCTGAACATTTCCTGAAATGCTGTGATTCCAGACCGTGGCTTGGAAGAGCATGTATTATTAGTAGTATTATTAGTATTAGTATTTTCTGATTCCCAAAGGGGAAAAGAGAATATAGTTGCCATGTTGGGAGGCACAACCGACCTGGAAAGTTGCAGTTCTCTGTCTCTGTTCTTGGTGAGTTCAGTGTTGAGTAGAACTCAGTTAGATATGTAGGGACATCTTCCTAGTCCAGTTTTATGCTGATCATTGTAGAGGGAATGGAATTGGATGGGATGGGGTGGAAGGGAAGGGAAGGTCCAGAAGTTGGACATGTAGGAATATCTCCATCCCAGCCCAGTTTGATGCTAACATTTGTAGAGGGAGGGGAAGGGAAGGGAAGGGAAGGTCCAGGAATTGGACATGTAGGAATTTCTCCTTCCTAGTCCAGTTTTATGCTGACATTTGTAGAAGGAGAGAAGGTTCAGGAATTGGACATTTAGGAATGTCTCCTTCCTATTCCAGTTTCATGATGACTTCTTTCCAGAGGAGGGAAGGAGGGAGGATGGGAGAGAAGGAAGGAAGGAAGGAAGGAAGGAAGGAAGGAAGGAAGGGAGGGAGGGAGGGAGGGAGGGAGGGAGGGAGGGAGGGAGGGAGGGAGGAAGGAAGGAAGGAAGGATAAAGTGAGAGCACTTTCAGAACCTGCTGGAAATATTAGAAGAAATATATTAAATCTCTCCTCCACCATCCAGAGACAGGATGGAGAATTTCAAGAGGCTCCTTTCCACAGTGCTTTATATCTCATTGTGGAGTGCCATGCCTTCAGCTCTTCATTTCTTTCCCTGGTTTTTTTTTTTCTTTCTTAAAAACCCTTGTTCAAAACCACCTGGAGCAGGAGGCGGACTGGTACAACGCATACATTGGCATAAGGGAGCGAATTTGAAAAACATCACGTTCGTGGACACTCAAATTACTGCCTGATCAGGCTATTTGCAATGGGAAGATTTAATCAGCTGGCTAAGAGCTTTTGCTCAACACCCAGCTTCCACCGCCACCTTGTTTCAAGGGCAAGGAAGCTAATGAAGGAAGATTGAACCTTGCTCACCCAATGAACGGAGGAGGGAAGGCGAGAAACCACAGCACTGATGCATGATTCAATTACTTGGGAGATGCTTCATTATTCTGGTGAACTTCTGAGCTAAGCAACCATGTTGGGCGGGCATCATTGTCAGTGATATGGGTGATTTCTCACATGTCAACACCAACATGAGATGGTCAGAGGAGAAGCAGATGTTTTGAAGCAGTTTATAACAATATAGCATTGGGGGGGGGGGAAGAGGAGAGAGAGAGAGAGCACCCCAGAGTTGTGGTTAGTTAAATCACTCCTCAATTTTATAAACTGGGTAAAATGTGAAATGTCAAATCCCTGCATTACCAGGACATTGACGCCAATGGAAAACTGTACTATGTGCAACAGATTTCATCCATTTCCCATGCATGAAAATAGAAAGGTGGCATGCACTTACGGAATTACAGAATAACAGAGTTGGAAGGGACGTTGGAGGCCTTCTAGTCTAACCCTTGGCTTTACCTTTCCAGATAAATGGCTGTCCAATCTTTTCATAAAAATCTCTAGTGTTGGTGCACCACAATTTCTGGAGGAAAGTTGTTCCAACTGTCAGGAACCTTGGTTCTAGGTTGCTTCTCTCCTTGATGAGTTTCCACCCGTTGCTTCTTGTCCTGCCTTCAGGTGCTTTGGAGAATAGCTTGACTCCTTCTTCTTTGGGGCAGCCCCTGAGATATTACAACACTGCTATCATGTCTCCCCTAGTCCTTCTTTTCATTAGACTAGACATACCCAGTTCCAGCAACTGTTCTTCATATGCTTTAGCCTCCAGTCCCCTTATCATCTTGGTTGTTCTTCTCTGCACTTTTTCCAGAGCCTCAACAACTTTATTATCACATGGCAACCAAAACTGGATGCAATATTCCAAGTGTGGCCTTACCAAGGCATTATAAAATGGTACTAACACTTCAAATGATCTTGATTCTATCCCTCTGTTAATGTTAATTGGCCTTGCCAATATTTTGCTCATTCCCAGTGAGTCATCGTTGAGAGCTACTGAAAAGGGGCCTGTCACTAAAATTTTAGTCCTTTAAGCTTTTGCAAAAGATCCTGCCATTGTTTTAAGAGGCAGCCCATTTTTGATGGGGGGGCGGGTCGTGAGAAACTTTTGTGACAATTAAGAAATCCAGAATTGCTAGTGAGCAACCTTGGCCTCGTCATGGCCACTGCTGGTAACAAGTCACTTCAAGACAACAGAATTGGGGGGTGAGGGAAGAAAGTGGAAACATGATTACTCCATGGAGCCTATTATGACACATATTTTAAAATGGTTATTATTCTTTTTCCTTCAATCATTGCCTAGCAACATCTTGACCTCCTTCCCTGCTCATCGCTGTTTCCTTTTGTTCTATGTCTCTCCACTTCTAAATCCGAGGTCAAAATAATTTCTGCTTTTGCAAACAAACAAACCACCCCTCCCTCAATCCTTTAAGCTTTTTCCAGTAGCCCTTTCAGCTGACGAACAGGGCAAAAATACTCTTAAATAGACTGCATGGGAAATCTATTAATTGCTTGCAATTTGTTGTATCTTTCTGAAAAGATAAACTGCCGTTTCTCTGTCTTCGGCCCTAAGAAAGCAAGCAATAATGCTCACGACTCACTGATTGCAATAATTGTCTCATTGTTGTCCTCAAATGTTGTTTTCCTTTTTGTTATGTTGCTAAACAAGCAACAGCTACAAATATTTTTAGTAAGATAAATGATGCCCAGATGAAAAGTAAGTTATGCCAATTCATCAGCATTTTAAAAAATGGTATAGTTAATTGGGTGCATACACCCATTAATAGTTTTATAAAGTACACATACATATAGGAAGAAGCTTTGGTTTTAGGGAGATAGGTGATCTTTCAACCATGACTTTTGAGAAAGATCTGAGATTCTTGGAGGAACTTTTTGCTGTTCAATGCCCTACCTGTCCCAACTGATGTTCATCTAACTGGGTAATTTCTCCATCTCAGTGACTTCTCAATACTACCTAAAATACCTGCAGTTGCATATGCTTTGATTGCCATTTTCCATCAATAAAAGTAAGTGACCCAGCCACATGAATGTAAAGTCAGCTTCAGGCAGTGGAAGAAGTTCAGGAGCATGAAGGAAATTTTATTTGAAAGGTTGTTTTTGAGTCATATTGCTTGCTGGCCTTGTGTCACTAATGCTAAGTAAGGTGAGGGAGGAGGAGGAGGGGGGAGGGGGAGGAGGAGGAAAGAAGGAGGAGGAAGAGGAAGAGGAAGAAGGAGAAGGAGAAGGAGAAGGAGAAGGAGAAGGAGGAGAAGAAGAAGAAGAAGAAGAAGAAGAAGAAGAAGAAGAAGAAGAAGAAGAAGAAGAAGAAGAAGAAGAAGAAGAAATAATTCTTTCTGAACATTCAAAATGGTCCAGCCTGCTCTACAACCAATAGAAAAAGTAAAATGTTGTCTATTATTCCAATACTGCAAATGCAAGATTAAGATTAAGTCTGAAAGAAAAAAGATGACCAAGAGGAGAGAACTGGGGGCAAATGTATCTACTTATTTAATGGCTTTTCTAACTTTTCATCATGAAGATTAAGGACCATATGAATGGTTTGTCCAAAAAAAAAATTATGCAAAACGCTTTCAATTTCTAGCATCCATTCATATCCGTCTCCCTTCCTTTTTTTCAGGTGCCTCTTCCTCCTGCGTAGAGAGATCCTAGCCAATCAGGAATCCAGCAGAATAAATATGAGTTATCAGTACTTCACATGTTCGATGCAATTTGTCTATAGGATGAATTGGCTAGAAATAAGACCAGAAGTTATTCATAGCAAGGGCACTGCAGTCTGAAGAAGACAAGCGAACTATGAGGAAAATGAAAGCCAACCAAAACTGGTCAAGGGCACCATTTCTGAAAGGGCCTTTGATTTTATTCCTTCTACACACACAAAAATTGTGATGACAGCACTTTGTAGAATCATAGAATAATAATGTTGGAAGGGATCTAAGAGGTCTTCTAGTCCAACCCACTGCTCAAGCAGGAGACCGTATATCATTTCAGACAGGTGACTGTCCAGTCTCTTCTTAAAAACCTCCAGGGATGAAGCACCCACAACTTCTGGTGGCAAGCTGTTCCACTGATTAATTGTCCTCACAGTTAGGAAATTTCTCCTTAATTCCAGGTTGATTCTCTCCTTGATTAGCTTCCAACCATTGTTTCTTGTTTTGCCTTCTGATGCTTTGGAAAATAGTTTGACCCCCTTATCTTTATAGGCTCCCTTCAAATATTGAAGAATTAGAATAATAACAGACTTAGAAGGGACCTTGTAGAGACCTTCCACTTCTTCCTGTCTCTCGCCTCCCCATTAGCTTTGTCTTCCATTCTCAAAAATACACATTTATTCAAGAGACAGGGGATTGGAATATTTGTTTTACTTCAGTGATTCCCTAAATCCAGGAAGTAAACAGAGCTGTGCAACCTCAAAGAGAGCTCCCCTGTTATCTCAATTCTGTCAGAAAAGTATCTGGTATTGTCAATACCCATACTGCAAGCGTATATGCGCAGAGATTGTTAATGAACATGTTTCCAGCAGATAATTGTAGGGAGTATAGAAAACACTTAAAACAACACATTCTTCCAATTCATTGATTATATTCCAAATTATGTTCTTCTGTAATGCTTTGGGAGAAACCAGAAACTTCAGGGAAGCTGGGGTGGAGAACAGGCAGGCTCCAGGGGCCCAGGGTCTACAAAGTAGTAACTAAGTGAATGAGAACTATTTTCTTTGGTGGGAGCAGAAGACTGGATCCTTAGATTTTACTTTAGAAGATGCCATCCTTGATCCCTTAGAGCAGGGGTCCCCAACCACCGGGCCCCAGACAGGTACTGGTCCATGGAACATTTTCTACTGGGCCGCCGGTTTGCTGGGCGCCGCCATCTTGTTTTGATGAGAAAGTGCTTCCGGTGAGCTTTTCCAGTTGGAAAGCGGCGTTTAGGTCCTGAAGGAATCCTCGCACCTTAGTTTCATCGAAAGGGGGGGGGGGGCTTCGAACAAAACTAAGGCGTGAGGATTCTTTCAGCACCCAAAGCAAGGTGAGCCGAGCGACCGTCCCAAAGCCGTCCCAAAGCCCATCAACAAAGGTGCAAAGGAGGAGTTGAAGGTGGCGGGGAGAAGCGAGGGATGGCTGGCTGGCCGGTTGCTCAGCTCGCCTTGCCATGCGTGCTGATGCCAGTACTGGGCCGCGGATCATTTTGTGATGCCGGTACCGGGCCGTGGCACAAAAAAGGTTGGGGGCCACTGCCATAGAGCTACGTGCTCAATATGAATCAAAGGGATCTGCAGAAAGTTGGAATGGCCTTGCTCAGTTGAAGCAACTGAGACAACCAGATTAGTTGGAAAGTTTGAAAACAATTCCTACTGAATTCGGAATAAGGGATCTGCTCTGCCAAGGGTCATTAGATATTAGAGGTGGCTTTAATTCCAGGTTGCTTCTCTTCTTGATTAGTTTCCATCCATTGTTGCTCTTCTTGCCTTCTGAAGACAAATGGTTGTCCAGTCTCTTCTTGAAGACCACCAGTGATGGAACACCTACAACATCTAGGGAAGCCATTCCACTGGTTAATTGTTGGAGCCTGGAATTAAAGCTACCTCTAATATCTGATAACCCTTGGCAGCGACTCATTTCAAAGTTAACAAATTTGTGCCAGTGTGTATGACTTTGTATTTCTTGTCCAATAGTAAGAACGTTGCTTTGGATTAGTGGCAGATTGGGTTATGTGTGTTGTGTGAGCAGAGCCACGGAGCGTCCCCCAGGTCTGTTTTTGCTCTAGCTTCCAAATTCTCCAACGATGTTGACCTCTTGTGACCATGTTCCTCAAAACACCAGATGGAGCATTGACTTCTACTTCTGTCCTCTCCACTGGAATTGTGCAAAGCTTCTTCAGATCCCATCAATCCCACCAGGTCTTGATGATTTAATCAATCTGAACAATTCTTCCAATCCAATTGGGAGCCAACGATTCGGTCTGGATAATTAGGAAGATCTGCTATGCCCAAGCAGGACTAATTCTTCAAATCAAATTGGGGGAGCTGAATTCAATCAGTTCAAATGGTGACATCAAACTGATCCAATTTGCTACGGCTGGAGGAGCTGAAGATTGAATAAAGGATCTTGTGCATGCAAAGCAGGTGTAATTCCATAGATTTAAAGCTTCTTCATTGCATCAAACTTCTTAGGTATCATTCAAAGTTCCTTATGTTATTTATTGACTTCTTCCCTACCTCCAGAACAACCTTGGATATGACCATGCTTATTTCTAGTGACTTCTTAATGCCCTCTACTGGCCAGGTAGTTTAGAGGATTCCTTTGCTAAGAAAACAAAGCCCAATATTGCCATTGATCTTGGAAGGAAAAAAACCCAAATATCTATGGAGATTCTCAGACATCCAGGTCATGGTTGTCCCAGACTGCTTTCCCACTCTTTGCTTTTTCCTTGAAGACATTTTGCTTCTCATCCTAGAAGCTTCTTGAGTTCTTCCAAAAGCAATTATACTTTGTTTTCCTTGAAGACATTTTGCTTCTCATCCAAGAAGCTTCTTCAGTTCTTAAGAAAGCAACTGGACTTTGTTTTCCTTGAAGACATTTTGCTTCTCATCCTAGAAGCTTCTTCAGTTCTTCCAAAAGCAATTATACTTTGTTTTCCTTGAAGACCTTTTACTTCTCATCCAAGAAGCTTCTTCAGTTCTTCAGAAGGCAACTGGACTTTGTTTTCCTTGAAGACATTTCACTTCTCATCCAAGAAGCTTCTTCAGTTCTGACTCAAATAAAGAAACTTCTCGGATGAGAAACGAAATGATATTCTTCAAGGAAAACCAAATTCCAGTTGTCTTTTTAAAAAGCACCTTTGGGGAAAGAAAGCCAATTTTTTTTTTCTCATTCTCTTCACTCCTTCCTTCTGGCAAGACCATGCGACAGGCTTATTTATCCGTAAGATTTTTGATGTGGCGGAAAGGTATCCCAAAGGATTCAGGCCAATTCATTAAATCCGGATCTTCTTTGGGGGGCTCGACTCGCCTTGCTAAGGTTTTCAAGTAGGCCTGGGACCAACTGGGTTAGCAGTGGAGAGCAAGATGAAGGAAGGCTGCTGGCAGGTTGCTGCAGGATATGCAGCAGAAGATTCCACAGCCAGAGGCGATATTGCAGATGTCAAAAATGCTGGGGAGCATCTGAAAAGAAACTCTGTTTGCTTCCGTGCTCTTTCTTCCCCGGCTTCCTGTGTGATGAGTTCCATTGACTTTCTTTCTTTCTTTCTTCCTCTTCCTTTCCTCTCTTCTTTTGGCTCTTTATCTTCTTTTGTTTTCTTTCTTTTCTTTTTGGGTTGCATCAATATTTTTTGGCCTTGTCTGTGTTTTCTTCTCTCCATCCTTGTAAGATGGATGGTCCACTTACTGACATGATTCCAGAATAACAGAAATCATAAGGGACCTTGGAGGTCTTCTAGTCCAACCCGCTGCTCAAAACAGGAGATTCTGTAATATTTCTGGCAGATCTCTCCTTAAAAACCTCCAGTGAGGGAGGGTCTATTTCCTTCTGCAAAAGTCTTACCTCTCCTTTTCCTCAATCAATGACTCCGCAAATATGCCTTTTGTTATTGTCAATAAGTCCAAACAAACCATCCGTAGAGATGTGGGAATCAGCAAGCATTTCTTTCAACTGTGTTAGTAGGGCAGGATTCTTGTGGGGGTTGGTGGTTCTCCTTTGATTTATGGGTTTAAAAAAAAAAACTGTTGAAAGATACAAAGCCATTTTAGTTTGAAAGTTTCACAAAGAGATGCAGGTTTGGTAAGAATTATCAAAATGCATGTAGTAGACAATATAATTTCTTGAAGGAAATGTTTTGGAAAGTCTTGTGATGTGATTGTTTGCTTTGTACCATTTTTTCTTTCCCTTCCCTTCCTCATTCCTCTTTCTGCCTTTCCTTCCTTCCTTCCCTTTTCCCCATTTCTGCTTTTCCTTCCTTTGTTCCTTCCTCCCTCCCTTCCTGTCTGCTTGCTTGTTGCTTCCTTCCTCCCTCCCTCCTTCCCTTCCTCTTTCCCCTTTCTGCTTTTCCTTCCTTCCTTCCTCCCTTCCTTCCTTCTTCTTTCTTCCTGATAGCTTTTGTCCATTTTCTTTCTCCCTGGCCTGGAAAGGAAGTGTCCTCAAGCAACTTACTGATCCCATCAGACCTACTCGAAGTCTTCCTGATCATGGATAGCAGCTGCAGTCTATCAGCCTGTTGTCCTCTGGTCTCTTCTCTCTTATCTCTTCACTTGTGGTTTCTGTTGCATCTGTTGGCCTTGATCTGTTCTCAGGTCTCAACTTTGATCTTTAATTCTCCATCACATCTGCTGCTTTGGCCTTTGTGGTTGCGACTGAACTCCAGGCAGATTTCTGGATGTGATTCTGAGGAGACGCGTGGAAAACAGCAGCTCATAAAATAAGATGATGGGGCCATTCTGTTGAAAACTTTATTAGCAAAGTCAGATGGTAGGGTGTGGGGTTATAGGAACAAGATTATATATGTGTAATAGCATTATTTTTTATGGTGATCATAAATATATCATAAATGTACATTGGTTTTATGGAGTTGGAGTCCTTTCCATTTGTGTTTTAGCTTAAGTGTTAATTTTAACTGGAGTTGGACCAGGCCCCAGAATGGAGCCTGTTATAAATAATTTTCTTGTTTCTTTTGTTTGCTTGTAGTCTTCAATCATGGTTGTACATTTGCCCCATTGCACTTAATTCCTGGCTTTCCATGGATAATTGAACCATTTTTAAACTAGAGGCCTTGCTAACTTAAAATCTAGGACAGCCTTTTCTAAACTCAGCTCTATCCTGCAGATTTCCAAATTCTCAGCTCACCTGAATGGGAAAAGCTGATTAAGATCTTCCTTCCTTCCTCCTTCCCATCTCCTTCCTACCTTCTTTCCTTCCTTCTTCTCATTCCCATCTCCTCCCCTTCCTCCTTCTTTCCTTCCTCCTTCCCATCTCCTTCCCATCTCCTTCCTACCTTCTTTCCTTCCTTCTTCTTATTCCCATCTTCTCCTTGCTTCCTCATTCCCATCTCTTCCTACCTTCTTTCCTTCCTTCTTCTCATTCCCATCTCCTCCCTCCCTCCCTTCTTTCCTTCACTCTTCTCATTCCCATCTCATTCCTACCTTCTTTCTTTCCTTCTTCTCATTCCCATCTCCTTTCCTTCCTTCCTTCCTTCCTTCCTTCCTTCCTTCCTTCCTTCCTTCCTTCCTTCCTTCCTTCCTTCCTTCCTTCCTTCCTTCCTCCCTTTTCTTCTCCTCCATCGGTCTTAGGAAGAGAAGATTGCAAAAGTTCTGAACTAGGGAACCAGATCTACAAATCTTATGACACCATAAAAATAGTTTTAGAGATGCCTTTAAACTCTCTCTCTCCCAAAAGGAAGAGCTTCCTACTTTCTTAACAATATGTGTTGGAAGACAAGGTATAATGAGAAAACTGCTCCTAACCCTTCTGAGCCTGAATGGGTTAGGTCTTCTGGCATCGGGATGGAGGAGAACCTTGGTACCTCCTTGACTTGCAGATAGTTCTGAATTTTTAAAACATAAGGTGTTAAATAAGCCATCATGGCTTGGTTTACACTTACTGCTAAGCCCCAAGGCTTGACTTACAAATCAAGGTGGGTTGGTGGTATCAAGCATGACCTTAGCCGCAAGATGAGCAAAGCACAGTATTACTTAGGACTACGTACCTATTGAATTGCACCCAACCCATTTTTCTGCATGGCTCCATTCTGAAGATACAAGACCATTCTCTGCCATCTCTACAGGGGCAGAATTAAAACACGCAAAGTGTGAGCATTGCATTTTTTTCACTTTCTTATGCCACATTGCTGTAACAAATACCAAGTAAACTGTAGATTTTGTTCCACTTAACTCCTACCCTTTCTCCAGCTTCTGCTTTCTCTTCCATCGGCAGGCCTTTGTTTGAATTAAATCCACATCTTTGAGCAAGGGAGGGTGGGAGAGCTTAAATGTAGGCTAAAGCAGTGCGTTTTGACTTTGATAGTTCTCCTTGGTTTATTCTCCAGAGGAAAATTACGGTACCTCCTTGAATTAATTCATATGGAAAAAAAAATTGGATCATTTTTTGTTTTTGTTTTGTTGGGATTGTTTTCTTCTTCTTCTTCTTCTTCTTCTTCTTCTTCTTCTTCTTCTTCTTCTTCTTCTTCTTCTTCTTCTTCTTCTTCTTCTTCTTCTTCTTCTTCTTGTCCTCCTCTTCCTCCCTTCCCCTTCTCCTTTTTTCCCTTCTTCCTTCTTCCTTCTCCTTCATACCTCTCTCTTCCTCCTCCTCTTCTCTTCCTCCTCCTTCCTCCTCCCTTCTTCTTCCTCCTCCTCCTTATATCTGTCTTCTCCTTCTCCTCCTCCATCACCTCCTACTTCTCCTCCCTATCTGTGCACTGTTTCCCTAAGAGAGAGCTACTTCGAAATATTATAAGAGATAATGAATTGTTAAGGGGAGGGGAAGAGGCCTCTTATCCTCATTTGCATGCAGTGTTTAATGCCTTTTGGAGAATATTTCATTGGGATGTCTGTAAAAATGAATGAGAAATGATCACAATATGCTAATGGAACATGCTTGGAACATTTGTCTTGTTCTTAGGTCTGACAAAAGCAACTGTGTTTTTGATTTGTACAATTGTTTCATTTAATCAGGAAAGGCATTGAAGAGCTCAGGGGGCCAAGGCAGAATTCCCTCAGCAAGGCTGTTTGGCCCAGAGTGGCAATTTCGAATTTGAATCAAGGTATCTTTTTTTAAAAAAATTCACCCTTTAACAAACAGGCAGATCAATCAATCAGAATAGAGTTGGAAGAGATCTTGGAGGTCTTCAGCCTGTTCAAGCAGGAGACGTTGACCAGTGATGGCTAACCTTTTCGGCACTGAGTGCCCAAAACGCGTGTGCATCCCCAAAATACAATATGTGTGCATACGCTCTGCATGTGCCCCACCCCCAGAACATGCATGGCAGAGACCCAAGACCAGCTGGCCGGCATGCATGTGCAGGCATGGCAAAGTTGAGTTGGGGCAATGGTTCACGTGCCCACAGAGAGGGCTTTGCATGCAACCTCTGGCACATGTGCAATAGGTTCACCATCATGGCCCTAGACCATTCCAAACAAGTAGCTATCTAGTTTCTTCTTAAAAACCTCCAGTGATGAAGCACCAACAACGTCTAAAGACAAAGCTGTTCCACTGATAAATTGTCTTCACTGTTAGGAAGTTTCACCTTAATTTCAGGTTGTTTGTCTCCTTGATTAGTTTCCATCCATTTTTCTTCTTGTCTTGCCTTCTAGTGCTTTGGAAAATGATTTGACCCCTTCTTCTTTGTGGCAGGCCCTCAAATACTAGAATACTTCTATCATCTCCTCCCTAGTCTAGAACTACCTACGCCGCCTTCATTCCGATCTAAGTATAGTATATAAAATCATACATTGCAATGTCCTACCTGTCAATGAATATTTCAGCTTCAACCATAACAACACAAGAGCACACAATAGATACAAACTCAAGGTTAACCTCACCAAGCTTGATTGCAGGAAATACGACTTCAGCAACAGTGGTCAATGCCTGAATACTCTACCTGACTCTGTGGTTTCTTACCCAAACCCCAAAAACTTTAACCTTAGACTGTCTACTATTGACTTCACCCCTTTCCTAAGAGGTCTGTAGGGGGCCTGCATAAGCACACCAACATGCCTACCGTCCCTATCCTATTGATTCTTTTTATTTTTCTTATATGTATCCATTTCATATATTCATAACTATGTTTATACTTATACCTGTTATCTTGTAAGCAGTTGACAAATCAAATAAATAAAATAAATAGTTCTTATTTTCTCTAGACTTACCATACCCTGCCCTCTGTATGAGGAAGAGGCCAAGCAGTTTTGCTTCTCATCCTAGAAGCTTCTTTAGCTTTGAAACATCTTCAAAGAAAAACCAAGAAAAACCAAAAAGCACCCTTGGGACAACTATGACTTGGATGACTGAGAATCTCCAAAGACATTTGACTGTGATTTGAAAACACAAAACAATAACCACAATATATTGTGATGGCTAAAATAGAATGTTATCACCTTCACACAGATTACAACCATAAGATATGTATCTACTGTGCCAATAACTGCTTGGTCTCTTCATCATACAAAGACAGGTATGGGCATAACTTTGATTGAAAGACATATATGAATCTATGGAATCTTTCTTCCTAGAATCCCATCCAGCATTTCACTCTCCTCCCTTTTGTGTGTGTGTGTGTGTGTATCTTGCGACATGAGGGACGCAGTGGCTCATTAATTTTTATTTCCAAGTGCGTTTTGCAAAGGAGCAAATGAAAACAGAGGGTGGATAGTGACAGGCATAGACTTGAAATTCAGCACCAGAGATTTTGGAAATTTTAGGAGTTCTAGCAGTGTGTGTATGTGTGTGTATGTGTGTTTTACTGGTTGACTTCTTTAGATTCAGTGGATTTAACATTAGTGGTAGGGGGTATCCTTTCTGTCCCAGTTCCAGGTTCATTTTTTGACATTTTTGGTAGGATTGAAGTGTCCAGTGTCCAATATTCCATCTCATGGTGTGGATACAGAATGAGAAGGGATCTTAGGAACCTCCTTGCCAAGAAGAATCTAGAAAGAGTGCAGAGAAGAGCAACCAAGATGATTTTAGGGGACTGGAGGCTAAAACATATGATGAATGGTTGCAGGAACTGGGCATGGCCAGTCTAGTGAAGAGAAGGACCAGGGGACACAGGATAGCAGTCTTCCAATATTTGAGGGGCTGCCCCAGAGAGGAGGAAGGGGTCAACCTGCTTTCCAAAGTACCTGAAGGCCAGACAAGGAATAATGGATGGAAACTGATCAAGGAGAGATTCAACCTAGAAATAAGGAGAAACTTTCTGACAGTGAGAACAATCAACCAATGGAACAGAAGTTGCCTTTGGAAGTTCATCCCTCAAGAAGAGACTGGACTGCCATCAGTCAGAAATGGTGTAGGGCCTCCCGCTTGGGCAGGGGGTTGGACTAGATGACCTACAAGGTCCCTTCCAACTCCATTTTTTTCCATTCTGGAAAGAAGGCTGTCCAGTGTCTTCTTAAAAATCTCCAGTATTGGAGCATCCACAATTTATTTAAGTGTGTTCATGTGATTTTTTTCTCCGATCCAATTTCCAGTTCACAGAAGACACTGGGCCATAGAACAACACACTAAAGAAACCAACAAACTTTGTAACTAACACAGCTTATTCCCTTGTCATAGGCAGTGACTGTGAAAGTCATAACTAACCAGCTTAAGCATCCAAAACTTGACAAACTATACTGTATATCCATAGAGGAATGGCCAAACACAGAGATTGTCCTTATCCTTCATCAATATAATATGAAACTCTCGGTTAAGTGCTCAAATATCAGGCTAGTATTCCAAGAAATTTCACTCTGGGATGGATGATTGCACCATCTATGATTAGATATTGCTCTGTCTACATGCTGTCTTCATTATGAAGCCCCCAGGCCCTGTCATATGGGTTGAGATTTTAATATATATATATTTTGCAAATTTTTAGATTTCATATCTTGATGGTAAGAGTAGGTTGACAAGGTAACCTGCTCCCTTAAAAGTAATGGCATTTCTCTTGCTGTAAGGCTATGCTTGAAATATTTAAGACATGGGTATATCACACCCCGTTTTTTAAAAAATAGCCCAAAGCGTAAGGAATGTGTGTCTTAGAATGATGTCTGATTCTAAAATGAAGACAGTCAATTCGTGGAAGTAGGAAGCCAAATGATTGGTGCAAAGCCTAGGCCAATCGTCTTTAATTTTTGCAAAACAACGATCATATGAGAAGCAAATGCCTCACCTTTTAATTTCAAGTGCCTAGTTTTTTAAATGCCACAATTGACCACAACTAAAACTCCCTTTTATGACCCCATAATCCCTTCGTTCTGAGTAGAGTCACAAATATTGTATGGAATTGAGCATTTACTGGCCGAGTGCCCTTCCTTATCCCTACAGTGGAGTTCATAGCAAATATTAACTTCTTTGTACCCTAGGAGAGAAACATGTGCCGCTATCTAAGGTTTAACTCTCAACCTTCTGTGTGGGAGGCGAGTGTCTTCCTCACCAAGCCACCACACCATTCACCATCGACTATAAGCAGAATCATTGGATCCATCTCAATGCTTTTAATTTATGTTTGCTGCATCTCTGGGTGATTTCCTGCTCTGTTGGTGATGTAGTGAAACTATTTGTTTTTGTGTGAAATTGGTTTGCACCTTCTCATTGTTAGTGGTATAAGGAACAAGCTCAATACCGGTGCTTCGCTATCAAACTATGTGGTTGGGCTTAGTTTTGGGGGAGCAAAATAAAGGGGAAAAAATTCTGCCTCTGCCTACCAGCATCCATCAGTATTCATCTGGCTAGCGTCCTGTCAGTGTGTGAGAGAATTGAGGGCTGTTTGGAAACTGAAGCAGTATTTGGTGTGTGAGCAAGAAGGCAGCCAGGAGCCTGGGTGTGGCTTAACTCAACTGTTCTGTACTAAAGCTGCTTGGTGCTGCTGTAAAAGTAAAATGGAAAATCCTCTCCTCTGCTTGTGTTTTGCTTTGGAAGAGATTTCTTTCCAAATGGGGAGGGGGAGTAGAACTCCTTAGCATTAGAGCGTAATAATAATAATAATAATAATAATAATAATAATAATAATAATAATAATAATAATAATAATAATATAGGAAATTCCTATATTATGATTTTCATTTAGAAAAATCCTTTCTTCGTGAGCCCCTAGAAGCCAAGAGGAACATATGTGCCAAATTTCAAATTTGTAGGCTTTACGGTTCTGGAAATTTTGTGATGATGCCTGAGTGGTATTTCGTTTTCATATAGATAGAAGATAAGAAGTACGTCCATTGCCCAGTGTTCAACCATAGAGGTTTGGATGAAAGTGATGCGTCCGTGGTTCAGATGTTTCAGCACTATGGAGAGCTCCCAAATTAAGTGAGGGCAAAGCATCTGTCTTCCTTTCCTCCCCTTCTTACCAAGGATCCTATTTTGACATCCTATGCCTGTGACTATAACAGTGAACTCTTTGTTCAATGGCAGCAAGAGACGCAGAGATCTGGGCAGGGGAGACCCCAGTCATGCATGACAGGTGTAGCCTTAACGCAAAGCCTTCACCTCACCATGCTAAGGATCATCGGTGTTAGTATGATTAATTGGGCTTCTCCATTACTCTAAATTAGCTAAACAAATCCCTCACTGTAGCTGTCATACTGATGTGAGGCATGTAAATTGTTTCTAATGAGCAGGGCACTCGGGGCGGGTGGCTAACATGGAAATCAATTGGTTTTTGACACTCAGAGGGTTTCCTTTGAAGGAAGGCAGTGGAGATGGAAGCCTCCCCCTGCTGGGTGGCAACTGAGACAGGAATTCATCAACCACTTGAAAGGACAAGAAGGAAGCCAATGGATGGAAAGATCTGACCGTTGGTCCATCCACTTGATTCTTCTCTATCGCCATCCAGAATTTGGGTTGATCACAGAGCAGAAAGGAGAAATGGATGCTATCCCACCATGAAACAGTCTGACTGTATCATCCCCACAGAAATTACATCTCCTCTCCTCCTGTTCTCTCCTCTCTTCCATTCCACTCCTCTCCATTTCTCCATTCCTTTCTCTTAGGAATTCTCTCTTTTCACCACCTAATCTCTTCTCTTCCCCTCCTTTCCCTTCCTTCCCTCCTTCCTCCTTTTCATCTTTTTCCCTTTCCCCTTTCTTCCTCCTTCCTTCCTCCCACCCTTCCCTTCCTCTTTCCTCTTTCCTTTTTTGCTTTTTCTTCCTTCCTTCCCTCCCTTTCCCTTCCTTTCCCTCTCCCTCTTTCTCTCTTTCTTTTTCTCAGAATAAGAATTGTACGAATGTACAGGGCAAGTCTGATGTATTAGTTATTCTCATCACTAAACTTGCTGAATTCCCATTTCCAGAAAAAACTCAAAACCAGACTACTTCAACCAATCCACCATCACCCAAGACTAGGCACGCATGCCCCCAACTACCTCAATTCAAACTACAACTAGCCTTAAATGCAAGCTACTCAGTGCAAGAAGCCTTGTAAATAAAATATCTGAATTTCTCCTCTTACTAAATATGGCTAAATTCAACATCATATTTGTCTGTGAAACATGGCTGTGTTCTCTTCGCTGATGATGTAAAGCTATTCAACACCACAGACAATACTGCTACCCTCCAAAAAGACCTTGACTATGTATCAGAATAGTCAAACAAATGGCAACTTCAAATCTCAACAAATAAATGTTCTGTCTTACATATCGGCAAAAAAAAATGAAATACAGAATGAATAGTCAAGACCTTGTGGATGATCCAAACTCTGTCAAGGACCTTGGAATACTCATCTCTAATGATCTAAGTGCTAGAGCCCATTGTAACTACCTAGCCAAAAAGGCATTAAGAATTGTTAACCTAACCCTACGTAGCTTTTTCTCTGGTAATATCACACTACTAACTGGAGCATACAAAACATTTGCTAGACCAATACTCGAATACAGCTCATCAGTCTGGAACCTGTATCGTGTATCTGATATTAACACAATTGAAAAAGTCCAGAAATATTTTACAAGAAGAGTTCTCCACTGCTCTACTTGTTGCCGAATATCTTATGCCACCAGACTTGAAACTCTAGACCTAGACAATCTAGAACTACACCGCCTCCAGTCCAATCTAAGTATAATATATAAAATCATACATTGCAATGTCCTACCTGTCAATGAATACTTCAGCTTCAACCACAACAACACAAGAACACACAATAGATACAAACTCAAGGTTAACTGCACCAAACTTGACTACAGAAAATACGACTTCAGCAACAGAGGGGTCAATGTTTTGAATACTCTGCCCGACTCTGTGGTTTCTTCCCCAAACCCCAAAAACTTTAACCTTAGACTGTCTACTATTTACCTCATCCCCTTCCTAAGAGGTCTGTAGGGGGCGTGCATAAGCACACCAATCGTGCATACCATCCCTGTCCTGTTGTTTCTTTTACTTTTTATTTTTCTTATAAGTATCTATCTCATGTATTCAAAACTATGTTTATTCTTATACCTGTATCTTGTAAGTGATTGACAATAAAATAAATGCTAAATACTAAAAAAAAAAAAAAAAAAAAAGAGGTTGGGCTGGGAAGTTTCAGCAAGGTGCTCTGAATCCCCAAGCCCTTTGCAGCAGGTTTCCGGCAACAAGGCCACCTTTTCAAAGGCTTGTACCACTTTGAGTAACAATTTGGAGCAACAAAAGCTTCATTTAAGACAGGGACCCCTATGGGAATGTTCCTATTCATTTCTTTATTTGGTGGGCAATTGTTAGAGGATGACATTTAAGTTGTTTTACAAAAGTGGCAGGGAAAATAAAATAATAAAAGATATAACCAGATGGTTTGGCAGTTTCCGCTGAAGAGGCAGCAGAGCAGAGAGGTGGAGGCAGAAGCAGAGCCCAGTCGATTTCAGACTCAAAGAGACCAGACTTTTGCTAATTAACCAGTATTTAGAGAAGATTTAGAGTCTCCCAACAGAAGCTAGTTTAATGCTAGCTAAGTCGAGAAAAGAAAACTAGCTTGGTGTAGTGGGCCAGGTATCAGGCTCGAAATCAGGAGACTGTGAGTTCTAGTCCTGCCTTTGCATTAATCCAGTGGGCCATCTTGGGCCAATCCCTCTCCATCTCTGCCCTAGCAAGAAGGAACTGGCAAGCCAGCAGTTTGGTGTAGTGGTTAAAGGTCTGATCTTAAAAGTGGGGAGTCTAGTCTATTTGTCTTGCTTATTCTATTCTTCTTCCTTTTCTTTCCTTATTCTGATTCTGGTTCTGTTCTATTCTATTCTATTCTATTCTATTCAGAGATAATTGAGAGAAGCCCCAAGGATGGACCATTTGTGCATTTGATTCCCACCCACTTTCTTCTCCCATGGAGACAAGAAAGAGACAGCAGCTGGCACTATGATGTCCTTCAAGAGATCACAGGCGAGCACAAAGAGAAATGATACACTCAGAGGGGAAAAAAAGAAGGAGTTAAAAAAAGTTTAAACACCGTTTCTTTCCAAGCCGCTAAGCAGCTTATTTATCCCAGCATGAGCCCACCTTAAGAGCTTTGATGAGAGAAGGCTGGGTTGGTAATTTCTGGGGGAGGCAGCAGGCACTGACTCACCAGCATGGCAATTTTGGTGGGAGCAAGGGTGGGGGGGAGGAGAGGAGGAGGAGAAGGGGATGGCAATGAACATAGACAGAGAAACAGAGGCTACCTGGTGCAAGGAAGCTGGGATTGGAAATGCTGCTGCATCCTGACAACAGCAAAGCCCTCAAGCGCCATCTGACATCTACACCTGTCCCTGAAAATGGCAAATCAAACCTTAATTGGTTCTTCCACACACAAAAAAAAAACCTAATAAAGGGCAATGCAGACAGAAAGATGAAGCATCAATTAGGTTATTACGGGGAATGGGTTTTAATTTCATTTTTAGGAGACGCGCTAAGGGCTTGGGTGAAATTTCTCAACCTTACAAGTGAAGCTCGCCGAAGCCAGAGGTGGGTATTCAGCTGGTTCTAACTGGTCCTGGAGAACCGGTAGTGGAAACTTTGAGTAGTTTGGAGAACCGGAAAAACCCACCTCTGACTGGCCTCGCCCCCATCTATGCCCTGCCTCCCGAGTCCCAGCTGATTGGCTGGGTCTTCTTTGGTTGCTCTGCACAGGAGAACGGAGCTGGAAAGCAGGTGAGTGGGGTGGGGAGGGAAGGGGGATTTGTAATAACTTTCCCCAGCAGTGGGGTGGGAATGGAGATTTTGCAGGATCCTTGCCCTGCCATGCCAACCAAGCCGTGCCCACAGCACCGGTGGTAAAAAAAAAAAAAAAAAAATTGAATCCCACCACTGGCTGAAGCCCTTTGTTCCCCAATTCAGTTCCAGAGCCACTGTTCCCCTTGAACCATTACAGTAGGAGGAAGGAGGAAGGAGGAAGGAGGAAGGAGGAAGGAGGAAGGAGAAGAAGAAGAAGAAGAAGAAGAAGAAGAAGAAGAAGAAGAAGAAGAAGAAGAAGAAGAAGAAGAAGAAGAAGAAGAAGAAGAAGAAGAAGAAGAAGAAGAAGAAGAAGAAGAAGAAGAAGAAGAAGAAGAAGAAGAAGAAGAAGAAGAAGAAGAAGAAGAAGAAGAAGAAGAAGGGACTTGAAGCTGGTTTGCCTGAGTTTAGCATTTCCCTTCCCTCGGAACAGTCTTGTTCTGCAGGGCTGCATTTGAATCTCTCCTGTTTAATCCAGGCTGGAGAATTCCAAGAAGGAAATTTATGCATCGTGTGAAGTTTTAAGCCCTGCTCCATTCTGCACCGCCTGGTCTTTTTATAGCAGCCACCAGTTTTTGTTTTTTATAAGTCCTTGGGCATGCTTTCTCTTCTTTCTTTACCTCAGATCCCTTTCACTCCAGATGTCAAGGATTTGCAGGGAGGCAAATCTGCATTCTAATCAGGTACCCTCAACCCCCTCACGTTATACATATTATCTAAAGCCCTTCCCGAATGAATTTTGAAAGGAAGACAGCGAGTTTCCCAGAAACTGCAGTGATGAACAGCTCCCAAATGCCATTATTTTAAGAGCTGTTAACATCTGTTTGCTAGAAATACAGGAAGTGGGCATGAGGCACAGTTGTTCGTAAAGGCAGACCTGACCATCTCATCTGTCCAGAATGAATATACTTTGGCCCAGTTTGTATTTTGACATCTTCCTCAGTGGTGGGATGCATTTTTTTTTTACTACCGGTTCTGGGGGTGTGGCTTGGTGGGCGTGGCATAGATTGGTGGGCGTGGCAGGAAAAGGATACTGCAAAATCTCAATTCCCTCCCCACCCCACTAACCTGCTTTCCAGCTCTGTTCTCCTGTGTAGGGCAACCCAAGGAGACCCAGCCGATCAGCTGGGACTCAATGGGAGGCGGAGAAGAGATGGAGTTGGCGGGGCCAGTCAGAGTTGGCCTTGGCTAGTTCTCTGAACTACTCAAAATTTCCGCGACCGGTTCTCCAGAACCAGTTAGAACCCACCTCTGATCCTCCTTCAATGAATACCCACCTCTGATCCTCCTTCAATGTCTCCCTATAATTCCTGTGAGACCAAGCAAAATGTGTGCATTTTCCTTTACCTCGGAAGGCAAGCTGGACAAGATCCTCAAGTTATAACCATAATGGAGCCTGCTCATCATGATTGAAAACTCAGGATGGTTGTAATGTTGCAGACTTTTTTAGTTTTTTGGCCATTAAGCAAATCAGCCCGGTCGTTAATTGAACCAAGGGTTTGGGATGCCCACAACTTTGTTGAAAGCCAGAAGAAAGTGTGATCATGAAGCAGGCTCGCATGACCACATGATCTGGTTGCAGAGCACCTGAAGTGTAGTCACAGAATCACAGGGATGTATGAATGTATGGCAACCATTAGAACTTTGAATCCAGGTGGTAAGTACCTCAGAGATAAGTCCAGGAGAACTTCAAATGGCTGTTAAGCAACTGGACATAAAGCTGTTACGTTTGTGGGTTGGTTTCCAAACATTTCCAAACATTTCCAAACATTTCATCACCAGGCTAGGTAACATTTGGAGTCCCCTAAACTCCGCTTAAGTCTTAAGTTATTACCCAGCCTGGTAACAAAAAATTTGGAAACCAACCCACAAACTCGGAGAATGAACCTTCACTCTCATCCATCTTTCTATCTATCTTTCTATCTATCGTCTACCATCTATCTATCTTTCTTTCATCTATCTATCTACCACCTATCTATCTATTTTTCTATCTATCATCTATCCATTTATCTATCATCTATCTATCTATCATCTACCGTCTATTTTTCTTTCTTTCTTTCTATCATCTATCTATCTATCTATCTATCTATCTATCTATCTATCTATCTATCTATCTATCATCTATCCATCTTCTATATCTTCTATCTATCATCTATCTATCATCTACCATCTATCTATCTATCTTTCTTTCTTTCTTTCTATCTATCACCTATCTATCTATCTTTCTATCATCTATCTATCATCTATCCATCTTCTATATCTTCTATCTATCATCTACCATCTATCTATCTTTCTTTCATCTATCTATCTACCACCTATCTAGCTATCTTTCTATCTACCATCTATCCATTTATCTATCATCTAGCTATCATCTATCATCTATTTATCTTTTTTTCTATCACATATCTATCTTTCTATCATCTATCCATCTTCTGTATCTTCTATCTATCATCTATCTATCATCTATCTATCATCTATCTTTCTATCATCTATCCATCTTCTGTATCTTCTATCTATCATCTACCATCTATCTATCTTTCTTTCATCTATCTATCTACCACCTATCTATCTATCTTTCGATCATCTATCTATCATCTATCCATCTTCTATATCTTCTATCTATCATCTACCATCTATCTATCTTTCTTTCCATCACCTATCTATCTATCTTTCTATCATCTATCTATCATCTATCCATCTTCTATATCTTCTATCTATCATCTACCATCTATCTATCTTTCTTTCATCTATCTATCTACCACCTATCTAGCTATCTTTCTATCTACCATCTATCCATTTATCTATCATCTATCTATCATCTACCATCTATTTATCTTTCTTTCTATCTATCACATATCTATCTTTCTATCATCTATCCATCTTCTGTATCTTCTATCTATCTTCTATCTATCTTCTATCTATCATCTATCTTTCTATCATCTATCTATCTATCATCTATCCATCTTCTGTATCTTCTATCTATCATCTATCTATCTATCATCTATCTATCTTCTATCAGCTAGCGATTTCTGTCTATCTCTATCTGCCTTTATCATCCCTCCCTCCCTCCACCCAACCTACCCATCCATGCATCCATCCATGAATCCATGAATCCATACATCTATCTTATCTACCTGCCTGTCTACTTACCTATCAATCTATCAATCTATTGACTTATCATCTATCTATCATTTTTAAGCCCTTATAAACAGAAGAACAAGGTCATTGACATCCCTTAAATGGTGCTGAAGATGTCACCTAGCTAGTTACAAAATATTTGAAAACCAACTGTACTCTTAAGATAAAACAGTATTTCACTTGTTCCCTGATCAACTGGCTCTAGATTAACACATTACCTTCCGACTTACACTCTTCAAACATTACAGGTTCACCCGGCCTGTAACATTGCTAAGAAATTAAGCAAGGTTAAAACTAATCAAGGTTAACACATTATAGGAATTCACCTGTTTGGTCTTTTGCAGATCTGGTTCATCCGACTGCACCTAGTTCTTCCCCTTCTCTAACAAGCAGGAAAAGAGGACACTATCAAAAGGATAAAAGAGACGGTGGGTGGAGTGTTTTTCCCCTATTAAGAAAGCCTACCTTTGTACCCGGAGCTAATTTGTCAGAGCGAACTGTTATTCGTAGGATTAGCTGATCTTTGAATTTCTCTCCTTTAATTGCTGCATTTACATTTTAGCTATTCTTTTTGCCCTGTGGTATCACACTGGCCAACATTATGCTATCATTTGGCTTAGGTGTGAATGTAACTGTCGTCCCAAATTATCCACACTTTCTTTTCTTTTCTTTTTTTTGAGGGGTGTGGGAAGCTGATCTTGCAGCTATCTGTGGCAAGAGGGGAGCTGAACAAGAATTTGGTTCAGCTTCTCTGGGGGGGGGGGCAACTCTTCCCCTTTGGGGAGGAATGGAAATACCGAACAGAATAACTGAGTCGAATAAAAGAATAGAATGATAGAGTCAGAAGGGACTTTGCAGGTCTTCTAGTCCAACCCCTAATAAATTTGAGGAGGGGGCCCCAAAAAAGAGGGGGGACCTATTTTCCAGAGCAGCAGAAGACAGGACAAGAAGTAATGGGTGGAAACTAATCCAAATCAATCTGGAATTAAGGAGAAATTTCCTAACAATGAGATCAATTAACCAACAGAATGGCTTGCCTTAGGAAACTGTAGATGCTCCAACACTGAAAGTTTTCAAGAAGAGTTTGGACCAACCACCTGTCTCAAATGGTATAGGTTTTTTTGCCTCAGCAGGGGGTTGGACTAGATGACCTCCAATGCCCCTTCCAACTCTATTATTCTTTTAAATGTTTGCATTTCAGTTGATAACTGTATGAATTGATGATTAGTTCTTCCTACCTAGGATCGGGGAGTTCTACATCATCATCAGCCCTGTGTCTTCAGCTGCCTTCACACAAGACGGCAAATCAAAACCCAATAAAACTCAGCCTTCCCTCCTGCAAAAGACAAATCCACCCAATGCAGTGAAAGAGAATTGAGACAACCACCACACAAACTCATTTCACCGGTTTCAACGGGGCTCCTTTAAGCATAACTTAAGTCTATCTCTCAGATCCATCTTCCTGATACTGGCCGTTTCTCATGGCAAAGTACCCTGGTGCTCAATAAAGAGCTTTGTAAATGTTGATGGAGATACCATAAAGCTATTGAGAGTAGGGCCTTCTATCCAAATCGGAGACACTTATAAAACCGCATTTGTGACAGGCATACTGTGGAGATAAGAATGTTTGATTCCCACCCCCCACCCCCCGGTCTTTGCTTCCCTGGTTTTAACTTTGACAATTCAAAGAAGCAGAGGCCTCTTTTAAAATTAAAGGTTTCCCTCACACATACATACTAGTAATTTCCAGCTCTAGGGGCTGGTGCTCATCTCCGTTACAAAGCTGAAGAGCACATGCTGTCCAAAGACATCTTCGTGGTAAAGTGGCTGGCATGACTAAGCACCGAAGGCGCACGGAACGTTGTTCCCTTCCCACCAAAGGGGTCCCTATTATTCTACTTGCATTTTTTTACATGCTTTCGAACTGCTAGGTTGGCAGAAGCTGGGACAAGGAATGGGAGCTCCCTGCATTTTGCTGTGCTGGGGATTCGAACCGCCGAAGTGCTGACCTTTCTGATTGTTACGTTCTGTGCATGGGTGCAAGGACCGGAGATGAGGCAGTGAACAGTGAACTTCAACTCTTTATTAAGCATACTGAACAGAGCAATCACCTAGGGCAGCAGCAGCCCTTTTATAGGGTTGGCTGCTGTCCTATTAGCCAATGAAAACATGGAAGTGTTAAACCCTTGAACCAATGAGAGTTGGCCTGTTAACAGCCAATCAGATTTCCCAGAAAGGACCAATCCGATGTTGCTATTATCGGCCAATCAGAAGTGCAGGATTAGAACCCTGCTTTTTCTTAAGGTTGTTAAAACTTTATTAAACGCCTTTATTAGTTCATAACACTGATCGACAAGCTCAGCCTCTTAGGCATTGAGCCACCGCATTCCTTATGAGGCCTCTTTTAATGCAGGGCAAATTGTCCAGAGATGTGGAGTCTCGCCTGACAAATTACATATGTTTGCCCAGAATTGATGGGGAAACAAAATATCTGAGAATGACAAGTATCACACACCAAATTTGGCAAGGAGCACACAGCTTTGCGGAAGCGAAGAAACACTTTGCGTCTTCATGGAGGCCGGGGGAAGAATATAAAAATAGCTCTTGAATGCTGCAAATACTTTTCACTTGCCTGCATTGAGAGAAAGTTGGATGATATGAGATATGGCTCTTCTCCTGGACATAATTGTGCAGTTTATATTTCGACATTGAACATGATTTCCGTTTAATCGGTACCTGTACAGATTAAAGGGAAGGCATTTTGTAAAGATTTCCTTTAATCTTTACCTGGAACAGATACAGATTAGGTGAAACCTGGCTCAGTAACAGGAACTGTGAGTGGGATCTGGGAATCCTAGTAGACAATCCCTTGAATATAAGCCAGCAGTGTGTGGCAGCAGCCAAAAAATTCCAATGCAATCCTAGGTTGCATTAACGGAGGGATAGAATCAAGATCACGTGAAGTGTTAGTACCGCTTTATGAAGCTTTAGTAAGATCACGCCTGGAATACTGCATCCAGTTTTGGTCACCACATTATAAAAAAATATGTTGAGGCTCTAGAAAAAGTGCAGAGAAGAGCAACAAAGATGATTAGGGGATTGGAGACTAAAACATACAAAGAAAGGAAGCAAGAATTGGATATAGAGCCATGGTGGCACAGTGGTAAGAATACAGTACTGCAGACTGCTGACTGCCAGTTGACCAGCTCAAGGTTGACCCTCCTTCCATCCCTGGGTAAAGTGAGGACCCAGATTGTTGGGGGCAATAGGCTGATTCTGTAAACCACTTAGAGAGGGCTGTGAAGCACTATATAAGTCTGTGCTATTGCTATGTCTAATTTAATGAAAAGACTAGGGGTGACATGATAACAGTCTTCCAATATCTAGCTGCCCCAAAGAAGAGGGGGGTCAACCTATTGGATGGAAACTAGGAGAAAAGAAACAATGGATTAATCAAGGAGAGTAGCAACCCGGAATTAAGGAGAAACTTTCTAATGAGGAGGACAATTAAGCAGTGCAATAGCTTGCCTTCAGTCACTGTGGAGGCCATCACTGGAGGCTTTTAAGAAGAGATTAGACAGCCATTTGTCTGGAATGCTATAGGGCAGGGGTCTCCAACCTTGGCTCCTGGAAGCCTGGCGGACTTCAACTCCCGGGAGTTGAAGTCCGCCAGGCTTCCAGGAGCCAAGGTTGGAGACCCCTGCTATAGGGCCTCCTACTCAATCAGAGGGTTGGGCTAGAAGACCTTCAAGATCCCTCCCAACTATGTTATTCTGCTAAATTTGGCCCTGAACATTCAACTTGTGATTTGGATCCTAAAGCAACGGACTCTTAATGACTTCTATAAAATTAAGATAACGAATTATGGAAACCTGGAATTGTGTTGGTGTGGTTGCTTCCTTTTTTTTTCTTTCTTGATTCTTTCTCTCTTTTTTTTTTTGAATTTTTGGGGTAGATTGGCAAGGATTTTATTAATTTAGAAATTTTGAAAGTTGCACCATATGTCGCAAGAAAGCAATTTCTTCTAGGGTAAGCAGTGAGTAATACTGAATTTGATTTATGACCTTAATACTGTGAGATATTAATAAATCTCCATACCAGCTGGTAATACGCAGTCAGACAAATGCAACGTTTTCTTAGGGCGGATTGGTTCAAATTTTTATTTTCAATTTCCCCCAGATAAGTGCCAATCGTCAGCGCTTGTTAATTTCAACACCTGGAAGTTAACAATAACAGAAAAGTGGTGCCTTCCATCACAATATTTTAAAAAGCAACAAACTTGGGGAGAGTGGAAAAGAGAATCTTGATCAAATGGATTTGTAAGCCAATGATGTCAACAGCCATAGATGTTAGGAACCGACACAGGAGCTTACCGGGTCCTAGATCCCATGGGATCCAATTTGGTTGGTGATGGGGGGGGGGAATGCCCAGGAGGTATGTAAATAAAGAAATATGTGCACAAGCACTAACATGTATTCAGAATTCTAGTTAGAGATGCTAACAAGTGCACAGTTGAATAGCTTAAGCAGTGGGGGGGAAACTTTTATAGAAATTTGATGCACAGCTTAGCAAAGACGGACGAAATGATGACAACCTTATGAAAGTCAAGTGGTGAAGTTTAAGCAAACTTTCCACCAATCTCCTCTCCTTTCTTCGTTCCCTTCCCTTTCTCCTCCTCTCATCTCTCCCCTCCCCTCTTCCTCTCCTTCCCTTTCTTCTCTCCTCCCCTCCTCCCTTCCTTTCCTTTCCTTTCCTCTCCCCTCTCTTTCTTCCTTTGTATCTCTTTTTTTCTTTTCATCTCTTTTTTTCTTCTCTCTCTCTCTCTCTCCCTCTCTCTCTCTCTCCATGCAGACAGACACAGAGGCCAACATCACCTCTCGGATGCAAATTTCAGTGGCATAATCCATTCTCACATTTGGTACAGCCTATTCTCTCCATGTCCCTTATGCGGGTCCAGGAAAAGAAATTACTTCTCCATGCCACCCTCCCTTTCCTTACACTTCTCCTCTTCTCTGATTAGATGCAATTCTGAAAACCAATTCACATCCTGAGCCTGTGTAATTGGTGCTGGACCGCTCGCTTCCAAAATGAAGTGATGGGCCCCCCATGGCTTATCGCCACTTCTCTCTCAGAGGTGACCTGGGAGTATAAATAAAGCAATTTACCCCAAGTGTTTGGATCAAAAATTGTCTTCTGCACAGGGAAGGCTAGACGAATTTCTCAACCGATTTCAAAATATCAACTTTAGAACATAGAATAATAGAGTTGGAAGGGAGCTTGGGAGGGAGCTTGGGAGGTCATTTAGTCCAACCCCTGCTCAAGCAGCAAACCCTATATCATTTCAGACAAATGGTTGTCCAAGCTCTTCTTAAAAGCCTCCAGTGATGGAGTACTCCTGAAGGCAAGGAAGCCATTCTACCGATTAATTGTTCTCACTATCTGAAGATTTCTCCTTAATTCTAGGTTACTTGTCTCCTCAGTTAGATTTCAACGATTATTGCTTGCCTCGCCTTTTGATGCTCTGGAAAACCATCTTTGTAGGAGGCCTTCAAATATTGGAACAGTGCTATCATGTCCTCCCTTCTTTTGAGAAACATTTTGGTGCTAATTTCTGCTTTGACAATTTGCACCCATTGAAACTTTAACCATCTTTGCTCCCATGCAGAATTAATAACTACTTTGGAAAATAGCTTGGCTCTGTCTTCTTTGTGACGTCCCCTAAGATATTGTAACAGTGCTATCAGGTCACCCCTAGTCCTTCTTTTCATTAAAACCAATTCCTGCAGCCATTGTTCGTATGCTTTAATCTCCAGTCCCCTAATAATCTCTGTTGCTCTTCTTTGCACTCTTTTCTCGAGTCTCAACATCTTTTTTTTTTACACCGTGGCGACCCAAACTGGATGCAGCATTCCAAGTGTGGCTTTACCAAAGCATTATAAAGCGGTTATTAACACTTCAGGTGATCTTGATTCCATCCCTCTGTTAATGCAGCCAAGAGGTTTCTACTTTGGAAATGCTGAATAATAGCTCCGGAGTCTTCACCTGGGTCTTTCCAACCTCTCTTCCTTCGGTCTTGTCTGTCATGTCAATTCAGCCCATAGCTGCAGGTAAGAAGCAACATTTTCTGACTTTCTTGCTAGGTTAGCATTCTGAAAACAAGACAGAAGCTGCTGGATTGACAGGAAGCTGTCAGGGGTTGAAATGCTTGCTGTCCTGGATGAGAAATTACCGACCAGTAAAAAGTCCTCACTGAGAAAAGGCGACCATGGCAGGAAAATGATTGGGATTGGCAGGTAAATTCTTTGCTCGGTCACAAACAATCTCGCCGGTTTTGCTAAAGACAGCAGTAAACAGGGGTGGGCGAGATTTTGACGGCCAGTCTGGTGGTCTCACCAGGAGATATCAACTAGCACCTTATTAATCCTCGTAATGATACTTAACAACCCGGGTAAGGAGATCAAAGGCACGGCTTGTTCTAGAATTAAAGGATTTGCAGAGAGATGTTTGCCACTGGGATGCTACAGAAAAAAAAAAAAATCTGCATTTTAAAAAAAGAAATATAATTGAATCGAGGAGCACATCATCGCCTTTTATCTCTCACCCACCCACCCGAAGGAAAGGGGAGGGGGGGTGAAATGGAAAAATTGGGAGAAATTCGAAGTAATAGACTCCCTGAATGTTTTTTAGTGATGAAGTAGGCAAAGATTGGTGTAACTATTCTATCTTTCAATGCATTGCAACTTCTCTGATGGACATCAGCCACCCGGTTTCTGAAAACCTTCAAAGCCTTCAGTCAGATTTCTTTTCTGATTAGAAAATATGGACAGCCAATCAAAACCTTTGTAGAAAGATAAATGGAGAGAAGAGGAAGGAATTCAATATTATAAATATTATCGTGAAGCAAGGGAGGTGACATTTTTTTCCACAAATTGGACTTCCTGGTGGGACAAGTTTTTCCCTTAGTTTTAGTATTTTTAGTATTTGGTATTTATTTGATTTGTCAATCGCTTACAAGATACGGGTATAAGAAGACATATAGTTTTGAATACATGACATCGATGCTTATAAGAAAAATAAAAAACAATAGCACAGGAACAGTAGGCATGATTGGTGCGCTTATGCACGCCCCCTATTTCCTAAAGAGTAAGTGGCCTTTAATTAAAGTGGCTAATTAAAGCTTGTTGAGAGAGGCAAGGAAACCACAATGGTCACATCTTTATTTAAAGGAACTTTGTCCACACAATTAACCTGGTCAGTTAAAGAACTATGTTCTGCCTTTGCCCAAGTTGCACTTTAGTTGTAATAGAATAGCTGAGCTGGAAGAGACCTTGGAGGTCTTCCAGTCCAACCTCCTGTTCAACCAGGAAACCTCTTAAGAGCCTGCAGTGATGGAATTCCCACAACTTCTGAAGTTGTTCCAATGATTAATTGTTCTCACTGTTAGGATGTTCCTCCTTAGTTCGAAGTTGCTTCTCTCCTTGGTTAGTTTCCATCCCTCATCCCTTGTCCTGCCTTCAAGTGCTTTGCAGAATAGCTTGACTCCCTCTTCTTTGTGGTAGCCCCTGGCAATAGCAATAGCACTTAGACTTACATACCTCTTTACAGTTTTTTACAGCTGTTTCTCTAAGCCCAAAATGCTCCCCAATAATCTGAGCCCTCGTTATACCCATCTCAAAAAGATGGAAGGCTGAGTCAACCTTGAGCCTGGTGAGATTTGAACTGCCAAATTGCCGGCAGTCAGCAGAAGTAGCCTGCAGTACTGCAATTTAACCACTGCGCCACCATGGCTCTTAGATATTAGAAGATTATTATGTTACCCTTTGTCCTTCTTTTCATTAAAACTACACATACCCAATTCTTGCAATTGTTCTTTGTATGTTTTAGCCTCCTGTCTCCTCATCATCTCTGTTGCTCTTCTCTGCAGTCTTTCCAAAGTCTCGACATCTTTTTTTTATTGTTCAAATCAGTTTGGTGTCTTTGTGGCTGAGTAAAGTGTGAGAACTTAACTGGCTTGATAAGCTTCTGTTTCAAAGCATGGAAGAAATGGCGAATATGGGCCTACTCAGAGACACCAGGTTAAGGATCTTCTGCAACTACAGATATTTCACACCTGATACCTGAATGGCTTAGATTCAAGACAGGTCTCTCAAGATCAAGCTTAGTAGAGTCTAGGGAGACAGGATTGGGGTCAGCTGATTGAACAACGAAAGCAATTGACAAGCTGGTATTAAGGTCAGCCCATGATGCAGTGGCTCAGTGGCTAAGATGTTGAGTTTGTTGATCAGAAAGGTCGGCAGTTCGGTGGTTCAAATCCCTAGCGCCATGTAATGGAGTGAGCTCCCGTTCTTTGTCCCAGCTTCTGCCAACCTAGCAGTTCGAAAGCATGTCCAAAATGCAAGTAGAAAAATAGGGACCCCTTTGGTGGGAAGGGAACAGCGTTCCGTGCACCTTTGGCATCCAGTCATGCTGGCCACATGACCATGGAGACGTCTTCGGACAGCACTGGCTCTTCAGCTTTGTAACAGAGATGAGCACTGTCCCCTACAGCTGGAAATGAATAGCACATATCTGCAAGGGGAACCTTTATCTTTACCTTATGAGTTGACCCGTAGAAGTGCAGAACCATCAAACTAAGAAGCGGTTAGGCTGTCTCCCATTAACAACATGGAAAGTATCCTTCCATTGGCACTTTACACTCCATGAAAGTGATGTCAAGCAGGAAACACAACGCACAGTGACAAATGTGGGATTCTCACGATTGCTAACAAACAGCCTGCCGCTTGTATGCTAAAATAAATTTTTTTAGCATCATAGGCTATAAATAGGAAGAAGGGGTTGGCGTCCTATGTATAGTGCAGTGAGTATTTTTAAATCCAGATTATTAAATTGTTTTGCCATCTTCTGCTCAAGTTGCTCTCCTGGCATGGCGTCAGCACACATTGGAGTTTCTTCCCAAGCTGCAAAATTTGCTCAATTTAGTTGAAGTGCTTCCCTTTTTACAAAATCTAGTACATTATGGGTTGGATGTTAGGAAGCCAATTGTGACCTTATGATGGTAGAACTCTGTAAAATGTTGGACCCAGAGAGTTGTCTTGACATAGACTAAGAAAGTTTGAAGGGATTTTGGAGATCATCTAGTTCAATTCCCTACACGAGCAGGAGAACCTACACCATTTCAGACAAGTGGCTATGCCATCTCTTCTTGAAAGCCTCCAGTGATGAGGCACCCACAATTTCTGAAGGCAAGGCGTTTCACAAACAAAAAACAACCACTGCTATGATTCCAGAAGTGCTCTTAATTGTGGTCGGCTAAAATAACAGAATCTTGGAAGCCTTTAGAATGGTACAGTTATCTTCCTGTAACCTTATAATAAAAGTATAATTAGCTTGCCTGGTTTTGATTTGGTTTCCTGGTCTACCTTGAAGGACTGACATTTACCTATTCTATCCATCTACTCTATCTATCTATCCATACATCCATCTTTATCACCTATGTATTTACTTACCTACTATCTATCTCTATCATCTATGTATCTACTTACCTACCTACCTACCTACTTACTATCTATCTATCTATCTATCTATCTATTATCTATCTATCGATCTATCGATCTATCGATCTATCTATCTATCTATCTATCTATCTATCTATCTATCTATCTCTCGATCTATCTATCTATCTATCTATCTATCTATCTATCTATCTATCTATCTATCTATCTATCTATCTATCTACCTGTCTATCTCTATCATCTATGTATCTACTTACCTACCTACCTACCTACCTACCTACTTACTATCTATCTATCTA
Source organism: Hydrophis major (assembly GCA_033807585.1). Taxonomy (NCBI): domain Eukaryota; kingdom Metazoa; phylum Chordata; class Lepidosauria; order Squamata; family Elapidae; genus Hydrophis; species Hydrophis major. The sequence goes on from CM066341.1 coordinate 6,184,181, forward strand.
TCTATCTATCTATTATCTATCGATCTATCTATCTATCTATCTATCTATCTATCTATCCATCTATCTATCTTTCTATCCATCCATCCATCCATCCATCTCTATCTATCTATCTATCTATCTATCTATCTATCTATCTATCTATCTATCTATCTATCTATCTATCTATTTACCTGTCTATCTCTATCATCTATGTATCTACTTACCTACCTACCTACCTACTATCTATCTATCTATCTATCTATCTATCTATCTATCTATCTATCTATCTATCTATCTATCTGTCTATCTCTATCATCTATGTATCTACTTACCTACCTACCTACCTACCTACCTACCTACTTTCTATCTATCTATCTATCTATCTATCTATCTATCTATCTATTATCTATCTATCGATCTATCGATCTATCGATCTATCTATCTATCTATCTATCTATCTATCTATCTATCGATCGATCGATCTATCTATCTATCTATCTATCTATCTATCTATCTATCTATCTATCTATCTATCTATCTATCTATCTATCTATCTATTTACCTGTCTATCTCTATCATCTATGTATCTACTTACCTACCTACCTACTTACTATCTATCGATCTATCGATCTATCTCTATCTCTATCTCTCCTTGGTTCTAGGTTGTTTCTCTCCTTGATTAGTTTCCATCCATTGCTTCCTGTCTTGCCTTCTGGTGCTTTGGAGAATAGACTGACTTCCCCTCATCTTTGTGGCAGTCCTTCAATTATTGGAAGACTGCTGTCATATCTCCTCTCATCACATCGCATCATATTTTCTTGTTGGGGAAGAGAAATCCCATCAAATGGGAAGTGGCGTTCTCTTCCCCTCCACCCGTCATAGTATCTTCTGGTCCAGAAGAGTTAACCACTGTCATTTCTCACACAAAGGAGAAAAGAATTAGAATTATACCCTTTCAGACTGTGAAATCTTCTCTCCATTTCAGAGGTCTTCAAAGGGAACTTCAGTGGAATGTAAAAGATTTGCCAGGCTTAGCTTTCCTTTTTTTTTTTTTTTTGACTCTTTTTAATTATTTCCCCTTATTTGTGTGAATTGAGGAAGAGAAAATCTATTTTAATCAATGAAGCTACCCCAGTTCTAAGTTCAGCTTTGCAGAACCAATAAATGCATTTCCTATATCACCTAGATTTGCTTCAGCAATCAAGGCAGCTCATACATCAAGGAAATAAATAAGCAAATATCAGTTCTTGTATACCATCTACAAGTTTTGGTTTTTCTGGTATTCTTTTTTTTTTCTTTCTTTCTTTCCTACTTTGCTCTCAGGATGCTCCACTGCTTCCTTCAGATTTTGAAGGGAGCGCATTGTTAGAAAGTAAAAAAAGAAAAAAGGAAATCACTGTAATCTTAGGCTTTGTCTGGGAAAATGCCTAAGGGAGACAGGAGAAGGGAAGGAAATGATATAATGGGATGTTAGGAAGCACCAGGAGATATGATGAGCTACCCCACAATTTGCCTTCTGGAAAAAGTCTGCTTTGTGAGTCATCCCATCCTGAATGACAGCCAGGTTTTCTTTAATGTGCCTAGTACATGTTCCCCAAATTCAAAATGTCTACCTCTTTAGGAAATGAAATGTTTGAATTGGGAAGAAAAGTGCGAGAGATTTTTTTGGGGGGGGAGGGTTAGGGGGGAGGAAATCTTGAGTTTGGTCAAAAAAAAAAAAACCATAAGAGGAGGAAAGTGGGGGAAGAGAAGGAAGAGGAGGAGGAGGAGAATGAGAAAGAAGGAGAAAGAAGAAGAAGAGGAGGAGGAGGACAAGGAGGGAAAAGGAGAAGAGCAACTGGAGGAAGAGGAAGGAGGAGGAGGAAGGAGGAGAAGTGGAAGGAGGAGGAGAAGGAGAAGAAGAAAAAGAAGGAGAAGAAGGGGGAGGAGGAGGAGGAGAGGAGGAGGAGAAGTGAAAGGAGGAGAAGAAGGAGAAGGAGAAAAAGAAGGAGAAGAAGGGGGGAGGAGGAGGAGAGGAGGAGGAGAAGTGAAAGGAGAAGGAGAAAGAGAAGAAGAAAAAGAAGGAGAAGAAGGGGGAGGGGGAGGAGGAGAGGAGGAGGAGAAGTGGAAGGAGGAGAAGAAGGAGAAGAAGAAAAAGAAGGAGAAGAAGGGGGAGGAGGAGGAGAAGTGAAAGGAGAAGGAGAAAGAGAAGAAGAAAAGGAGGAGGAACAGGAGGAGGAAGGAGGAGAAGTGGAAGGAGGAGGAGAAAGAGAAGAAGAAAAAGGAGGAGGAGCAGGAGGAGGAAGGAGGAGAAATGGAAGGAGGAGAAGAAAGAGAGGAAGAAAAAGGAGGAGGATAGCATTTTCCGTAACAGCATCGGCATGGGTATTCAAGGGAAACTTTCCCCAATTGAAATCTTTCCCTTACATCAGTCCATAGCTTTGGTGAATTAGTTTCTCCTTGGTTGCAATTTGATTTCATCCACTCAGAGACATCAGGATATATATTTAAATAGAAATCTCCAACAACAAGGCAGCCAGTTGCTTCTAATAAAAACACAGTTCTGCTGGAATAATGGAGTCTCTGAGAGATAGGGTGTAATATGGTTAAATGCTTTTACAATCCTCCATTAAAATAAGTCGATGGAAATTCATTAAATATTTATAGGGCTTGGAGAAGACAAGGAAAGAAGGGTAGAGAGAGTGTGAGACAGAGAGAGAGAGAGAGAGAGAGAGTCAGAGAGGGAGGGAGGGAGAGAGAGAGAGAGAGAGAGACACCAACAATTCATACTGCTTCTCAAAATGCCAAATAGTTCATGCTAGAGACGATGTGATGGGACAAGCACATACACAATACTGAGGAACCTTCACCAAGCTATATGTCCTTCTCCCATCTATGGCTAGAAAAGACCCTTTTGAATATCTTCTACTCTATATTTCTTCCCCGAATGTCTCAGCCATCATCATAGCCACTATTATAACGTTGCACTATCCGTCTTTCTGTTTCCAACGCGGCCAATCAAATATTTCTAGGAAGTCCAGAAACAGGACCTGCACTCAGTAGTAACTCGCAGGTTCATGAGAAATATTTATAGCAAATATTTATAAAATATATGCAATATATTTGCACTAATGACATTGTATCTTTCATCGTTCTGTTCCTAAGCCGGAAGGTAGCAAGATTAGTAGCCCTTACTATTGTTTGTTTGTTTTTCCTCCATGAATTTATCAGCTTCCTCCATGACGGCTCTCCGTGTTGAGAGCCATCACATCAATGCTTAACCATGTGAAAATACAGAATTAACAGAATTGGAAGGGATCTTGGAGGTCATCTAGTCCAACTCCCTGCCAGAGCAGAGGAATCTATACCAATTCAGAGAAATGGTGGTCTACACTTCTTTTTTTTTAAAAAAACCGTCCAGTGATGGAGCACCCACAGCCTCTGAAGGCGAATGGTTCCACTGGTTTATTGTTCTCACTGTCAGGCAATTTCTTCTTAATTCTAGGTTGCTTCTCTCCTTGATTAGTTTCCATCTGTTACTCCTTGTCTTGCCTTCTGGTGCTTTGGATAATAAGTTGATCTCTTCTTCTTTGTGGCAGTCACTCAAATATTGGAAGACAGCTCTCATGTCCCCTCTAGTCCTTCTCTTTGCTAGACTACACCTATCCAATTTCTGCTCCTGTTCTTCATATGTTTTAGCCTCCAGTCCCCTAATCATCTTTGTTCACCTTCTCTATACTCTTTCCAGAGCCTCAATGACTTTTTAAAAAAAAACTGTGGTGACCAGAACAGAAACAGAAACAATTAGATATGGCAGAAGATTTTCCAGAATAAGAATAAGCTATATTATAAGTGAAAATGTTGCCTCAGAGGGCACCAGAGGTGGGTTCTAACCAGTTCTGGAGAACCAGTAGTGGAAATTTTGAGTAGTTCGGAGAACCGGCCAATGCCACCTCTGACTGGCCCCGCCAACCCCTCTATGTTCTGCCTCCCATTGAGTCCCAGCTGATCGGCTGGGTCTTCTTTGGTTGCCCTGCCCAGGAGAATGGAGCTGGAAAGCAGGTTAGTGGGCGGGGAGGGAAGGGTGATTTTACAGTATCTTTCTTCTGCCACGCCCACCCAGCCACACCCACCATGCCACACCATGCCCACCAAGCCATGCCCACAGAAACAGTAGTGTCAATTCCAACACTATTTGGTATAGGTTAAGGGTCTTCAAACTTGGTGAGTTTAAGACTTGTGGACTTCAACTCCCAGAATTCCTGAGCTAACATGAGTGAAGGAGGAATTCTGGGAGTTGAACTCCACAAGTCTTAAACTTGTCAAGTTTGAAGACTCCTGACATAGGTCATGGTAGATGGGCTGGTTCAAAGTTGTAATTCAACAAGACACAGAGAGTCATAGATCCTTCAATAGCCACTGAATAATTCTGGTACACCACAGAATAGAATAGGATAGGATAGGATAGGATAGGATAGGGTAGGGTAGGGTAGGGTAGGGTAGGGTAGGGCAGGGCAGGGCAGGGCAGGGCAGGGCAGGGCAGGGCAGGACAGGACAGGACAGGGTAGGGTAGGGTAGGGTAGGGTAGGGTAGGGTAGGGTAGGGTAGGGCAGGGCAGGGCAGGGCAGGGCAGGACAGGACAGGACAGGACAGGACAGGACAGGACAGGGTAGGGTAGGGTAGGGTAGGGTAGGGTAGGGTAGGGCAGGGCAGGGCAGGGCAGGGCAGGGCAGGGCAGGGCAGGACAGGACAGGACAGGACAGGACAGGGTAGGGTAGGGTAGGGTAGGGTAGGGTAGGGTAGGGCAGGGCAGGGCAGGGCAGGGCAGGGCAGGGCAGGATAGGGTAGGGTAGGGTAGGGTAGGGTAGGGCAGGGCAGGGCAGGGCAGGGCAGGGCAGGGCAGGGCAGGGCAGGGCAGGGCAGGGCAGGGCAGGATAGGGTAGGGTAGGGTAGGGTAGGGTAGGGTAGGGTAGGGCAGGGCAGGGCAGGGCAGGGCAGGGCAGGGCAGGGTAGGGTAGGGTAGGGTAGGGTAGGGTAGGGTAGGGCAGGGCAGGGCAGGGCAGGGCAGGGCAGGGCAGGGCAGGATAGGATAGGATAGGATAGGGTAGGGTAGGGTAGGGTAGGGTAGGGTAGGGTAGGGTAGGGTAGGGCAGGGTAGGGCAGGGTAGGGTAGGGTAGGATAGCAGAGTTGGAAGGGACCTTGCAGGTTTTCTAGTCCAACCCCCTTCTTAGGCAGGAAACCCTATACTATTTCATACAAATGGTTATCCAATTTTTTCTTAAAAGCATCCAGTGTATTTACAACTTTTTGAGGCAAGTTGTTCCACTGACTAACTGTTCTAACTGTCAGGAAATTTCTCCTTAGTTCTATAGTTCTTTGTTCTAAAGGAAAACTACTCCATGATATACTACAGCTCTTTTGTGGTTGTTGCCCTACAGTTCCTGGTCAAAAAAAGATTGGTGAAGGTTGCCTTGAGAGGAAGACTATCTAGAAAGTCACCTCTTGCCCAGGCCTGCAATAACTTCTCAAAATTTATGAAGATCCTAGATCTTCCAGAAAGAGATGTCCAAGGAATAGCAATAAATGAGTGTTAAGTCAAAAGAGCATGTTTCAAAAATCACCCCCTAGAAATCGTTCCAAACCTGATGAGGCATTCTGCCATGTTTTTTTCCCTGAAGGTTTAAATCACTGTTTGTTTTCCCCACCTCTGAATGGAGATGTCTCGCCAGCTCGCATTATGCATGTTCAAATGTTAACATTTTCATATTCTTAAAAAATGCCACATCCATCATTTGTAAAAGCCAGATTCCCGAGAGGGGAAACCAGGTACAAATAATGATCGATGGCTAATAATAACCATCTTTAATGTCACATCTATTCGAAGAACATGACAGCAGGAGCCTGGAGATCATTCATCCTAAGTTACCACCGTTCTAGGGATTACCTGTGAGATGGAAGATGTTGGATACGTTCCTCTGATTGCGAAATGTGGGTTTATGGAATATAAGAGTTGGAAAGGTGGTTTGGTGGCCATTCTGGAGACCTCCAACATCTAAAAGCAGAAATGTCTATGGAGATTCTCAGTTATCCGTGTCATAGCTGTCCCCAAAATGCTTTTTTTCAAGAGGCAATTGGATTTTCTTGTAAGCCAAGGTCAACAAGAGCATAGAATAATAGATTTGGAAAAAACCTTGGAGAGCTTCTAATCTAATCCACTTTCTTGAGCAGCAGATTCTATCCCATTCTGAACAAATGGCTGTCCAGTCTCTTCTTTAAAATCTCCAGGGATGGTGTACCCACAGCCATTGAAGGCAAACTATCCTCTCACCATTACAAAAGTTCTCCATAGTTCTAGGTTGCTTCTCCCCTTACTTTGTTTCCAACTGTTGTTTCTCATCTTGCCTTTTGGTGCTTTGGAAAATAGTTTGACACACACACACACTTCATCTTTGTAGGAGAGTCCCTCAAATACTGGAACACTGCTATCCTCTGGTCACCTGTTATCAAGTCCAAAATCTGAAGGACTGGCTGAGATCCAAGCCACGCAGAAACACAGTCTGCCGTTTTGCTAAGTAGCGTGTGGAGCTTCTCCAGTATCCCAACTCTCCTTCATTCTAGAATTTGTGAACCCTGATGGTTGTGGTAGACTTTTTGTTCTTCCCAACATCTCCTTCTTTGGTGGGAAGTGAATGGGTGATTTACACGAGTTGGTTTCTAACGCATCCTTTTGGGTCCCAGACAGACTTATACAGTCAGAGTATCCATTTGATAAGTGAACAGAAAAGCTTTCACATCCCTGATTTATAGCACATCAAAGACCATAAATTGCCATTAGGAGAAGTGCAGTCTTGTAGATCATACAATCCGAGACTCTGGGTCACTATTTATTCTCTAGTGACATATGGGAAGTACTGCTTGTCACACCTAATTTGCAAAAGGATAAGGATGAAGTTCAGGCTCAGCTGGCAGAGATGCCCTTTGACCCAGAATTGCTATCCATAGGCAGGATGATTGCTGCAATTCAAGATAACATCCGTTGTCACTCCAAATGAGAGGTTGTATTGGCAGTGAATGTATTTCCCCCTTGCTGTTCTTCTGGAATAAGAGTGAGACATCTTTATGCCAGGATAGCTGGCGCCCGAGACATAATTAGTTCAAATGAGAAGATACTCACATTTCTCAGAGTTATGGAGAAGAGACAGCTTGGGAATTAACAGGCTAAACCTGCTGCTGAAATCCTCTCTTCACCATGGGTTTTAAAATTTCTGGTTTTGGTGGATGATGCAGGAAAGAAGGAAAGCAGGACAAGAAGTAACAGATGGAAAGAGATCAAGGAGAGCCATGGTGGCACAGTGGTTAAATTGCAGTACTGCAGGCTACTTCTGCTGACTGCCAGCAATTTGGCAGTTTAAATCTCACCAGCTCAAGGTTGACTCAGCCTTCCATCTTTTTTTTTTTTTTAACAAATTTTATTGATTTTCAAAAAAAAACACAAACAAACAAAACATGAAACATAAGAACATAAAACATCCTTTTTGAAAGCAGCTTGATCCTGGGTTACATCTCTTCGTACAGACACAAATTCAAGTTCATTCTCATTTTATATACCATTCCATATCTTATTGCCATTCCACATTTTCTATATAGCTTTTCCCCTCTTTTAACTTTCTTAGTTTTATTTTATTTATCTCATCTCAGTTCAGATCATTATGCTTATATTCTTTGTCTGTCCTGTTTCCAGCTGTCTATTATCTTTTCTCATTAAACAAAATTTCTCCTGTAATCACTGATTGGAGTATGACGGCTTTATCTCTTTCCCCTAAATTTATAACACTTAGTATAATACATAACTTCCATTTGGATTCTGCTTAGTACATTCTAAAGTTGCACACTATATTTTAAAAAGAGAAAAAATTATAAATATATAATATAATTAAAACAACAATCCATGCCAATTCAAATCTATCATTAATATTAATATTCATTTAAATCTTAAACATTTTACACATTACTTTTCAAATAAGTATCTTACTTCTATGGGAACGCTTATAACCTTTCCATAATTATTTCCCCCCCACTTCACTTATATTTTAAAACATTGTGTCATTAAAATGTTCCCATTCCTTCCTAATTAAATTCTCTCATTTATTTCATTTCCTTTCTTTTGTTCACAAAACAGCCTTTCATCTTTTTGAGAGGGTATAATGAGGGCTCAGATTATTGGGGGAGCAATTTGGGCTTAGAGAAAGGGCTGTAAAAAACTGTAAAGAGGTATATAAGTCTAAGTGCTATTGCTATTGCAAGGGGCTGCTCCAAAGAAGAGGGAGACAAGCTATTCTCCAAAGCACTTGAAGGCAGGACAAGGGGTGAGGGATGGAAACTAACCAAAGAGAGAAACAACCTAGAACTAAGCAGAAATTTCCTGGCAATCAGAACCATTAGTCAGTGGAACGGCTTGCCTCCAGAAGCTGGAAGTTTCCAAGAGAGAGGTTGGACAACCATTTGTCTAACATGGTATGGGGTCTCCTGCTTGAATAAGGATTGGACTAGAAGACCTCCAAGGTCCCTTCCAATTTTATTATTCTGTAAAAGCTCCACCTCTGAAGGTATCTTGCACAGCAGAGTCTTCAGATGTAGGAGGCTTACAAAATAACAAAATTGGAAGGGACCTTGTAAGTCATCTAGTCCAATCCTGTCCTCAAGCAAGAGACTCTACACCATTTCTGACAAGTGGCAGTCCAATCTCTCCTTGAAAGCCTCCAGTGATGAAGCTCCCACAACTTCCGAAGACAACTTCTGTTCCATTGGTTGATTCCTCTCACTGTAAGAAAATTCCTCCTTATCTCTAAGTTGAATCTCTCCTCAGTTTCCATCCATTATTCCTTGTCTGGCCTTCAGGTGCTTTGAAGAATAGCTTGACCCCCTCCTCTTTGTGGCAGCCCCTCCAATATTGGAACACTGCTATCATGTCTCCCTTGGTCCTTCTCTTGACTAGCCATGCCCAGTTCCTGCAACCATTCATCGTATGTTTTAGTTTCCAGTCCTCTAATCATCCTGGTTGCTCTTCTCTGCACTCTTTCTAAAGCTTCAACATCTTTTTATAGTGTGGTGACCAAAACTGGATGCAGTACTTTAGGTGTGATCTTACTAAGGCTTTATAGAGTGGTATTAGTCCCTCCCTTGATCTCGATTGTATCCCTCTGTTAATACAATTTAGGATTGCATTGGCTTTTCTGGCTGCTGCTGCACACTGCTGGCTCCTATTTAGCTGATTGTCCACTAAGACTCCAAGATCCCTCTCACAGTTACTGCTCTTAAGCCTGGTTTTACCCTGTCTATATGTGTCCTTTTGGTTTTTCTTGCCCAAGTGTAAGACTTTGCCCAACAACTCCCAACCAAGAAAAGTTAAAAAAAAAATAAAAATAAAATTGCTGAGCGTTGTAGTTCAACGACATCCAAAGAGCTACAGGTGTTTTACCTTGGACCAAGGTATGGTACCGATCGTGCTTTGCTTCCCTTTGAAAAGGAATTTTGTTTCCTTGAACCTTTGCGGCTTTCTCTGATTCAGGTCAGCCTCCTCCTCTTCCTGCTTACAAAAAGTGAACCGACAGCTGGTACAGCAGATAGCCTTTTTCGAACCCTTTCATGCATGATTTCCACATCCGCCGTTGCTTTATAAATATGGTAATGGCTTTCCCTTGCTTGCCTGGTTAGGAAAATAAGGTCCAGAGACACTGAAGATGCTGGTCCTGGGGAGATAACCATAGAAACATCCTGCTGCAAAGCAAACAGCTCCATATTATACACTCTGGGTCAAATTAACTCTCCTTTTCTCTCTCTCTCTTGTCCTTGTCCCCATATCTATCGCTCTCCAAACAGCTCCAACGCTCACCTATTTGCTGATTGCATCCAGGAAGGAGACAAGGACCCCTTTGTTTGCTTCATTACCAGAAACTGTGAGCTTGAGATTAAAAAAAAAAAAATAGCATTGATTTATACAATAGCTTCCTCTGCCTGGCACTTTATTGAAGTGTTGTCCTGAGTTGTCCTGATGAGAAAATTGCAGATAAACTCTTAATTTATTATCCATTTAAGCACCAGAAGGAAGGTATAAAGCAGGTTGGGGTTAGAATGGTGGACTCTATAATCGGAGCGTCTTGTTCCTGAGATGCTCTCATCCTCCATCCTCTTGATAGGTGGCTTCAGTCGAGAGGAGAAGACAAGAGGAGGACTCGTCACATAGCGTGGTCTCATGACAAGTATCTGTATAGAAGAGGAGTTGGAAGGGACCTCGGAGGTCTTCAATCCAATGCCTTGCTCAAGAACAAAAGCCTATACCATTTCAGGCAAATGGATGTCCAATCTCTTCTTAAAAACCTCCAGTGTTGGAGCACCCATAACTGTTGAAGACAAGTCTTCCACGGATCAATTGTTCTCACTGTTCTCCTTAGTTCTAGGCTGTTTCTCTGCGTGATTAGTTTCCATCTATCTGGGATGCGGTGGCTCAGTGGCTAAGACGCTGAGTTTGTCGATCAGAAAGGTCAGCAGTTCTGTGGTTCGAATCCCTAGCGCCACGTCACGGAGCGAGCCCCCGTTCCTTGTCCCAGCTTCTGCCAACCTAGCAGTTTGAAAGCACGTAAAAAAATGCAAGTAGAAAAATAGGGACCACCTTTGGTGGGAAGGGAACAGCGCTCCGTAGACCTTCAGTGTTTAGTCATGCTGGCCACATGACCATGGAGGCATCTTCAGACAGCGAAGGCTCTTTGGCTTTGCAACAGAGATGAGCACCGCCCCCGAGACCCGGAGAGTGACACAAAAATAACAAAGTCACAAAAGTAGAATAAATTTCCTTTAATGCCTCCAACTTGGCCCTCAATGTCCAGTTATCCTCAGTTGAAGATCAAACTCTTCCAAAAACAGTCTACAAAGGGAAGAAAGGCAGCCTGAACTCAAAGTAAAGATAATTAGAAATTTTTTAAAAAAACAACAACACAAACCACACTGTAGTAATTAATATGACAGGCCAGGATATTAAATTGCAGACAAAAGATAACAAAGCACCCACAGTTGGGAGGACGCCAAAACCCAGGTAAGCCTAGACAAATATAATTCACACTTTGCTTCCAGCAAGCTGCTGTGTGCAAACACCCTTCTTATATCCTGTTCTTCCAGCTGCAACTAATGAGAGGGGTCAGGGCCCTTTCCTCCCCCATAACTCATGTTGTTCCCTTCTCCGGTCCTCCCTGCATGCCCTAGGATGAAGAAGGGGTGGCCCTGGGTCTTCCTCTGAATGCCCAGGTGGACTGTGCCCTTCCCCCATATCTTCCATAGCCACCGGAGCCACACTCAGCTGCTCCATCTCCCCCTCAGAATCAGACTTCAACAAGGGCATGACAAGGAAAGACATAGAAGACAACTTCAGCAAGGAAGATTTGCATCTCACAAAAGTTCAGAAGCCCTCCAGGTCCTGGTTTAGGAGATGCCAAGCAGCCCCAAAACTCAATGGCAAGAAAGTTTCTAGGAAGTCTAAAGCAACCCAAGAATGAAACAAAGAACAACAAATTGTTGGGGGAAAAATAGCTTTCCAAAAATTGGAGAGAAAAAAGACTTTAATTCATTCGTACACAGGTGTGAACATACAAACTCGATTGAGCCCAACATTTCTGTTGCTAAGTGAGACAGTTCTTAAGGGGCCCCATTTTACAAACTTTCTTGCCTTCATTGTTAAGTGAATCACTGCAGTTCTTTAGTGATTCTGACTTCCATGTTAACTTTGGTTGTCCGAAGGTCCCAAAAGGGGATTACATGACCCCAGTATGCTGTGACTGTCATAACTATGAGTCAGTTGCCAAGCAGCTGAATTTTGATAACCTGACCGTGGGGATGCAGCAGCGGTCATAAGTCTGAGAAACGGTCACTTTTTCCCATGCCATTGTAACTTTGGATGATGGATGGATGGATGATAAATGGATGGACAGATGGATGATGGATGGATGGATGGATGATAAATGGATGGACAGATGGATGATGGATGGATGGATGGATGGATGATGGATGGATGGTGGATGGATGGATGGATGGATGGATGGATGATAAATGGATGGATGGATGGATGGATGATGGTTAGATGGATGGATGGATGGTGGATGAATTGACGATGGATGGATAGATGGATGGATGGATGATGGATGGATGGACAGATGATGGATGGATGATGGATGATGGATGGACAGATGGAATGAGGCAAAAAAGAAAAAAAATATTCATCGTATTATGCCCAGGAACCCAGTTTGAATTTGCTTTTTGATGTCAACCCATTTTCAAGGCTGCTTTGTAACTTTTAGGTAAAATTCGGCAGTTGGCTTTGCTGAAATAAGGGCAGAAGGAAGAAAAGGAAAGACTGCAAGTAACTAGAAGAGGTCAACTGCCTGCTTCAATAGCAATCATTTCTGACAGAGGTTTCAGGAGTCCTGACATCTCCATGAAATATGTATGCAGATGGAGTCCATGAACATAGCTTGCCTGACAGAAACACAGCCTCTGCTTCATCCCGTGGGGCATTTGATTGGCACCAAAAGCTGGTCACAGGAAGATCAATATTTCAGGGACTGAGCACCTTTTTGGTGCTCATGTGTATGTGTGTGTGTTCAGGTCTTTTCCCATGTAAGATTGGGAGTATCTTGGCGACGTTTCAATGAGGTCCCACTCACCATCTTCAGGCTAGTGCTTTCGGCTTTGTGCTTGTATGAGCAAAGCGTGATTGGAGGTGCTGTCTCTATAAATACTGGTGGGGAGGTGTGGTGTGCTGGCTCTGTTGTAAGTGGGCTGGTTGGCTGTGTTGTTATTTCTTGATTGGTTGATGGAGTTGATGTTTGAAGATTGGCTGGCTTTTTTGTAAGAACATGTGTGGCTGAGGTATTGGCTGTGCGTCTATCAGCCTCCTGTGTTGTAACGACCTGGGTAATGGGCTGTGTGATGACCTTCTGCATTCTATTGTTGTGACATCCAGGGTCTTGTGCTGTAATCTCCTGGGTCGTTGGCTGGGTTGTAACATCCTGAGGTTTTGTGGTGTAACCTCCCGAGTTCCATGATGTGATATCCTGAGTGGGTGGCTGTCATGCAATGTTCCAGGCTTTGGTTTGGCTCCGAGTTTGAGGTCTGGCTATATGTTCATGGCATGTATCAGTTTGCTTGGTTTGGGGGTTGGGGTGTGTGGCAGCTGGTGATGCAGTTGTGGTCTGGTTTCTGGACGGTGGTTGCCTTTCATCTATGGGATGGGTTTGGGTTTGAATCTGGTGAGGGAGATTGGCTTCATGTGTTGTTTTGGGTCCGGTGTTTGTTTTCATGGCTGGGACTCATTTGTTGATAAGGGCTAGTTTCCAGATGTCTGGTAGGCAGGAGGTATCATCCCATTTATTCATGTTACAGGGGTGTTTCTCTATTTCGATTGGTTCACTTGGTTCAAACCCAAACCCATTTATATTTAACTTATATTTATATTTACATTTACATTTATATTTTGTATGTATGTATGTGCGTATGAGAGAGACTAGAACATCTCAAGTTTGCAAATTTGTATTATAGATTACAAGATGACTGTGTTGGCTTTTCATTATGTAAATGACCGTATATGCTGGTCTTAGGGGATGTATATTTCCTATCTGTCTGTCTGTCTATCTGTCTGTCTATCTATCTCTGTCTGTCCATCCATCCATCCATCCATCCATGTTTAAAGGGGCAGAACACAGCTGCTAGCTTCACATAGTATATCCAAAGTTCAGTGTCCGATATGTCAGATGCATGAGACATATGACACAATATGTCAGCCAGTTTCTCCTTGAAAGCCTCCAGGGATGAAGCTCCCACAACTTCCAAAGGCAACTTCTGTTCCATGGGTTGATTGCTCTCACTGTCAGAAAAATTTCTCCTCACTTCCAGGTTGAATCTCTCCTTGTTCAGTTTCCATCCATTATTCCTTGCCTGGCCTTCAGGTGCTTTGGAGAATAGCTTGACCCCTTCTTCCTCTCTGGGACAGCCCCTCAAATATTGGAAGACCTATATCATGTCTCCCCTGGTCCTTCTCTTCCCCAGACTAGCCATGCCCACTTCCTGCAACCGTTCATCATATGTTTTAGTCTCCAGTCCCCTAATCATCTTGGTTGCTCTTCTCTGCATTCTTAGATCAGAGCCACAGCCAAAATTAGTGCTGAACAGCTGCAGCTGTGAACGCTAGGACTTTACAGAGCATGCTCCGAAGAGCCATGGTTTTTAGAAGCTTTTAGAAAATGGATTCTTGATGCTGGGTAAGTTTAGCCTGCTTATGTGATGACTTAGTCCCTTGATTGCACCACTTCCTGATGTTTAACCCCTTGGAGATCCGCTGTCAGAATACTTTCTGCAAATTCTGGCAGCTGGAAGTGAGTGATTTTCATCAGCGGGTTCCACTGATGGAAGACTGAATTTTGTGCAGCCTGGAAAAGTACATTAGTCTACTGTTTCTGGCTCTAATGAGAGTTTCTTCAGGCTTGGAAAGGCAGAATTTCCCGCCCAACTCTTGGAAAAGGGACTAGAATAGATCCATCATATCTGGACTGCAAAATCTAGATGGCCACTAGAAGGCAGCAAAAGAGATGCATGGAATGCTTGACTAGTCACCACCTGGATTTTTGCAATCCAGATCTGATAGTCCTGTTGGATACAACCAGGATATGATTTGGACTAGAACATTTTCAACCTCTTCTTCACCCTGGACCTTCCATTTCAGAATAACAGTTGGAAGGGGCCTTGTAGGTCATCTAGTCCAAACCCCCCCCCCCAAACAGGAGACCCTACACCATTTCTGACAGATGGCAGTCCAGTCTCTTCTTGGAAACCTCCAGCAATGAAGCTCCCACAACTTTCTTTCTTTCTTTCTTTCTTTCTTTCTTTCTTTCTTTCTTTCTTTCTTTCTTTCTTTCTTTCTTTCTTTCTTTCTTTTCTTTCTTTCTTTCTTTCTTTCTTTCTTTCTTTCTTTCTGTATAGTGTTCGTCACTCGTCTGACGAACACTATACAAAACCCTGATGATGGCAGATGAGATTCTGCCGAAACGTTGCTACAACTTTAAAAGCACAACTATAATGACGTGGGAAAATACCCGAACAAAGCTGAATACCACGCAAATAAATACCCATGAAAACTTAAGAATATATATATGCAGACACATTTACACATGTATATGTGTGTGTGTGTGTGTGTATCTATGTATATAGATATCTATGTATATATGTATTTATATATATGTATGTACATGTGTGTGTATGTGTTTGTGTATGTATGTGTATATATGTGTGTGCGTGTGTGTGCATGTGTGTATGCATGTGTGTGTGCATGTGTGTGTGTGTGTGTATACACACACACATACTTTGTGTGTGTATATCTCCTGCTTGAGTGGGAGGTTGGACTAGAAGACCTCCAGAGGCCTTCCAACTCTGTTATTCTGTTATTCTGACTATACTGAAAATAAATCTCTTCACTAAAGGAAGAATCAGGAAAAGACAGAGGTAAAACATTTGTGGGTTGTTGTTTCTTCTCCAGGAATTAAAAAAAAAAAAAAATACTCAGCTAACTTAGAGGAATTCTCTCCAACTGAGGTAAAAATCGATCTTGCCATTTTTCTTTCGCCTCCTGAACATTTGGAGGTTCATGGCTCATATCCACCAAGCTTTTTTTGGGGGTGGGGAGGGGGGAGAATTACTTGAAAAACTTGATGCACAAAATGCAAAACTCACAAAACTCAGGGCACAAAGCAGCATCGAATTCTTCAGCTTCCTGAACTGAGATGCAATTGTTTTCCATGGCCTTTTGTACTTTTTGTTTATGAGAAATCGATAGTTTAATATAGAAAAAAGATTCCCTGAGCTCTCTATTTAGAGATACATTACCTCCAGCAATGGAACAATTGTAGTCCATGTACTTTGAGATACCAAGGGGAAGCAGGGGTGGTAGGGTCACTTTATAAGAAATATCTTTCTTTAAAAAAAAAAAATAATCCCAAACCTGCATTAAAAACTCCTGATTTTAGATGAAAATGAACTTTTTAAAATGAGACTTTGGTATTCTTCTATCTGTCTACGTGTCAGATGTTTTGTTTATTCATGTCAGAAAAGTCACAATTAAAATTGTGATGATTATGATGTAAAAAAAGATATTGAGACTCTAGAAAAAGTGCAGAGAAGAGTAACCAGGATGATTAGAGGACTGGAGGCCAAAACATACAAAGAACAATTGCAGGAACTGGGCTTGGCTAGTCTAAGGAAGAGAAGGACTAGGGGTGACATGATAGCAGTCTTCCAATATTTGAGGGACTGCCACAAAGAAGAAGGAGTCAAGCTGTTCTCCACCTGAAGGCAGGACAAGAAGCAGGACATGGATGAAAACTAATCAAGGAGAGAAGCAACTTAGAACTAAGGAGAAATTTCCTGACAGTTAAAACAATTAACCAGTGGAACTACCTGCCTCCAGAAGCTGTGAATGCTCCAACACTGGAAGTTTTTAAGAAGACGTTGGATAACCATTTGTCTGAAGAGGTGTACGGTTTTCCTGCTTAGGCAGCGGGTTGGACTAGAAGACCCCCAAGGTCCCTTTCAACTCTGTTATTCTATTCTAATTTACACCAAGGACCTTGTGTGTCCAATCACACTTGGCTAATAAAATATTCTGTTCTATTCTATTCTAAAACGAGGCATACTATAGGATGTAAAACTTAAAATATTAAAATGCAAGATTAAAATATGTACAAATTAAACAGATCTTGCCCAGAAACTAGCATCATTAATTGAGGTTCTCAAGGGTATGCAGATCGGGGCGCAAACAGCAGGTATACATATGTTTTGTTGTCTACCTGTCACCACAATTGCTAAGAGTGGAAGCCACTGGCTTGCCCCATTTGTTCAGACAACCTGTTTTCCAAGGCCAGACAAGAAATAATGGATGGAAACTGAACAAGGAGATTCAACCTGGAATTAAGGAGAAATTTTCTGACGGTGAGAACAATCAACCGATGGAACAGAAGTTGCCTTCAGAAGTTGTGGGAGCTTCATCACTGGAGGATTTTAAGAAGAGACTGGACTGCCATCTGTCAGAAATGGTGTAGGCTTGATCAGGGGGTTGGACTAGATGACCTACAAGGTCCCTTCCAACTCTGTTAATCTGTATCTGTATTTCTGAACAGCACTGTTGTTCCTTTCCAGAATCTAGTATGAAACACTGCCCGGAGACGAATTTAACTGACTGTTTTGCTATCTCGAAGAGTCCACTGTTGAACTGGTGCCAGATTTCTGGTGTGTGAAAAAATGACTGTGATAAACTACGGCTAAACCCAATCCAGTTGAAAGGAAGTATGTTCACCAGCCAACTCCTCCAGCGTGTGAAAAAGCCAGCGTGGTTGCAAAGGAACAGAGCTTTTTCAGATGGCTTTGTGATTTATCCGAGGTTTGCATCCGCCGACATTCCTCCTTCGGCCTCCTTTTAATTAAAACTATGGCCAAGGTGGGGGCCAGGGGTGGGGGGAAGAGGAGAAAGAAGAAAGAGTAAGAGAGACGGAGCGGGCCACAAACCCAGCCTGACAGTTTCAATTTTCACTTACAGCTTCTTTTTTCCCCCCATGATTGATATCTTTCACCTTTCTACTGAAGAAGAGGCCTTGGCTCTTATAAATCAACTACAGGAGAGTTGAGTTGACAAAGGGAAAACTGCCTTTAGACCACGTAGCCAAGTGACTGTGGAAATGGAGTAGATGTGCCTATGAAAGGAAAAAAAAAAACAGCTCAGGGTGATATTTAAGCTGTCACAGCTATCAGCCTATATAGATGGAAGGCAGCCCCACTGTAGTGCCAGTTCTACAGGGACATTCAATCAGAATAGAGCTGGAAGGGACCTTGGAGGTCTTCTAGTCCAGCCCCCTGGTCAAGCAGGGGAGTCTATACCATTTCAGACAAGTGGCTGTCCAGTTTCTTCTTAGAAACCTGCAACGATGGAGCATCCACAACTCCTGGTGGCAAGTTGTTCCACCGGTTAATTGTCTTTGTTGTTAGGAAGTTTATTCTTCATTTCAGATCACTTCTCTCCTGGATTGGTTTCCACCCATTGCTTCTTGTCCTGCCTTCAGGTGCTTTTGGAGAATAACTTGACTGCCTCTTCTTTGGGGCAGCCCCTGAGATATTAGAAGACTGCTATCATGTCACCCCTAGTCTTTCTTTTCGCTAGACCAGCCATACCCAATGCCAGCAACTGTTCTTCATATGTTTTAGTCTCCAGGCCTTTAATCATCTTAGCATCTTCGACTTATATACCATTTCGCAGTGCTTTACAGCCCTCTCTAAGCAGTTTACAGAGTCAGCTCCTCATTTTACCCACTTTGGAAAGATGGAAGGCTGAGTCAACCTTGAATCTGGTGGGATTTGAACTGCCAAATTCCAGGCAGCTGGCAGGCAACAGAAGGAGCCTGCAGTACTACACTCTAACCACTCCACCACCGAGGCTTACCTTAGTTGCTCTTCTCTGCACTTTTCCCAAAGTTTCAATGTCTTTTTTGTAATGTGGTAACCAAAACTGGATGTGGTATTCCAGGTGTGGCCTTATTAAGGCTTTATAAAGTGGTACTAATGCTTCATGTGATTTTGATTCTACAGCTCTGTTTATACACCCAAGGATTGTATTATTTCAAGGATTGTATTCCCCAACAGTCAATTACCTTTCTTTGCTTTAAATTTCTGGAGTGCTCTGATAGCTTTTATTTGTCCTGAAATGCAAGATTAATTTATTTTTCTAAAAGTAGCAATATTTGAGTGCGTGCCATGCAAGATTTGTGTACGCCTGGTAGCTTCATTCTTCTTGTTAGGGGGATAGTTTTGCATGGATCGTTTTATTGATTGTCCTTTTATTGGTCGATGACCAAAATAAAGTTTCTGTTTTCTGAGCCATTGTCGATCTTGTGCTGAAGATCATCTAAGTTCAAAGTTTGTCTCAGGGTAAAAGGAGGATTGTTCTGTATGGGCTGAAG
Source organism: Hydrophis major (assembly GCA_033807585.1). Taxonomy (NCBI): domain Eukaryota; kingdom Metazoa; phylum Chordata; class Lepidosauria; order Squamata; family Elapidae; genus Hydrophis; species Hydrophis major. The sequence continues at coordinate 6,203,180 of CM066341.1, forward strand.
AAATCCAGGTGAGCTTTAACTAGGGGCAAAGCAGATCATAAAAATCACAATTGGAGGAGATAAGCAAGATGAGCTGGAGGATGGAATTAAATGGGTTATCAGTTTAGAATCATTGTGCAGCCACAAGAGACTCGAGTCCAGCTCCCTGTCAATCCCCTTCCCTGTTATTTAGATTTGACTGTTAGTTGACCAGATTCTAGGGCATAGGCAGAATATTATTTGTATATAATATTATTATCTTCAGTGCTTTGAATTCAGCAAGTGTTCCTGCTTCTTTGTGCCTGAGAACCAATATTTCAACATTTTTGAATATTGCACCCTCTTTGAAAAGCTATATGAAAATGGAAGCCAAATATATGTCTCTCCCGTCGACAGTTTTCAACTCATTCTATTATTTCCTAGAAACAGTTTCAACTCCAAGCAAGTCTACATCATCCAGATGTTTGGGACTCCTAGTTTTGATGCAATTCAACCTACAGTAAGTGTCCCAGATTGCCTAACCTTAATCTATGCTGTGCATGAATACGTTTGTCTAGTGGTTATGTGTAACAGCCTATGAGTAATATTCATATTAATGAATATTAAGAAGCAAAATAATAATAATTGAGGTCTACAATGCGTGATTTTCAGCACCAGGAGGTTATAGATACTGGTTATGGTTTCAGAGCGTGAACAAGGAAATACCTGCAGAGTTATGATTTAATTAAAGATAATAAGAAGGCATTCACAAAAGGAAGTTGAGACTAGCACATCTGATCAAACAGTATTTGAGGGGGCAACAGAAAGAGAAACGGAGAGTTGAGTGCCATTATTCAGGCAAAGCTTTTAAAAAACCATGAATAGACCCCATGGGATGCCAATTATACATAATCTCCCCTATCAGTGAGAAGAGAAAGTGGAATAAAAGTAAAAGCAGAAAGATATTCTGCCTTGCAAGAGAGAGATGATTCCAGGACAGAGTTTTTCTGCTTAATTTTTTTTTTTTTTTTTAAAAAGCAACAGAGCTTATTTCTCTTCCTCGTGTTAATAATAGCTCACTTTTCCTCCAGATTTTTCTCTGCAATTGGTTCAGTTGAGTTTACTGGGTTTTCTAGATTAGTGTTTCTCAATCTTGGCCCCTTAAGGATGTCTGGACTTCAACTCCCAGAATTCCCCAGCCAGTTGAGGTCTGGACTTCAACTGGCTGGGGAATTCTGGGAATTGAAGTCCCAGTTGAAGTCCGGACATGTTAAAGCTTACTGACTGTGGGGAATTCTGGGAGTGGAAGTCCAAACATGGACCGATGGGAGCAGAAAGATGAACAAAATGAGATTATAATAGTGGTGAGGATGATGGCTGAGACATTTAGATTCTTAAACATCTGAGAAGAAATATAGAGTGGAAGATATTCAGAAATGTCTCTTCTAGCCACAAATGGGAGATGGGCATATAGCTTGGAAGATCTCCATGTGTTCATTTTTTTATTTTTTATTTTATTTAGTTTAGTTTGTCAAGCATGTATGAGAAAACAAGTATAAGCATGAACATAACATATAAACATAAGTATAAACAGGTATAAAGATATACATAATAAATGAATATGAATAAATAGGAACAGTAGGACAGGGATGATAGGCAGGCTGGTGTGTTTATGCATGCCCCCTTAGAGACCTCTTAGGAATGGAGTTAGGTCCACGGAAGACAGTTTGAGGTTAAAGTTTTGGGGGTTTGAGGATGTAGCAAAAGAGTCAGGGAGTGCGTTCCAGGTGTTGACCGCTCTGTTGCTGAAGTCGTACTTTCTGCAATCAAGTTTGGAGCAGTTAACATTGAGTTTGTATCTGTTGTATGCACGTCTTGGTGCCATGCTCCCTTTTGAAATGGTTAAGACTGAGAAACAAGGGTCTATGACAACTGGCCACAGCCGGGTGGCCGTGGGATAATTCAGCATGGCCAAAAAGAGTGGCTGTTAGCAATCACCCCAATTAAATCATGATTCTCGAGCCAAACTTCAAAAAACTTCAAACGATTTATTAGAGGCAACATACTGGCCCTGCCCTGTATGAAGCCAACTCTGGCATATGTCATTTGCAGTCCCCTGTGACCCCGTTTCCCCCCTGGGTGTGTCATAAATCAGATTCTCCAATTGAGCACGTTCACAGGCTGGGTGTCCTCATTCACGTTCTCCAATGAAATATATTCATGGGCAAAAACTCTGGTATTTTAGTTTCAATCTTTTAAAGAGAAGAGTTGGAATGTACTTTCGCTTTTGACTGCTCTTCCAGATTTCCTTCCTCCCCCCCCCTTTTTATCTAGCAACTACTAAAATAGACATAAATATGTTTTATGAGTTGACAACTTCGAAGTAGCAGTGCAAAAGAATCATGAAAGAAAGGATGCCAAAGGAAGGACAAAATGAAATGTGAATGAAAATAATTTGTAAGCCATTTTAAATAATTACATTGAACTGTTAAATTGTCCCACAGTAAGTTGTTCTGAGGCCAGTTGGCCATTATCCCATGGCAAGTTGGCCATGGCTAGTTGACCTTGGTGAGTTGGCCATGGCAAGTTGGCTGTGGTGAGTTGTCCCATTCTGGAGAAACAATGCTACGGAGGGCAGGGCAAGACAACTTTATTGTCATTTTTTGTTTATTGTTGCCAGTTGCTTCCTCCTCCCTTCCCCTCCAAGGTTTAGGATGCTGACACAGAGAGAGAGAATCTAGCAATACATGGACACCTTCAGAACCCATGAGGGAAGTTTGGATATCTAAACACACAACGTCCAGTTGAAGATGTTTCATACACTTTAGCCTGGTGAGGACATCAGAGAAGAGCTTTCAATGCAAGATTGTGTATCTTGCTTGAACTGACAGTCTTCCAGCCCGTAATTGGAAAGCTAGCCCAAGCATTAGAGAGCGTGGGACTGATGCCTGAGGCAACACGCATCTCAAAAGAGCAGGCCTTGTTTACCCTGGAGAGCTATCAAAAAGCCTGAATGGGCTTCTCTCTTTTTTTAGAAAATAGATTTTTCCGGGGGGGGGGGGGGGTGTTCTGAAGGCAGGGCTGAAAACAGTGGCTGAAAACAACGAAGAACAAGAAAACACAGGTAGTTCTCAGCCTATGACCACAATTAAGCCCAGAATTGGTGTTGCTAAAGGAGACATTTGCTAAGTGAGTTTGGTCCCATTTTACAACCTTTCTTGTCTAAGTTGTTAAGTAAATCGCTGCAGTTGCTAATAGCAATAGCCCTTGGACTTATATACCACTTTATAGTGCTTTTACAGCCCTCTCGAAGCAGTTTACAGAGTCAGCCTCTTGCCCCCAACAATCTGGGTCCTACTTAGACTGGAAGGATGGAAGCAGACTACAGCAGACAGATAGATAGATAGATAGATAGATAGATAGATAGATAGATAGATAGATAGATAGATATAAACTGACAGACAGACTGACATAGAGATAGATCAAGAGTTAGACTTATACAACGCTTTACAGTGCTTTACAGCCCTGTCTAAGTGGTTTTACAGAATCAGCCTCCTGCCCCCGACAATCTGGATCTTCATTTTACCCACTTTGGAAGGATGGAAGGCTGAGTCAACCTTGAGCTTGGTGAGATTCGAACTGCCAAATTGCAGGCAGCCAACAGTCAGCAGAAGTAGCCTGCAATACCACCCTCTAACCACTGCACCATCAAGGCTCAGTAAGTAACTCGGTTCTTAAGCGAATCTGGCTTCCCCGGGAATTTGGCTTGTCAGAAGGTCATAAAAGGGGAATCCCATGACCCAGAGACACCGCGACCGTCATAAATATGAATACGTTGTCAACCATCTGAATGTAAATGACGTGACTGTGGCAATGCTTTGAAGGTTGCAAGTGCAAAAATCAGTCCTAAGTCACTTTTGTTTTTGGTACCGTCGTAACTTTGAACGAGCTGTTGTAAGACAAGGACTACCTGTATTTTTGCTTCAAAGGGATGCCTTTCAAAATGACGTTGCCTGTCTTCTTCAAAACCCAGGGTTTTTCTTTGGTGTTCCATTCCGCTTTTAGGCAGTTCAGGTAAAAGAACGGCATCCAATGGACTATTGCTCCAGCTTTCCAATTTTGGCACTCAAGCAGCATTTTTTTTGGGGGGGGGAGGGGGGGAGAAAAAAAGGCTGCTGTTCCAAAGAGTCCAAACATTGCTTTAAAAAAAAAAAAAAAAACTCACAGTGACAGTGGGGGTTTCTTTGCACCAAGCTCCCAAGCTTTTGAAAAGGACCCTCGAAAAAATTCTTTAAAAAGAGGTTTGAGTGATTTTTTTTTTAAAAAAAGGAGGGGAAACTGAATGGCGTAAATAGAGATGGATGAAGTGCCTCTGCAACTAGACAATGGGGCTGTCAATGTTATCCGTCTCAGCATGCCGACGCTGGTGAGAATAAAATGGGGCCATAATTTCTCCCAGAAGGGGCTCTGAAGGCAGGATGGAAAGGCCTGATTGTCAAAGCAAATATAGTTAATAGCAAGGTTTCTGCTTGAAACAAGCGGATGGGGGGGTGAGAAGGGGAGAGGCCGTCAGTCATCTTGTTTGATGGACAATCTTCTGCTTTACTGGGGTAGGGGAAATTGAGCTCGGTTTAGCGCTATCTCCCTCCGCAGGTTTCAAATTCGTGAAAATTGAACTTTCCCTGGGAGCGCTTGGACTGGGCAGAGAGGGGAAAGGAGTTTAATACCAGAGGACTCTGTGAGTGTGTGTGTGGGTAAGAGAGAGAGGGGGGGAGGTGAAGGGAGGGAAGGAGGGAGGAAGGGAAGGGGCAGAAATGGAAGGAAGGGAGGGAGGGAGGGAGAGAGGGAAGGGGCAGAAATGGAAGGAAGGAAGGGATGGAGGGAGAGAGGGAAGGGTCAGAAATGGAAGGAAGGAAGGGATGGAGGGAGAGAGGGAAGAGGCAAAAATGGAAGGAAGGAAGGAAGGGATGGAGGGAGAGAGGGAAGGGGCAGAAATGGAAGGAAGGAAGGAAGGAAGGAAGGAAGGAAGGAAGGAAGGAAGGAAGGAAGGAAGGAAGGAAGGAAGGAAGGAAGGGATGGAGGGATGGAGGGAGAGAGGGAAGGGGCAGAAATGGAAGGAAGGAAGGGATGGAGGGAGAGAGGGAAGGGGCAGAAATGGAAGGAAGGAAGGAAGGGATGGAGGGAGAGAGGGAAGGGGCAGAAATGGAAGGAAGGAAGGGATGGAGGGAGAGAGGGAAGGGGCAGAAATGGAAGGAAGGAAGGGATGGAGGGAGAGAGGGAAGGGGCAGAAATGGAATGAAGGAAGGAAGGGATGGAGGGAGAGAGGGAAGGGGCAGAAATGGAAGGAAGGAAGGAAGGAAGGAAGGAAGGAAGGAAGGAAGGGATGGAGGGAGAGAGGGAAGGGGCAGAAATGGAAGGAAGGAAGGAAGGGATGGAGGGAGAGAGGGAAGAGGCAGAAATGGAAGGAAGGAGATGGATGCATGGATGGATGGAACGAAGGAGACAGGAAGAAGAGGGAGGAAGGAGATGGATGGATGAAAGGGTGGAAGGAAATTCCTTCATTGTAGTTTGTTTTAGTTTTCACCTCTGTCTGCTCATTAAGTTCGGACTGTATTGCTTTCTTTTGAAGACTATTTTCGAATATGTTTTATCTCCAACAGAGAATTATCGAACAGTGGGGCCAGTGGGGCATCAAAGGACCTTTATTTACCTTTTGGATTTTGTTATGTTTGTGTTACACTCCGGGTCATCACAGTATGCTTTGTTTTGTGGCAATGATATGGTGATGGCCATCAATGTTTTTGGCAAGTGGGCCAATTCATGGCAAAGATTGCTATCAGGGGATAAATAATCTTGATGGCCGCATTCTGACTTTAGAATCATGGATGGCCTACCTTACACAGGGTGGAAAACCATATTTCAAGAGGTGGATCCCAACTTATTGGATACTTGATTCCAATCGATCTGGGAGTGACCCAGAATTCAGAATAGGTGAACTCCTGAGTTGTCCAATCTCAAGGTTCTTCTCATTTCCTTGTACCTTGAACAGGGGTTGGGCTTCAAAATTTCTAGCAAAGAGTTCTCTGTCTGGTTATGGCATGTGTGTGTGCATTTTTGCCCTCTCCGGGTTCCGGAGGCTTTCCTCGAGCCTCCAGGAGAGCGAAAACAGCCTCCTCAGGCACCAAAGACTCTCTGGGAGCTGGAAATGGCCCATTTCCAGCCTTCCTGAACTTTTTCACCCTCCCTGCGCCTTCGTGCATGTCCTGCACTTACCTGCATCCAAAATGGGCCACGTGGGGACTCCTGGGAGGGGGCAGGACCCCCCAGCAGCCCACCCCTGACCTTTAATTTTCCAAAAAATCCTCAGGAGCCATCCCCGGAAGAAAATTCTCACTTCACCTGAGCCTCTCTCTCTTGCTACTTAAGCCTTTTCTCCATCTTGTGGAGGAAACCAAGATGCTTAATCACAGGGCAATGTGAGGCTGATAAGGGTTTGATTGCAGGTTCCTCAGCAATTAATCGATCATCAGGAGTGATTTATGTAGCTTGTCCTTGTCATTGCCCAGTGATTGCATGAATTATCTCCCAGGATCTTTTGTACCCCGCCCTTAAATAAATTAATAATTCTTGCCCCTCCTCACCCAAAAAGAATATGCCAGGGCCTTGGGATGAGTTATTTGTTCTTCTGGGCAACAGCATCTACTTGTCCATCCACAGAGCAATTCAGGTGGAAGTGTACTAAAGGGGCTACCTCAAAGAAGAGTGGATCCAATTATTCTCCAAAGCACCTGAAGGTGGGACAAGAAGCCATGGATGGAAACTAACCAAGGAGAGAAGCAACCTAGAACTAAGGAGAGATTTTCTGACAGAACAATTGATCAGTGGGACAGCTTGCCACCAGAAGTTGTAGGTCCTTCATCACTGGAGGCTTTTAAGGAGAGTCTGGGCTGCCGCTTGTCTGGAATGGTCTCTTGCTTAAGCATTGGGTTGGATTAGAAGACCTCCAAGGTCCCTTCCAGTTCTGTTCTAAATTGAAAACTATAGTCGAATGTCCTATCCCTTGGTAATTGATTTCTGCGGTTGAAGCATTCAAGAAACCAAAACCATTTCTTGTTAACTAGAACTTTTATTAACTTCCATTATGAATTCTTTTCTGGATTTATTTCATATTCCAGATCCTCGTGGTTTTTTTTTTTTTTTTTTTTTAATTAAACAAAATTTGGCATCATGGATTAATGGTCCCAAGCTGTTTGATTTATTTCAATGATTGTTTTTATCACTGAATCCAAAGTTTACAAAAATGGGAAGGTGGAAGGCAGGTTCAACAGTAAATTCCTCCCCCCCCCCACCCACAACCTCACTGTCTATATATATCTAGATCTTGTCATTTTACAAAATTCTCTGTGCATTTGTGTGAAGATGCACAGACACACACACACACAGAGAGAGAGAAAGACACACACACATACACACATGCACAGACAGCTAGCAAAAGAGCCAACAGATGGATAATGGCAGCTCCCTGAGTACCTAATCTTTTCTCTGGGATACTGTCAGGATTTGAAGCCAACAAAACTTAATTGAACTTTCTGTTCCAGCTGAGAAAGGTTATGGATCTGTCAAGTGGGAGCAGAAGATGGCAAGGAAAGGTTAGAAAGAGCAGGCTTTTGAGGGTGGGACAGGGGAGACTGACCAGCGGCATCAATTTTATCTTTCTCACCACTGCTGGGTTGCAAAGCTCAATTAGCAGCTCTGAATCCCCCAGCCATTTCAAAAGTGTGCATGTGTGATGATTGCATATAGAGGAAGGGTCCCGGATATGTCAAGTTTGACTCATTGGAACCCAGGAGGGCTTCAAAGAGACTCATTCTACTTTGCTGAACATGAATAGGAAGAATATCCCTCTCGGATTTGGCTCAGAACAAAGAACAAATGGATGCAGCGCCCAAATTCTGAAGCTGCCACTTGACCCAAAACATCTCCATATAGGACCAAGGGAGACCCCGTAGTTCATTGAAACGTAGTTTAAAGACTGAGGGTCAGGTGAATGGACAAAGAGATGGACAGGCAGATGGATGAACAATCAGATGGACAGCCACATGATGGATGGATGGATGGATGGACAGGTAAACCGATAGATTGATGAACAGGTGGATGAATGGGTGGGTAGACACATGTCTGTCTGTCTGTGTCTGGCTGGCTGGATGGCTGGATGGATGGATGGCTGGATGGATGGATGGATGGATGGATGGATGGATGGGTGGGTGGGTGGGTGAACATATGGATGGATGGATGGATAGATAAATGGATATATGGATAGGTGGGTGGACAGGTAAACGGATGGAGAGATGGAAGGACAGATGGACAAATAAAAGAAGACCATGACAATAGGATACCACATCTTCCCAAACCAAGCCCAGATGATAGTTCTCCTTTCGTTTTTCTTTTTTCCTGCTCAGAATCCCAACATTGTCTAGTATGTCAAGACCACAAATCCCCTCCCCTCCCAATGGTCCGCCATCTTTAGCTGGCAGGGAGGCCCATTCCAGCATTCTCTCGAGGATCATCTCCTTCAAAGCCTCCAGAGATGGAGAATAGACCAGCCTCCTTTTCATATCTCCGCCTAGCCCAGGCATTCAAATTCAGCCTCTGTGCTAACTGTTGACACCATCCCCATCACAGAACCCTTAGCAAATGTTCACCAGCCTAGGAAACAATAAAACATGATGTTTCTCTCTATGTCTATTTCCCATGATTAGTTTTGGTACACTAAGCGCAACGGCGCTTTGACAGAATCCCTCTTCCATCAGGGAACCCATTCGCTTCTCATTTGTTCCATTTTTAACACCAGATACATGACTGCCCAGAGTCACACCTGAAGGGAAGGAGGGGGGAAAAATGATACTAATGCTGGATTGTCAAAGATTTGTTTTATTTGAGCTCCGATTATTCTCTCTTTTTTTTTTTTTTAAGAAAAAAGAAGAATTTAAAAAGCCTATTTTTTTTTTCAATTTGGCCTCTTGCAATGTGGAAATAGTTTGAGGCTATGTTTTAATTAAAATGAATATCTAAGCTATCGTAACGTTATTGCCGGTTAAGTATAGCAGGCTGATTTAGCATTCTATAACACAATTATACACCAGTAATGAAACTTCGTGGAGTTATCCTTAGAATTTAAAATGCAGAAGGGAGCCATAGCTCTCATTTGTATCCATCTTACGGCTTTTTATTGTCGCAGTATTTTCTATTTTTCCTCTCAGATTAACCCAATCGTATTTAAAGCCTCTCGTTGTTACATTAGCAGGAAATTCAGGGTTTTTTTTCCTTTTCGCTTGAAAACGTTTGCAGCGTTCTCTGATGAATCAGAAAAATGTAATTTCTCTCCCCCACCCACTTTCATGCTTAATATCACTGTTAATGCAGATTAAAAAAAACAACTATACGATGCCACGCAACTCGGCTGCGTTCCCACGCCCATGTTTCTAAACCTGGTTCCTAAATCAACCGACATTTGAGGTTTCTACTGTATCCCAAAATTGTACATTCTCCAAACGGATTGAGGCTATGCAAACAAGCTGAGCCAAATGGAGAAAGAGAGAGAGAGAGGGAAGGGGGAGAGAGAGAGAGAGAGAGAGAGAAAGTTAAAATTAATGCAGTTAGAGATTGCAGCTTGCATGCAATTTGGTAGAAATGTTAGCTTTTAGAATATATATATATATATATTGTATACAATATATAATATATATTGTACCAGAGGTCAGTCTCTCTACTTGTATTTTTGAAGGAATGTGTATACATACCAAAATATACTCTATGCTTTAAAAAAACCCAAATAGATCTTTGCTTCTGGCAGAGTTGGTGTGTAGGTGGAATTGTGACATATTAAATTTACTTTCAACAGGGGAGGTTAAAAAAACTGTTAAAAAGAAAAGAAAAGAAACAAAAGCAGCTTAAAGAAGAAGAAAAAATAACAGCATCTTTTTTTTTGGAGTTTTGCAACAGAGGCCTGACTTCTTTTCTTAACGCGCACAAAAGTCAAATGACAAAATAAATATATAATGTGCTAAAAAGAACAGAACACTCCCCCATCCCTCTTCACTGGCAATTAAAGTTCAAGAGAAAACTCCCCACTGAAACTGAGACTCTAATTGTGGCATTGATAAACCACAATTTGCAGTTTTCTTTAACCCAAGCCACAGGTAACAGAAGCATCAAATTGCTGAGATTTTCAGAAGTTAATTAGGTATAATTCCCATCAGTTCACAGTGTCAGGATTTGCCTTCTGATCTATCAGACGTATTTTTGACCCTGTGAAAAAGGGTTTCTGTTATGCTAGCCTGTTTTCAGGTGGCTTGAGAATTCCTTCCAGTTTCTCTTCTTGGTAATGGTTGATGTTGGCTATTGTGCCTTGTGACCGTTCTCTATTCCTTCCATTTGCCAACTTTCAGGTTGACTAGATGTTTGGAAGCCTCTAGTTTTGAAGAAATAAGCTGAAAGGACAGACAGAAGAGCAAGCAGAATTGGAAGTGTCCTTTGAGGTCTTCTTGAAATTCTAGACCTAGAAAACCTTGAATAAATGCCGTCTTCGGTCTGATTTAAGTATGGTATATAAAATCATACATTGCAATGTCCTACCTGTCAATGAATACTTCAGCTTCAACCATAACAACACAAGAGCAAACAATAGATATAAACTCAAGGTTAATCACACCAAACTTGACTGCAGGAAATACGACTTCAGCATCAGAGTGGTCAATGTCTGGAATACTCTACCTGACTCTGTGGTTTCTTCCCCAAACCCCCAAAACTTTAACCTTAGACTGTCTACTACTGACCTCACCCCTTTCCTAAGAGGCCTGTAGGGAGCGTGCATAAGCGCACCAACATGCCTACCGTCCCTGTCCGATTGTTTCTTTTTATTTTTCTTATATGTACCCATTTCATGTATTCATAACTATGTATAGACTTATACCTATTATCTTGTAAGCGATTGACAAATCAAAAATAAATAAATAAATAGTCCAACCCCTACTCAGACAGAAGACCCTCCACTGTTTCAGACAAATGGCTGTCCAGTCTCTTTTTAAAAACCTCCAGTGTAGGAGCACCCACAACGTCGTTCCACTGGTTAATTGTTCTCACCATCAGGAAATTCTTCCTTAGTTCTAGGTTGCTTCTCTCCTTGATCAATTTCCATCCATTGCTTCTTGTCCTGCCTTCAGGGGCTTTGGAGAATAGGTTGACCTCCCTCTTCTTTGTAGCAGAGGGAATTTCTATTGGAAGACCCCAGACATACCCATGTATGGTACATCAGAATAATAGTGTTGGAAGGGACCTTGGAGGTCTAGTCCAACCCCCTACTCAAGCAGGAGACCATATACCATTCTGAACAAGTGGCTGTCCAATCTGTATTAAAATACTCTTGTGGTAAAACATCTACAACTTCTGAAGGCATCTGGTTAACTGTTCAAGAGATTTCTCCTTAATTCCAGGTTGGTTTTCTCCTCGATTAGTTTCCACCCATGGCTTCTTGTTCTGTCTTCAGGTGCTTTGGAGAATAACTTGACCCCTTCTTCTTTGTGGCAGCCCCTTAGTTATTGGAAGGCTGCTATCATATCAACCCTAGTCCTTCTTTTCATTAAAATAAGTAAAAGTAAAGGTAAAGATTCCCCTTGCATAGGCTCTGGCTCTAGAGGTCAGTGCTCACCTCCGTTACAAAGCCGAAGAATCAGCGCTGTCTGAAGACATCTCCATGGTCATGTGGCCGGCATGATTAAATGCTGAAGGCACATGGAATGCTGTTCCCTTCCCACCAAAGGGGTCCCTATTTTTCTCCTTGCATTTTTTACATGCTTGTGAACTGCTAGGTTGGCAGAAGCTGGGACAAGGAAGGGGAACTCTCTCTGTTCCGTAGCACTAGGGATTCGAACCGCCCAACTGCCAACCTTTCTGATTGACAAGCTCAGCATCTTAGCCACTGAGCCACCATGTCCCTCATTAAAGTAGACATATCCAATTCCTGCAAGTGTTCTTCATATGTTTTAGCCTCCAGTCCCCTAATCACTTTTGTCGCTCTTCTCTGCACTCTTTCCAGAATCTCAACACCTTTTTATATCATGGCAACAAAACCTGGATGCCATATTCCAAATGGGATCTTACCAAGGCCTTATAACACTTCACGTGGTCTTGATTCTATCCAACTCTATTCTGGTTGATTGATTCACCCTAGAAATCAGGAGAAATTTTCTGACCATGAGAACAATCAACCCATGGAAGAGCTTGCCTTCAGATGATGTGGGAGCTTCATCGCTGGAGGCTTTCAAGAGGAGACTGGACTGCCATCTGTCAGCCATGGTGTATGGTCTCCTGATTTGGGGGGGGGGTTGGACTAGATGACCTACAAAGTCCCTTCCAACTCTGTTAATCTGTTAATATCCCATGTAATGCAGAACTGGTATGATCTGCTGAAAAGATCATTTCCAAAATGCATCGCTGCCCACCAGCTTCAATTCGGAGCTGAACCAGAATTGATGGGGTTGGCTAGTTTTATTTTTATTTTTTTAGAAAGAAAACGAGAAATGGCAAACACAAAAAAGGTCTGGAGGCAAAAAGCTTTCCGCTTTTTTATTCTTTTTTTTAAACCCATTTAGCTGGATTTAAATTTTACTTAGAATTAATTGAGATAAATTAGTAGACTGACAAGACTACAGAAATCCCTCGATTAAGTGCTCGGGAAATGTTCAAGTTCTGGCAGCAATTTGGGCAAGTAGGGAAACAATATTCCAATTGGGGTTGTTGAGTTGGGTTTCCCCTGCCTGTTCAGACCCAGGGCTCCCATCTTTCAGAGATTAGTTTAGAGTTGGTTAGTTGGAAGCTGACACCAATACTGATGTTTGTTTCCCAATTTCTCAGAGTAAAATAAGTAATAAATACAAAGATTTTATTCTCACCCCCTCTCCAAAATTCTAGAGAAAGAGGGAAATAATTGATTCTAGATACAACAGTGAGACAGAGTGTTCACCTATCTTTAAAGCAATACATAAAAGAAAACATCCACCATCTAATCTTGGATTTGTGAGGGTTTTTTTTCTTTTTAATCTGCTTTTTCCCTTTCCATTCTTTTTTTTGGGGGGGGGGATTTTTGTTCTGCCTTCAAATGTTTTTGCCACGATTGTATTCTGATAGCTATCCAACTATGACCCCCACCTCCTTCTCAACCAAGTTTTTCACCATTAAAAAAAAATCAAGCTTCTCTTAATGAGACAATCCTTCCAGATCGTCAGATGAACTTTTAGCCAGCAAATAATTTTCTTCTCAAATCAAGCAGAAGACATTATTTGCTGCATGTGATATCGAAGCCACGTATATTTTACATCCAAGAATATCTGGCCAGGGTTAACACAGTGATGAAGATATCAGGAGAAATCAGATTCAGATCTCTACTTGACCATGAATTGGACACTTTCAACTGGTACAGTCAACTCTACAGAATAGGATTGTAATTAGCAGAGTTGCATTGGAGCTACCTCTCCAGAGGAAAATATAGGATTGAAATGCAAATAATATCAGAATAATAATGTTCCCGTAGTAATGTAGAACTAAGAGATTGGACCATAAGGAAGACTGAGTGCTGAAGAATTGATGCTTTTGAATTGTGGTGTTGGAGAAGATTTTTGAGAGTTCCTTAGACTGCAAGGAGATCAACCAATTGATCCTGAAGGAGATCAACCCTGATTGTTCTTTGGAAGAAGGAATCCTGAAGATGAAGCTCAAATATTTTGACTATCAAATGAGAAGAGATGGATTTTGGAGAAGACCCTGATGTTGTGAAAGGTGGAAGGTGAAAGGGACGGCAGAGGATGAGATGGTTACATAGACCCATCAAGGCAATGAACATGAATTTGGGCAAGCTCTGGGGGACAGTGGAGGATGTGGAGACTGGTTTGCTATGGTTCATTGGGTCACAAGTCAAACATGATTTAGTGACTGAACCACAACAAAATAATGTTGTGTAAATAATTTGTTGTAAATAATGTTGAACAGAATCTTGCATGGATGTTCTAGGGAAGCTAAAGTTGGACTTTAAAGAAGCAGGAGACGATGAAAATTGATGCCTTTGAAATTTGGCTCTGGGAAAGGTTTAAAAGAGGACCATGAACATCCAAAAAATCAACAGATCATGGAATAAATCAACCCAGAGTTATCACTCAAGGTACAGATGACAAGACCCCTAGTTCAGATCTGTTCTGCAAAGACCTAACTTTCTAGGGAAAGATCTAATGCTGAGAAAGGTGGAAGGAAAGAGAAGAGGACAATCAGCAGATGATGGATGTACTACCATATCTATGAATGCACTGTTGGGAGATTTAAAAGAATATGTCAGGATTAGAACATCATGGAGACAATCCTTACTTTTAATCCTTTTCAGCACTGCATATTGTTGCTTGCTCCAAAAAGGAACATTGTGATGAGTATGTGTGTGTGTCATCTAATACATATAGGTCTCTCATAGCTAGGAATTTTCTCCTAATGCTTAGCTAACATTTAGATCTTTGCTTTGTGGGTTATTTGTTGACTCAAGCAAAATCTCAGCGCAGCTGACAAAAATAGAACCAAACAGAACCAGCAAGTTTGAAAATAATTATTACAATTCATTTTAGCATTTATTAATTATTAGCATCTAATTAATGTGAGTTTAATTAGTAATTAAAAGACTGGCAAAAGAGATGCCTAGTTCCAATGGTGAGAAAGAGAGGATCAACACAACTCCCAAGGCAGAGTGTTCCATCAGGTCTAGAGCAATGCCAAAAAAAGATCTTCTCATCCATAGCAGAAGGACAAGCTTCTGAAAACCAAAGGTGTCTTCAGAAATGTCTTTCTCGTAGATCTTTGCAGGGCCAACATGAGAAAAGCAACAGGCAATCAGTACAAATCTTTCAGTGTGCAATGACTGAAAATGTAACCTCACACCACAATGAACAAGGGCACACATTCAATTTCTCAGCTACTAAGATTGTTGGGTGAGCAGGGATAAAAACATCCAGGGAAGAGATTGAAGCCTGGGAAAACAGTCCCCTCGTCGGTCAACAGAAGGGCCGATTTACCACCAGCCTATCAACTACTTAGAAGGCAAGGCTGGCCAGCACAAGCAAATGGCAGCCAACGACTTGAAAACCAGCCATCAACACACCCCAATCAACATCTAAAAAGCCACATACAACGGGCACTATATAAATATCACACAGAGAACAGCTCAAGCTCTGCTAGAGAGAAGTTCCCTGAAGATCTGCTCTGTTGTGGTTTGCCAGCAGCCTGTGCAGACAGACAGTGGGGAAGAACAGGGACCAGTCTGGGAATCTGGGGAGGACTCAGATGAGGGTCCTGCGTCTGATGCAGAGATGGGGCCAGGACCATCTGGAAATGGGTTGCTGACCCTGGAGCCTCCGGAGTCTGGCAGCAGTGAGGCAGAGGAACAAGGGGAGCCTGTTCCCAGTGCACGTATGCACAGAGCTGCTAGAAGGCGAGAGCAGCTGAGACAAAAGCAGTGACTCGGGAGTCAGGCTGGGAGGTGATTGTCCCTCCCCTAAGGGATAAAGGAAGTGCAAAGATAGAGAAACCTTTGCAGGAAGCAAAGTTGTTCACTCTGTTCGGATTAAACCTTGAAGTTCTGTGTGGACTTTGTGCTCCGTTTGGCTTTTTGCAGTTAATTTGGCACTTTAGTTGTTGGCAGCAATTGAAAGGAGAGAACAGTGGGTGCTTATCTTGAGGAACTGTTTGGGACTCATTATGGGCTGAGAATGAACATAATTCCCAGCGTTGAAACAAAACAAGAGTTATTTTGGCTAAGCATGTGCTTAATTATGTTCTCAGGAAACTTTGGTCAGAACAGGCTCCAGTACAAGTCCAAAAGCTCAGAAGACAAAACCTCTGGTTGGTCCCAGTGAGCAACCCAGATTGGACTTTGCAATAACTGAAGCATCTGGACACTTTTCAAAAGAAGTCCCATGTCACGTGTGATAGAGAGACACCACCAAGTTGTGAATCACTGGTCAACCAATTCCAATAATTCTGCAAGAATCACAGTGGGCACCGTAGTTAGAGTAGGTTAAATAGAGCCACCACCTGCCCCTTCATCATAGACCTGTTCTGTAAAACCATGTCTATCGTGGTTTTTGCAGTAGCCATAACCTACAGAGTAAGAGAATAAATTCATCGCACAAGCCTTAGAATTCAAATCCTAGCTGTTCTACATTCTGGTCTGTGTACGCACACAATTTTTGGTCCGTGCATCCTGGTGAAATATAAAAAGTGTCATCAGCAACATGGCTGGGTAGGTACAATATTAATCAATATCTAATTTCATAGCTGGGCAACTGTTTGTAATGACTTTGTACGTCTAGTATGTTGTTGCAAAAAGAAAAAGGAAAAAATTATTCTCGTAATAACTTGACAACAGGATCAGAAAGAAAAAAAGGGGGTGTGTGTGTGAATATATTGCCTTGTCATCAAAGAGAGCCAAAGGACTTGTTTGATTAATTAAGATGAGACCTAGTCATATTTATGTGCATTCAAACAGCAGTGAAGGTTCACAGAATAACAGAATAATAGAGTTGGAAGGGACCTCAGAGGTCTTCTAGTCCAGCCCCCTGCTGAAGCAGGCAACAGACAAATGGTTGTCCAATCAGTTCTTCAAAACCTCCAGGAAAGGAGCACTTACAACCTCTGGAGCAGAGGTTGTATTCAGCAGGTTCTGACCGGTTCTGGAGAACCGGTAGAGGAAGTTTGAAGTACTTTGGTGAATGCCACCTCTGACTGGGTCCACCTCCATCTATTCTCCGCCTTCCAAGTCCCAGCTGATTGGCTGGTCTCCTTTGGTTGCCCTGCACAGGAAAACAGAGCTGGAAAGCAGGTTAGTGGGGTGGGGAGGGAATGGGAATTTTGCAGTAACCTTCTCCCAGGAGTGGGGAGGGAATTTTACTGTATCCTTCCCCTGCCACATCCACCAAGCCACGCCATGCCCACCAATCCACACCCATAGAACCGGTAGTAAAAAAATTTGAATCCCACCACTGTTCGAGAGGCAAATTGTTCCACTGATTAATTGTTCTCTTTCTTAACAATACACTTAACAACCTTGTGATTCACTTAACAACTGCAGGGATTCACTTACCAATGGTGGCAAGAAAGGTCATAATACAGGGCCAAATTTCCTTGACAAATGTTTTCACTTAGCAACAAGAAGTTGCTAATTATGGTTGTACGTTGAAGACTTTCTGTAGTCCATTTATTCTCCCATACAATGGATGGAGGAGATCTCCCAGCATGAACAAAGCTTGAGAGTTTGACTTTTGTTTGATTTTATTCTCAGAATGTTTTGGGGTTTTTTTTTTGTTGTTGTTGTTGAGTGAATCTTGTTTGTTTTGAAAGGATTCCAGAGCTGGGATGTCATAGAACATGTTTGCTCTGTCTTTCATGGAAAGAAAAGTCCCATAAAAGCGGGCTTCTCCTAGGTTTTTGCAGAAGGACATCATGCTTTCTGAAGCCATTCATTTCTTCTTTGAAAACAGACCTCGGGTGAAATAAGAGAATAAGAATGACAGTGCATCAAAGCACACACACACATGATAAAAAAATATGCTGACATTCTGGCAGGCAGCCACAAAGAGCACTCTGGGCATTTCAGTGAAATTTTGACCAGCTGGTAAACTTGTTCAGGAGGGACCTGGCAACCATAGGAAGCATTTCAGAGAATGATTGGAAGCCAATCAAGTGTTTTGGCAAGGAAGCCACCAGAGAAAACATAGGGAAAATTGCATGTATTCAACCTAAGGACCAGAAAGTTGATGAGAAATATGTTCGTGGAACAGATTGATGGACACACAGAGTGGTTAGAATGAGGAGAAACACATGTATTACAGGGAGCTGCCCATAGGTTCAACCATGCTGGAATTGAATGTTCCATGCACAATTAAGTGCACAGAAGCATTTCATGGAGGCTGTCCTCCTTCCAGAAATGTTTTCCAGAGCAATTCTTCGACAGAGTTCCAGTATCATCTTCTCCATCGGAGAAGCCTCTGGCTCAATTCATCTGTTTGCCCAGAAATGTTCTCCAACAATCATTCTTCTGGTGAGCTCCACTGTCATCTTCTCCATCTGACAAGCCTCTGGCTCAACTGATATGTAGGCCCAGAAATTCTCTCCAACAATCCAAGAGGTCTCTCTGGCAGCCAAGAGATCTTGGCAGAAAACCAAAGATGGAGTCTTGAATTGTACAGAGTAAAGTAGGGAGGGCTGCCCAGCAGGGAAATGAAAAGTGGAGGAGAACTGATGGTGGGAAAACAACGCTAACCACAAGGGCCAAGGAGGCATGCATTTCCTCTTAAGATGAACCAGCCAGACAGTTTGGAGACAGTAGGCTATTACAAGAAGGTTGTGAATTAATTATCTTTCTACCCACCCTAAAAGAAAAAAACCTTTCCATTAGATTTCTCCCATTTTTTGAAGAACATTACTTATTCTTATTCTAAGTTGCATTAGCAGAGGGATACAATCAAGATCAACTGAGATACTAATACCACTCTATAAATCCTTAGTAATACCACTCTATAAAGCCTTAGTAAGATCACACCTAGAGTACTGCATCCAGTTTTGGTCACCACACTACAAAAAAAAAAGATGTTGAGACTCTAGAAAAAGTACAGAGAAGAGCAACCAGGATGATGAGGGGACTGGAGGCTAAAACATACGAAGAACGGTTGCAGGAACTGAGCCTGGCTAGTCTAGGGAAGAGAAGGACCAGAGGGGAGAGGATACATCTTCCAATATTTGAGGGGCTGCCACAGGGAGGAGGAAGGGCTCAAGCTATTTTCTAAAACACCTGAAGGCCAGACATGGAATAATGGATGGAAACTGATCCAGGAGAGATTCAACCTAGAAATAAGGAGGAATTTTCTGACATTGAAAGCAATCAACCCACGGAATAGAAGTTGCCTTCAGAAGTTGTGGGAGCTTCATCACTGGAAGCTTTCAAGAAGAGACTGGACTGCTATTTGTCAGAAATGGTGTAGGGCCTCCTGCTTGGCCAGGGGGTTGGACTAGATGACCCACAAGGTCCCTTCCAACTCTGTTAATCTGTAAATCTTAATGAATAAGAAACTGGATTTGGCAACTGTTCTTTGCATGTTTTAATCTCCAACCCCCATATCAAGAAATGAACATTCCCCCCCACACACACACTCCATTCAACAATAGCCTCAGTGGTGTCCTTCCTTGAAGAGGACCTGGACAATAGATAATAGAATAAAAACGTTTTCCGTTTGAGTTCTCCCCCATAAAGGATCAAGAAGCTAAATTTTCTACTCAGCTAACAGTGATGAAAATGTAACCATGGAAGTGTGTCTCTTCACGACCTGATCAGCAGAGCAAACACACCAAGGGTGCTCTGCTGTAAAAATGAAATTACCAATATCCTGTAATTAGTCCTTAATTATTTATCATTTTTGTACTTAATTACCCCTATTCACCCAGTTAACATGTTATAAAACTCCTGGGCTGTGTTTATTAAATGTTAAGGGATCATTAGCGAATTAGTCTTAGCTCCAAAACAGCTAATGAAATATCTATGGAAATGATGGTGGCTGAGGCACCTGAGAAAGTGGACATTTTTATGAAAAAGACAATCCAGGCCAAGAAGGGGTTTCCTGAGAAATGGTGAAAGAAGTGGGGATGTTTAGCTTGGGAAGAAAAAAAAATTAAGGAGATGTAAACTGGATCTCCCCAAAGTTCCTCTCTGATTTAATGAAGCAACTCCAGTTGGAAGGAATAGAATAGAATAGAATAGAATAGAATAGAATAGAATAGAATAGAATAGAATAGAATATCTATCCATCTATCCATCTATCTATCAATAGAATAAAATGGAATAGAATGGAATAGACAAAAATACAGAATATACTATCTATCTATCCATCCATCAGAATAGAATAGAACAGAACAGAACAGAATATAGAATAGAATAGAATAGAATAGAATAGCACAGAACAGCACAGAATATAAAGAGAATAGAGTAGAGTAGAGTAGAATAGAATAGAATAGAATAGAATAGAATAGAATATGGAAGGGAATAGGAATAAAATAGAATAGAATAGAATAGAATAGAATAGAATAGAATATCCATCTATCCATCTATCCATCTATCCATCTATCTATCAATAGAATAAAATGGAATAAAATGGAATAGACAAAAGTACAGAATATACTATCTATCTATCCATCCATCAGAATAGAATAGAACAGAATAGAATAGAATAGAATAGAATAGAATAGAATAGAATAGAATAGCACAGAACAGCACAGAATATAAAGAGAATAGAGTAGAGTAGAGTAGAGTAGAGTAGAGTAGAATAGAATAGAATAGAATAGAATAGAATAGAATAGAATAGAATAGAATAGAATAGAACAGAACAGAATAGAATAGAATTCTTTACTGGCCAAGTGTGATTGGACACAGGGAATTTGCCTTTGGTGCAAATGCTCTCAGTGTACATAAAAGATACATTCATCAAGAATCATCAGGTACAACAATAATAGTCATAGGGTACAATAAGCAATCAAATCATATTAGGAAACAGTCAATATAAATCATAAGGATACAAGTGACAAAGTTACAGTCATACAGTCATAAGTGGGAGGGGACGGGTGATAAGGAGTGATGAGAAGATTAATAGTAATAGTAGTGCAGACTTTGTAAATAGTTGGACAGTGTTGAGGGAATTATTTGTTTAGCAGAGTGATGGCATTGGGGGAAAAAACTGTCCTTGTGTCTAGTTGTTCTGATGTGCAGTGTTCTATAGCATCGTTTTGAGGGAAGGAGTTTAAACAATTTATGTCCAGGATGTGAGGGGTTTGTAAATACTTTCAAAGCCCTCTTTTGGACTCGGGCAGTATACAGGTCCTCTATGGAAGGCAGGTTGGTAGCTATTGTTTTTTCTGCAGTCCTCATTATCCTCTGAAGTCTGTGTCTGTCTTGTTGGGTTGCAGAACCAAACCAGACAATTATAGTGGTGCAGATGATAGGCTCAATCATTCCTCTGTAGAACCGTATCAAGTGTATTCAAACATACGTCAAGCCAAAAACCATGGTTAATGTCCATGTTCCCACCATGCCTTATAATGATATCTGCACCTTGTTACGGAGATGTTAAGTTGTCTTTCACTGGATGTCAGCGTTCCAACGAAACTCCCCATATCCATTCAGCACTCAGAAACAAATTTCATCCAAGTAAGAATTTATTAGACAGGTCATATTGGCACATCTGGGAAAAGCCAAATCTCAGAGTTGCAGGTTTTTCCTCCCCAAGAGAAAATCCAACCCCTGCACCCATCAGTCCATCATATGCCCCAATCAACCATCATCCCAACTGGAGCAATTCCTGTAAACACTCCCCCTTCAGATGCAGGGTGACACGTCCTTGACTTTCTGAGAAAGAATGTTGTTGAGTCTAATCTTCTACCTCACTATGAAATCCCCCCTCCCAAATTCCCAGGCACTAAGTCTGGGAGCTTCTGAGTAAAATATGGCTTCCAAAGCTGACACTGGAGATATTTAAGAAAAGTCCATTGTATTGCCTGCCTAGACTTTGAAGCAGTTGAGCAAGGAATTATTAAATTTCTCACCCAGCCCAAGCTACCAAAGCTGGATTGAAAAAATCCCCATGACCTCTAAATGGCAGCAAAGAGATCCATAAAACTCTAGTGCTTTACTGACATCTAGTGGTGCTCCAAATATTTAGATCCCAGTTCTTCCAGATCTACCTTTAGGTCCATGACTACATGATATTAAAAAAAAAAAGGGGGGGGGGAAACATTGACCAAGCCTCATTTTAGGTCCACCAAATCCTGGGTACGATCCTCTATTCAAATTGTTATCTCTTTGCTCTCATGTCCAGGTTCTCCAAATTTTTTGGTGGAAATCACAGTTGGCTAAATTCATCCAATCCATCAAAATAGAGCTGGAAGGGATCTTGGAGGTCTTCTAGTCCAACCCCCTGCTCTAGCAAGAGACCCTATACCATTTCAGACAAGTGACTATCCAGTCTCTTCTTAAAAACCTCCAATGATGGAGCATCCCCAACTTCTGGTGGCAAGTGGTTCCACTGGTTGATTGTCCTCCCAGTTAGGAAGTTTCTCCTTCATTCCAGGTTGCTTCTCTCCTTGAGTTGTTTCCATCTGTTGCTTCTTGTTGTCTCTTCTGGTGCTTTGGAAAATAGGTTGACCCTCTCTTGTGGCAACCCCTCAAATCTATATATATATAAAACTAAATACCCCTCGTGCATCACCACAAACTCTCCAGAACTGTAAAACCTACAAACTTGACATTTGGCACATATGTTCCTCTTGGCTTCTAGGGGCTCACTAAGAAAGGATTGACCATCAGAGCATTATTATTTCCTATATTATTATTAACACGCTCTGATGCTAAGGAGTTCTACTCATACTCCCCACCTGAAAAAAAATCTCTTCCAAATGCAAAACACAAGCAGAGGAGAGGAGTTTCCATTTTAGTTTCACAGCAGCAAGCAGCTTTAGTACAGAACAGTTGAGCTAAGCCACACCCAGGCTCCTTGCCTCTTGCTCCTTCTTGCAAATACTGTTTCAGTTTCCAAACAGCCCTCCACTCTCTCACACACTAACAGGACACTAACGAGATGAATACCGATGGATGCTGGTAGGCAGAAGCAGAATAAGGTCCAATTCATTTTTCCGCACTGATCATCTTTTAGTGTCCCACCCTAAAAAAAAAAAAAAAAAAATCCCCCCCCTCCTAATTTTTCTCCCCAAAAACTAAGCCCAACCACATAGTTTCATAGCAAAGCACGGTTATTGAGCTAGCACTGAAATATATCTATTATGTCCTCCTTCGTTCTCCTTTTCTCTCGACTGGCCATACCCGATTCCTGCATCCGTTCTTCACATATTATTTTTTGTTTCCAGACCCTTAATCATCTTAGTTGCCCTTTGCATTTTCATCCTGCCTTAATAACTGTTGCCTTGATGGATCCCTCTGCTTGTACAAATATCCGAGATATATGGGGCAGTATTCAGTAGGAAATTTCAAGTTGATGGCTGTGATGTCTTCCCTCCAGTTTATCTTTTCCCTTTCAGAAGGTCTGGAAGAAGCAACCACCCTCTGATTTGCTCTTTAATGCCGCTTTAGATTCCCAACGATCCTGCTTGCAATATTTTTTTTTTTCTGTACTGAAAACAAGTCTTCAAACCTTCAGATCATTTCCTTGGCGGTCCAGACCTAGATAGAAGCAGATGCCAAGAGGTTTAATGGTTGGTGCCAACCATGCACCTCTCTTCCACCTACCAGCTGCCACTTTCTAAATTATGAATGGATGGAAAATTTCCACATGGCATTCAAAGAGTCTGCAATATATATTTTTATGACTATATGGGGAGAAGCTTCCACACTTCTACGTGGGGGAGGAGACAAGTTCTAAATGATTCACAAGAGATCAGATTTGATTAAACCAAAATGTGTGTTGTTAGACATAGCCTTTTCCTTCCCCCTCGCTTCTTTTATATATATATATAAATCCTCCTATTGTTTAATGCTAAGCAAGGGCAGACTTCACAGTGGGAGACATGAAGCTATATTCACATAAGAGGGAAGGAAGAAACAGCAAACTCTTCCTTTTGCAGAAAGATTATCTCCAGAAACAAATGCAGCATTTTTTTTTAACCATGCATGCATGAGCTGTGTCTTGTGAAGTGGAGCTATCTGGCAAAAATTCTCAAAATACAGTCTAGGGGGAGAAACAAGGTAAAAATTAGAAGGGCTGATTAGAACAGAGGCTCCATTGGGTGCAGAATAGCTCCTGCCCATAACCAGCTTTTAAATATTTTATTATTTTATTCATTCATTCTGTGGTAGGAAAAGAGCTTCGTCAAGCACAGATGCAAATAAACACATGGAATGTAGCAGAGAATATTAAGAGAAGATTTGGTGAACCATGGAAGGAAGGAAGGAGGGAGGGAGGGAGGAAAGAAGGAAGGGAGGGGAGGAGAGGGAGGGAGGAAAGAAGAGAGGATGTGAAGGAAGGAAAGAGGAAAGGAGGGAGGAAAGGAAGGGAGGAAGGGAAAGGGGAGGGAGGGAAGAAGTAAAGGAAGGAGAGGAAGGAAGGAAGAAGAGGTAGGGAAGGGAAGAAGGAAAGAAGGGGAGGGGGGAGGGAGGGAAGGAGAGAAAGGAGGAAGGAAAGAGGAAAGGGAGGAGGAAAGGGAGGAAGGAAGGAAAAGGAGAGGAATGGGAGGAAGGAGGAAATAAGAGGGGAAAAAGGGAGAAGGAAGGAGGGAGGGAGGCTGTGGATGACAAAAATGAGGAATCTTGAGTTTTGGAAAGAAAGCTGGGTATGTTGTTGGGTTTTGGAATCCTGGAAATTGAGAGGAATGACAGTCTCTCCCAGCCCAAATTAGCTCATATTTTGAAATATCCCATCTGTCAACCCAAATTCCAGGAGACCCATGTGAATTCACATCCTTCCTCTTGGCATTCTTTATGTTGTTTAAGTAGATCCCATTCTTCTCAATTAAAAGGTGATTAACTTCCCTGTAAGAAAGCCAAAGACTTGGGAAATACTCCTACTTAGTATTTGGCAAGACTTTGACACAGGGCCTATCGTATTTCTTGCCAGTTTATCATCCAATCTTTTCTCTAAGACCCCCAAACAGCAGGAAGATGCTTAGTGAGGGGGTAGCATAGAAAGCATGGCATTTTTTTTAATGTGTTTCTAGATTTGGTGTATCGTGTAGTCCACGGGTCAGCAACCCATGGCTCTAGAGCCGCATGTGGCTCTTTCATCTCTCTGCTGCAGCTCCCTGTCGCCAGTTGGCTCCACAATTGATAGGGCTTCCAGTTAGGACCTTTGTGGCTCTTTGAGTGATCCAGTTCTATAGAGGAATGAATGAGTCTGTCATCTGCACCTCTGGTTTGGTTCTGCAACCCAACAAGACAGACACAGACTTCAGAGGGGAATTAGGACTGCAGAAAACACAATTACTACCCACCTGCCTTCAGTTGAGGACCTGTATACTGCACGAGTCCAAAAGAGGGCTGTGAAAATATCTACAGACCCCTCACATCTCGGACATAAAGCGTTTCAAGTCCTTCCCTTAAAACAACACTATAGGGCACTACACACCAGAACAACTAGACACAAGGACAGTTTTTCCCCGAAAGCCATCACTCTACTAAACAAATAATTCCCTCAACATTGTCCAACTATTTACAAAGTCTGCACTACTATTACTGTTAATCTTCTCATCACTCCTTATCACCCATCCCCTCCCACTTGTGACTAGGACTATAACTTTGCCGCTTGAATCCTTACAATTTATACTGACTTTTTCCTAGTATGATCTGATTGTTTATTGTACCCTAGGACTATTATTAAGTGTTGTACCTTATGATTCTTGACTCATGACGAGTGTATCTATTCTTTTATGTACCCTGAGAGCATTTGCATTAAGACAAATTCCTTGTGTGTCCAATCACACTTGGCCAATAAAGTATTCTATTCCATTCCGTTCTGTTCTGTTATATTCTATATTCTATATTCTATTCTATTTTCTATTCTATTCTTATTCTGTTTTATTCTTATTGTACGTATGACTATTATTAAGTGTTGCACCTGATGATTCTTGACTCTTGACGAATGTCTCTTTTCTTTTATGTACCCTGAGAGCATTTGCATCAAGACAAATTCCTTGTGTGTCCAATCACACTTGGCCAATAAAGTATTCTATTCCATTCCATTCTGTTCTGTTATATTCTATATTCTATTCTATTTTCTACTCTATTCTTATTCTATTTTATTCTTATTGTACGTATGACTATTATTAAGTGTTGCACCTGATGATTCTTGACTCTTGACGAATGTCTCTTTTCTTTTATGTACCCTGAGAGCATTTGCACCAAGACAAATTCCTGGTGTGTCCAATCACACTTGGCCAATAAAGAATTCTATGTAAGGTTGCCAATCCCTGGTGTAGCCCAACGATGCTGTTTGATACACCCCGTTTAAGCTCAGAAACCCAAAAGCACCCAGCAGTTTTACCTCTGTTGATGTGTTGGCTTGATCCACACATTCATTATCCTGAGCAAATGATCTTCTTTTCTTTCTTGACATCCATAATATTGTTGTGGCTGAGGTCTCTGAGGGGTCTGTGTGGGATGCAGGGATGAGGCCAGGACCTTCAGGAAGTGGACTGCTGCCTTCGGAGATTGTGGAGGCTGGCAGCAGTGATGAGGAGGTCCCCGAGG
Organism: Hydrophis major; assembly: GCA_033807585.1. Classification (NCBI taxonomy): domain Eukaryota; kingdom Metazoa; phylum Chordata; class Lepidosauria; order Squamata; family Elapidae; genus Hydrophis; species Hydrophis major. The sequence goes on from CM066341.1 coordinate 6,229,461, forward strand.
AGTCTGTGCCAGTGTGTGTGTGCACAGGACTGCTTGAAGGAAAGAGCAGCTGCAGCAGCACGGGTGACCCGGGAGTAAGGCTGAAAGGTGATGCCCCTCCCATAAGGGATAAAAGCCAGCCTCTGGGGTTGGCTTCTTTGCAGGAAGCAAAGAAGTTCTTTCAACTCCAAGTTCTTGTGGAAGTCCTGTCTATTCTGGTTTGTTTTTGTAGACTTTTGGTTTTGGATATTTCCCTGCAATTAATCTTTTGTTCTTGACAGCCTTTCACAACCTTGAAAGGGCTTCCTCTTATCTGGGACAATTAATTTTAATGACTCTTTGCTGTGAATGAACAGAATTCATAGAGGCGCATTAAAAAGGTTTGCTTTTATATGTACTTTGTGTTTATTTGATTTGAACAAGGCTTGGGTCAGAACAAATATGCACCTTGATGGGCTTAAGATGTAGCCATTGGATGGCCACCAAAGGTGAGAAGCCACATGGGAGCATCCATGTCTTCTGGACAATTTCACCAGGACAAAAAAAAAATGAATGTGTTTGTGAAGCCGCATCTCCATTCTTCTTTTTTTTCTTCTCAACGATGGATCTGCTCTGCTCTTCTGCAGACCATCTTTGAAAGAGAAAATAGAAGGTTTCTGGTTCCTAGTTCTATTCAATTTCCTTGATAATTGTCCCCTTGTGTTGTGTCGGGGTGCCTAGTTTGGATAGGTGTGAACCAGGGAAGGGAGAAAGGGGGTAAATTAGTCTCTTGAGATCCTTGACCAAGGATAATTGACATAAGGGGTATCAGTGTGCCGATTCTGAGATCTGCTAGGTCAGGAGGGATAGATTTTCAAGGGATTCTAAGACCTGAACTCTTAAGTGAATCCACCTTCTTCTTGTCCAATTAGCAGAAAGTTGGTAGTTGCTCTTCCCACCTTAGAAAGGCATGCATAAGCACACCAGCGTGCCTACCCTGTCCTACTATCCCCATTTATCCATTTATTTGTACTCATTTATTATGTATATACTTATACCTGTTTATACTTGTATTTTTATATGTTATGTTCATACTTATATTTGTTTTCTCATACATGCTTGACAAACAAAGAAAGAAAAAGAAAGAAAGAAACCTGAATTTAAGGATGCAGTTGAAGTACTACCTCCAAATCGTTTGCAATAGCTTTAATTTAATACCTCAAATTAAATTGAATAGTTTTAATTGAATACATCAAATTAAATTTTAAATTCTGCAAACAATTTTGGTCACCATGCGACAAAAAGATGTGGAGACTTTGGAAAAGGTTCAGAGAAGACAATTGAGAAGATCAAAGTCCTGGAGATTAAAACATATGAAGAACAGTTGCAGGATTTGGGTTTGGCCAGAGAAAAGAAGGATTAGGGTCGACATGATAGGAGTCTTCCAGTGTTTGAGGGGCTGCCCCAAAGAAGAAGGGGTCAATTTATTCTCCAAAGCACCAGAAAGCAAGACAAGAAACAATGGTTGGAAACTAATCAAGGAGAGAAGCAACCTGAATTAAGGAGAAACTGCCTAACAGTGAGGACAAATAACCAGTGGAACAATTTGCCACCAGAAGTTGTGGAAGCTCCATCACTGGGATTTTTTATGAAGAGATAGGACAGCCACTTCTCTGAAATTGGTGTAGGGTCTCCTGCTTGAGCAGGGGGCTAGACTAGAAGACCTCCAAGGTCCCTTCCAGTTGTATTCTGTTCTAAATTCTCAGCTTACAAGGGGCGGGGGGGGGTGGGGGTGGAAATATTGGGATGTCATAAATAATTCTGAGGAAAAAACATGAAATCATTGTAAGTTTACCAGGCTGAGTGGCATGTTAACAGTTTAAACATGATGAAATGTGGAAGGGTTGCCTGTTTCTTACTCTCACCAAGAACAGTTGGGAGAATTGGTTGGATAGTTACATATCCACACAAGGCTACGTTAAGAATTAAGTTCTTAACATGCCCCCAACTTCCATTCTGATCTGTGCAATGTTCAAGGGAAATCTTGCATTCTATTACTCAGGTTTTGCCAATTCTTTTCTCTTCCCCTCCAGGTATAAAGTTTGACTTTGGGGAGCTTAGCTAGGTAAGTTATCTTTTATGACCCTGTAAATGTATATTTATTTTCACCTTGGTAACAAAAAAGGAGCACATATTCCCAGTTCTGGTATTAGCGATCAGCGGGATTTAAAAAAGAAAAAAAGAAACACTGGGAAAAGTAATTTCATCTAATTGTTCTCCTAATTATTAAATTAGTGAGTCATAAAATGTAGTGCGAGATTTACAGGTATGGGATTTAGGTCGCACCAGAATTTGATGCATTGTGCATATACGCTTGTAATGTTTATGGATTTGTTTATTTGCAATAATTTTAGACCACCTTTGGGGCTGGAAAACTCTCCCCACACACTAGAAGATGTGAAATAGTATGAGGCAGTGAAATCAAAACACAACCCTTTGTTAATAGAGAGACAGAGACAGACAGACAAAGGAAGAAAAGAAATCTGAAAAAATAGAATATGTCAGTAATAATAGCCATAAAAACATAGTTGGGTAGAATTTACTAGAAATCACCCACAGTTACATTTCCTTCCTTCCTTCCTTCCTTCCTTCCTTCCTTCCTTCCTTCCTTCCTTCCTTCCTTCCTTCCTTCCTTCCTTCCTTTCTTTCTTTCTTTCTTTCTCTCTTTCTTTCTTCCCTGTTCTCTTTTTTCTTTCCTGCCTCCCACGTTCTTCTCTTCCTTCCTTTCTTTTTCTTTCCTTCCTTCCCTTTTCTCATTTTTTCTTTCTTTTTCCTTTCTTTCTTTCTTTCTAATCAGATTGCTTTCCTTCCTTCCTTCCTTCCTTCCTTCCTTCCTTCCTTCCTTCCTTCCTTCCTTCTTTCCTTTCCTTTCCTTTCCTTCCTTTCCTTCCTTCCTTCCTTCCTTCCTTTTTTCTCTCTCTCTTTCTCTCTCTCTCTCTCTTTCTTCCCTGTTCTCTTTTTTCTTTCCTGCCTCCTACATTCTTCTCTTCCTTCCTTTCTTTTTCTTTCCTTCCTTCCCTTTTCTCATTTTTTCTTTCTTTTTCCTTTCTTTCTTTCTAATCAGATTGCTTTCCTTCCTTCCTTCCTTCCTTCCTTCCTTCCTTCCTTCCTTCCTTCCTTTCCTTTCCTTTCCTTCCTTTCCTTCCTTCCTTCCTTCCTTCCTTTTTTCTCTCTCTCTTTCTCTCTCTCTCTTTCTTTCTTCCCTGTTCTCTTTTTTCTTTCCTGCCTCCTACATTCTTCTCTTCCTTCCTTTCTTTTTCTTTCCTTCCTTCCCTTTTCTCATTTTTTCTTTCTAATCAGATTGCTTTCTTTATTGCTTCCTTCCTTCCTTCCTTCCTTCCTTCCTTCCTTCCTTCCTTCCTTCCTTCCTTCCTTCCTTTCTTTCCTTTCCTTTCCTTTCCTTTCCTTTCCTTTCCTTTCCTTCCTTCCTTCCTTCCTTCCTTCCTTCCTTCCTTCCTTCCTTCCTTCCTTCCTTCCTTCCTTCCTGAAATCCATACAATGTTTACACCTACTCCATAGTCCTGCAAAATGCACTTTTTTCTTTTCTTTTTCTTTTCAACTTAACACTGGAGAGAAATAATAGGAAATTGAGCATCATCTGAGTTTGATGGTTGAGCACTGTCTGGTTTTGAATTTGGCAGAGATAAAGCATCTGAAGAAGCCTTAATTGATTATACATCCATGTTTCCTGAGATGCATCTAACAAGACTTTTGGGTGAGAGCTATTCTCTCCCTGGAATAAGCAGCACAAGAGGTGGGTAACTCAAGGAGGAAGCTGTGGCTCTGATGTTAGTGCATCTCTCTTGTGGAAAGGGCCTGTGGGAGGCATTATATTTTCACACAAAGCACGGGAACCATTCTGGTATGATCTCTACACTCAACTCAATATTTGCAGGCTTCTTTCCATCGTAAAATTTGTTCAGAATTTTTTGTTGTTGTTCCCAACCAGCCAGGAAAATTTATCCTTTAAAAATTGCAGCCCAGCTGTTCTCCCATTCTTTGCAGATTGGTTCTAATAATTTAGAATTGCCAAAGCTGTTTTCTGTGCAGTAATAGCAACCGTATCGAACGAAAAATTTGAACCCTGGAGAAAAGCAGCAAGTACTTTCCACATCTTGTGTTTTCATTGGAATTAAGTTGGGTGGGGGTTAAGGTGCACCGCAAAGAAAATATATTACAATAATTGATGATCTTGCCTGGCTGTCTCCATTTCCTGAAGATTTATTTGCAGCAAATGACTAAATTCAGCCAAATGAAATGTTCTATGCATTTTTCAGCAAAGAAGTAGTGTCTGGAGTGATTCAAAACACTCTGTTTTTCAACATTAGGTTGCCAACAAGATTTGGATATGGTCTGACTTTATTAAAGGCAATTAAATCCTAAATAGAAGAAGGCAGACCCTAGCAATTAAAGTTGGCAAATCTCAGGAATGAAAAAAAAACCACACCCATCATCTTGTACATAGTTCCCCCCTCCTTTTACCTTGCTCGTTATTGCTTCCCTGAAAAAGAATTAAATAATAAGACTGTCAACTCATAAAATATTTCTATGGTCTTTTTAGTTGCCAACAGAAAGGGTGGGGGAGGGGTTTGAAAAAGCAGTGCGGCAGCTTGGAAATTGAAAGTGCATTCCATACATAGTTTTTCAGAGATAATAACTAGGTGACTGAAGTTTCTGCCATGCACCCTATCCCAGACAAATTGCTGTCCAGTTTCTTAAAAACCTCCATTGCTGGAGCACCCCCAACTTCTGGAAAAATGGGAAGCATTTCTTTCACTGATTAATTGTTCTCACTGTCAGAAAAGTTCTCCTTAGTTCTAGGCTGCTTCTAGATTAGTTCCTGTCCGTTGCTTCTTGTCCTGCCTTCGGGGGCTGTGGAGAATAGCTTGACTCCCTCTTCTTTGGGGCAGCCCCTGAGATATCCGAACAGTGCTATCATGTCAACCCTAGCCCCCTTTTTTTTTCCACTAGACACACTTTGCCAGAGTGTGAGATTAAAGGACAGGCTTTTACTGATGCATAAAATCAAAGATGATTTTGCAAGGGATTAGATGGGAGAGAAAGACAGAATTTGTTAATTGGAGCACCAGCAAATAAATAACTAGAGAGGCCAATGTTTAACTAAAGTTTGCAAGAATTTTCATACCCTTGAAAAGTGTGTTGCCATTAAAAGCAAAATTACTGTTCCTCAGGGGCCAAAGCACTGTTCCTAATTTAATTTTCAGTTAAATCATTACTGAAATAGACTCCAGTTTCTCTTCCACTGTTCCTGAAATTTCTCGGGTTACTCCTAAATCTAATCATAGATAAGTTGGTCTTTTACCATGAATTCATCACAATTTTTTAAATAAAAGAGATGGGGATCATTTAAAGTTTTGGTATTGTCATTTCTAATTGTAGGAAGAGAAGAAAATAATATGGACTCTTTGATCAATTCAAGAATAGGGCTGCATTTACCCCTTAAAAGATTTAAAATTGTGGGCCACACAGCATGCTTAAGCCATCATGTGGCTTAGTAAAACAACTTTATTATTAATTCAATAGACCTCCGCATATAAATAAATAAATATTGCATCTATAGAGCAACTCAATGTATATCACACCTCCATGCACACAACAAACGTAGAAGCATTACAATTTATTATCTGTGAAGAAACATCCGTAAATCCATGTCTATAAAGGATTTAGCTCTTCCCAAGTTTATTCAAGCATGGAAATGATTGGTTCGATTCTGGCTCGGTACAGTCTGTCAGTCCAGCTAATTATAGTCTGTGCAATAAACTGTATTTAAACAAACCAGGACATACTGATTGTGTTCCCACAGGTTTGTTTACCATTTGTATAAGCTAAAATTTTAAAAAATCATTAATGCCAACAACCAGGTTAAGATGCCTGTGTGGCTGTAGCCATATGTACTCAGGTGATTGCAGAGATGAATTAAGAAGATGACTTCTAAGGACAGACAAAATGATATTTAGCTTTTAGCTAGTAATGAGTATTTTGAGAAAGCTATGCCTTCTTGTTTCACAGGGTGCCTTCATTGTGACTGTTCCGTATCAGAGTAAAGATTGCAACGACTGAAATTAAAATGAGGTCAGAAAGTTGTCTTTAGAAATCAGTCCTTTTCTCATCTCTTGAACAGCTCCAAAGGCCAGGAATGTAGAATAGTATCATGTTCCCAAGCTTCGTGGAATGTAATTTAGGTCAAAGGATTTATTCCACAAGGGCAGGTGGAGTGGAGTCTATAAAGAATGTTTAAAGGCCTTCTTTATTGGAGGGACATTAGCAGAGCAACAGGGGAAAAAAAAGTTCAGAAGCGTTAAGGAATTCTTCTTGGATTCCTCTGGAGATCCTCAGATAAAGGCCAAGAATTGCAGCAAAATGTAGAAGGGAGAACAATCCTCATCACCAAGGCATCTTTCTGGAAAAAAAAAAAAAAAAACCTGTTCTCTTTCTCATGCTTTCCCATTTTTTGCAGAATCTCATCCGTGTAATTTCACCCTTCTCTCAATCGCTCCTTCCAAAACTTTCCCACACTCTCAAGGTTTTCTCTTCAACCATCCCACAAAGCAATGCAGGTGTGATGACCCAGGACATGGCAAAAAGGCAACACAGTCAGATAATCAATAGGAGTCCCTTTATTTGTTCCAACTTTGCCCCCCAATGTCTTGGTTACCTTCTGGGCTGGAGAAAAACTCTCCCAGGAACAGCCTTGGGCTGCAGAGAATCAAGTCCAAAACATGGTCAACAAAAACTGTAACTATAAGTCCAATCAAGGCAAAATGAGGATAGATGAGGTCAAGCAAAGACAGGGGAACACAATTCATGGTGGATGCACCACAATAGTGTTCCTCTTCCAATGTTGAGCCACAAATCCAATTTCTGCGACAGCTGAAGCATATAAAGATCTGCTTCTGCAAGCAAAGCAAACATCAGCATTCTAACAGAAGTCTAGCTGGACGTCAAACCAGCTGTGGGTAGCCAAGTTGGCATCTCCAAGTTTGCGGAGAATGGATAGGAATTTTTAAACATCTCCTAATTATAGACAAGAGCAAAAGAAGTTAGTATAAAGGAGCTGAAATAAAGGTAAAGTTTCTAAGCATTGTATTACAAATTAAACAAATTAAACTTAAATGTTCACTCTATTATCGAGGAGAAAAAAAATAACAGGTTATCAATTTACCTTTAACTGCCTAAGGAATAGATTAGCAAGCTTTCTTTCATTCATTCTTCCTCCCTTTCTTCCTTCCTCCCTTTCTTTCTTTTCTATCTATATATATCTTTCCTTCTTCCCTCCCTCTTTCCTTTCCTTTCTTCCTTCTTTCCTTCCTTCTTTTTCCTTCCTTCCTTCCTTCCTTCCTTCCTTCCTTCCTTTCTTTCTTTCTATCTCTTTTCTTCCTTCTTTCCTTCTTTCCTTCCTTCCTTCCTTTTTTGTTTTTTTGCTGTGTGTGTCTTTGGTTGATTGGTCTGAAATGGCTCCAAATTAGTCAAAACCTTTGGAACAGAGCAGAACAAACTTTTGATTGGGTGAGTCACTGATTTGCAATTGTGTTACATGAACTCAAAAGTGCATGGCTTGTGTGTGTTCCCTGCCCCCCACCAGACTCCTTCAAAATGTTAGGTCATTTGAATTGTTGAACATGTCTTGTTTGCCATGCCGGTGACTGATATTTTGTTTGTATATTGTTTTCTCCCTTTTGAGCATGGTGGGTTTTCCTAGAATAAGTTCACGAGTTGCCACTATTCAAATTCATCAGAACATGAATCCAATGGTCCCAGATTTGGTCATAATTGGTTGCATAGTGCCAGAGGGCAGGAAGGAAGGAACAACAAAAAAAGATCAGCGGATACAGATGGGGAAATAGTTTTATTATTCCATAGAAGAAAATCTCATTTAAAAGGACAACAGAAAACCAAAGCCTCTCCCTCAGTGTGTTTGGGGCTGCAGAAACTATCAATTGATACATGAGTCCTTGGCGTTTTACAAGGTCAAGAGAAATGAAATAGCAGTGACAGGAGCAGATCTGGAGAGGAATAAAATTTTTGGCAACAAATGGCTACATCAAACGCAATTATATCTGAGGATTCACAACAAATGGGCAACAACTTAAGTGGTAGGAGAAGTAGAGTGGACAGATTTGTGGATGATAAAATGCCAATCTGTGAACATCTTCTTGAAGCCTAGACAGATGGAGAACAATACAGGCATGCTATATGAATGAAAGAATGAATGAAAGAATGGATTCTTTATTGGCCAAGTGTGATTAGACACACAAGGAATTTGTCTTGGTGCATATTTGTGTGTATGTGGGTATCTGCTTAAGGATTATCCTTTGAGAGCTAAAGGCAACCAAATTTAATGTTCTTCATGTATGCTGGTCAGTGTACATTTAAAGTGACAATGAAGTTTTATTCTATTCTCTTCTGATCTTCTTTGAGAAGGCTCAACCATCTGTTGGAGCAGAATCCAGAATACTTTCAGGGTTTGACCTCGACCCCATAGATTGCAAGGACAAACTGGGTTAGAAGAGAAGTCAGGCATGCCAATGATTGACTATGATTTGCTGGCAGGGAAATGCCTCCAAACTTTACCTTTTGCTCTCCAATCTCCCTGCTGATGAGCCTAATTTACTTTGGTAGATTTGCTCCAACAACCTATTAATTTACCGCCAATAACTTCAGAAGGAATGCCACTAGAAAAAGTTGAACAGATCACATACCTCGGTTCTCATTTACATGAAAGCTGGAACATAACCAGGGATGGGATTCAAAAATTTTAACCATGGGTTCTCTGCCTGGTTGCTGTGTGAGTGTGGCCTAGTTGGCCTCCTGCACCATGGTGGAGGCGGGGTGTTTGTGCCCTGCCCGGGCTCCGGAGGCTTTCCTTGAGCCTCTGGAAGAGTGAAAATTACCTTCCCAGCCTCCAGAAGCTCTCTGGAAGTTGGAAACTGCCCCATTTCCAGCCTTCTCAAACTTCCAGAAGGCCCTGAGCCTCCACACACGCCCTGCACTTAACCTGCATCCAAAACGGGCCAGGTGGGGGCTCCTGGGAGGGGAGGGGTTGGAGGGGCCAGCCAGGAGTGGGATTTGGAGGTGCTCTGAGCTGCCCAAACGATGTCCTGAACCCCTGCTAACCCCCAGCAGCCCACCCCTGCTTCAGGTGGTTTCCTAGCAGTTTGAAACGATGATAAAAATGGATGCAAGTCTAGCTCCTTGAGAAGAAACAGTTAACACCTCAGTTCCGTCGGAAGAAACAAGCCAGCAAAATTAAACTTCCCTTCATCAAAACTCCAGGAAATTCTATACTTTGCCCAGCAGGAGACTCTCCACAAAGCAGGGCACTTCCATTTAGAGTCTGTGCATTCTGCAAGCACCCTGCTTTTTTACCGCTGCCAACAGAAAACCTGAAAATAATTCACTCCAGCCAAATGAAGAAGAAGGAGAGGAGAAATGCAGGCACAGCAGAACAGCAAAAGTTTACAAGACCTCTTCCCATGGAAATCTGTCTTTTAGTTAGAGGTGGTTGTAGTCAGTTACTGGGAGAGACCCCTCTTGCCAAGACTGATAGAGAAAAAAACCCCACTGGAATATAAATTCAGAGCAAACGTCACTCTCTACAAGCACTGGTGATGTTACTTAGATTGGTCATGAAACATCTGCAAGAAGCTCAGGTTGCATCAAGGACCCCATAGTCCTCCTCCAGTCCATAAATCCCAACCCCTTCTAGCACTGATGTTAGCTAGCTGGGTCATGAAACATCTGCAAGAAGACAACCAAGGGGTCATCAAGGAGCCCACAGTCCTTCTCCTCCTCTCCATAAATCCCACTGAACTTGGTGGTTTTCTTCCAGATGTTTCATGACCCAACTAGGTAATACCATCAGTGCTGGAAGAGAGTGGGATTTGCAAAGAGAAGGAGGTCTATGGGGTCCTAAGTGCTTTCTGAGCTCAGTGCTGATAATTCCAGGATGGACCACTGATGATGCTCCTTCATTGGGTCATGAAATGTTTGCAAGGAAACCACCAAGTTCAGAGAGCACCAAGGATTCCATAGTTATCCTCTTCCTCTCCACAAATCCCAAATCCCATCCCCTTCTTGCACTGACGATGTTAGCTAGTTGGGTCATGAAACATCTGCAAGAAAACAGCCAAGCTCAAAGACCACCAAGGACCCCATGGCTCTCTTTGCTTACTACCCCATCCCCCCCCCACTCCCCAAAAAGAGACCTCAGTCTGATCTTTTCCCTACTTTTTGTATCCTTCTTGTTGATCCCATGGGTGCCCTCCCTTCAATTTTTCCTCTCGTCGACTTTTTTTCCCCTTTTAAACCATGTTACACCATCCAAGGGGGGACGTGGTGGCTCCGCCGCTGAGCCTGTCGATCAGAATGGTTGGCAGGTTGGCGGTTCGAATCCCTAGCACCGCATCACGGAGCTCCCTCCCGTTCCTTGTCCCAGCAGCTTCTGCCAACCTAGCAGTTCGAAAGCATGTAAAAAATGCAAGGAGAAAAATAAGGACCACCTTTGTTGGGAAGGGAGTAGCATTCTATGCGCCTTTGGCGATTAATCATGCCAGCCACATGACCACGTGTTCAGACAGCGATGCTGGCTCTTCAGCTTTGTAACGGAGATGAGCACTGCCCCCTAGCACACATGTGCGAGGGGAACCTGTACCTTTATACCATCCAAGAGTCGAAGAAGTGGATGCCGGAGTCTATCAATTAGCATGCTTTCCACAAATCTCTCATGCTTGGTGTGCCACTTCTGCCCTAATATTGTTGTTGCTTTTACTCCTCATTGGATACAGAATTCTGTGATTAAAAATGGAGTCTTAAAAACAGATCAATCAATCAATCACCATATTATTCACCAAAGGAGATGATGCTGGAAACTTGTAATCTGTCCCTCCCTGAAAAATCTAATTTCTCAAGCCCTTGGTGCCGAGTGTGGCCCAGTGATGCTTCCTTGCTTTCTTTAATTAATTTTAAAAGGAAAGAAGCCTATATATCTTTTCTTTCCCTCCCTCCTTCTCTGTCTTCTCTTCCCCCCCCCCCACTTTCTACTTTGGACAGGTGGTGAATTCATATGCACGGGTATGTTTTTTGAGTGCACGAGATGAAAATTAAAATAACTCACAATTAATTCTGGAGGATTACTGCTTGGGAGAATGATGCAGAAATTTAAAGCCAGCCCTTGAGTCTTAAAGGAGTCCATCCTTCAGTTTGAGGGCAAACTGATGGTCATTATTAAAGGTCACCCTGAGTAGTTCCCTCCTCCTTTAAAAACTCAACCCTCCAGAGTAAAATGTCCCAAAAGTGCTTTTTCAAAAGACAATTGGACTTTGTTTTTCCTCGAAGAGATTTAACTTCTCACCCAAGAAGCTTCTTCAGTTCTTCAGAAGGCAACTGGACTCTGTTCTTCCTTGAAGAGGTTTCATTTCTCATCCAAGAAGCTTCTTCAGTTCTTCAGAAGACAACTGGACTTGGTTTTTCCTTGAAGACATTTCATTTCTCATCCAAGAAGCTTCTTCCGTTCTTCAGAACAGAACAGAAAAGTGTAGAAAAGAAGGGGGAAAGTGTGGGAAAATGGCATTGGTGCAATAGAATAAGATAGTAACATCAACACTCAACTTTTTACTTTTACATAATTGTATAAACTAGCCATTTCTCTAACAATAAACCAATCTAATTTGTAAAACCCAAAATGAAACTTTCATTCGCCCCCCCCCCCCCCCCCCGAAGCAGTTTCTGGAAGTTGAAACAAAAGTACTTATGTTTTTCCCCCCCTTTGATCAACACTGTCAATTTAGCCATTCCACTAACTCCATCACAGCTTTTGCAGCCATTTGTCCATTGTGGGATCGAAGTGGAAAGACAGTCATTCACATAGATTCTGAGATCAACCAAGGTCAACAAGAGGCGTTTGATCAAGGTCAAGTTTTGAATGCTCTTCCAGAAATCAGTATAAGCCTCTGGAAAGAATGGCCATTTTTCCTTTGCCATCCCTGAAAGGAAGAGATGGAATTAAATAGGAAAAAAAGGGGGTCACCTTGAATGTTGAGGGCTCCCCTTCTGGCTCCACCCATCTCCTGTTCAGCTCTTCTCATCATCAAACTGAGTCAATGCGCCCCACTGTTTCTGCAAAAATATAAACTCTACAGGAGTAAAAAGTGTTCTAAATAATGTTAAATCCTGCCCTTCCTTTTTCTATGTGCAGAAGGAGAGGGAAAAAGATAAATAAAAAAATTCTCAGGCAGCCACATTAATAATGCCTTCCGAGAAATAACAGCTTGGTTCTTTTTGAAAAGAGGGAGAGAAAATGGCCTCATTCCAAGCTAGAAACTCCAAAACGGATGGCTGTTGACATGCTTTGCATTGAAATTGTGATATAGGAGGAGGGAAATGTGTGCATATATGTAATGGAGAGAGGGAAAAACAGACAGAGAGAGAGAAAGACAGACACATACACACACAGAGAGAGAGAGTCAGAGACACAGAGAGAGAGAAACAGAGAGACAGAGAGACAAAGAGAGAGAGAGAGAGTCAGAGAGAGAGAGAGACACACACAGAGAGAGAAACAGAGACAGACAAACAGACAGTCAGAGAGAAAGAGAGACAGAGAGACAGAGAGACACAGAGATTGAGACAGAAAGAGAGACAGAGACAGACAGACACACAGAGAAAGAGAGAGAGACAGAGAGAGAGAGACAGAGAGAGAGAGACAGAGAGAGAGAGAGAGTTAGATAGTCTAATTTGCCCTCTCATGTTGAATTCCAAGCCAATTAGATTACATAAGCAAATGAAGTCAATTGCACACAAGAACGAACTGTTGTCCTTTGATCTAAGTTTTGTTGTAATCCTCTCTGTCTATTAGCATGAGATAATCGAGGCTGACAGAACCAAAGATGTAAACCGCACAGCTGAGACAGGAAGCCCACCCAAAGTCTCTAAATCAGGATAAAGACGATTGTTTCTAGGATCCAGATTCATGGTTCCTTGTGTTGTAAAGGGGAAAGCATCATTTGCTCCCTTAGAAGACAATGTTTGCAGCCCAGGGTTGAACTGTGGGGTCCTTGGTGGCCTCTGAGCTTGGGGGAGTTTCCTTGTAGACGTTTCATGACCCAACTAGGGAAACATTATCAGGCTAAAGGGAAGTGGGGTTTTATGGAGTGGAGAAGGAGGAGGTGGAGATGGAGATGGAAGTGGCAGTGGAAGAAAAGGAGGAGGAGGAGAACTGTAGGTCCTTGATGTCTCTGAGCTTGATGATTTTCTTGTGGACATTTCATTACCCAACTGGGTAACATCAACAATGAGTGGGATGTGGGAAGAGGAGGAGGAGGAGGAAGAAGAAGAAAAGAAGAAGAATGGGATTTTTGATGTTCTGAGCTTGATGGTTTTCTTGCAGACATTGCATTACCCAACTAGGTAACATCATCAGTGCTGGAGGGAGTGGAGTGTGAGAAGAGGAGGAGGAGGAGGAGGAGGAGGAGGAGGAGGACCCCACAAAATATTATTAAACCATAGCCAGAGTTACTCAATAGTGAGACAGGAGGCATACAAATGTAAGAAATACTATAAAATAAAATGGTTTCCCAGAAAACTCAGTTATGACACTGAGTTTTCATAAGAATAAAAAAAATATCCATCAATTGAGAAGGAGGGGATTTGAGGTCACTGCAGATAAAATCAGGGTATCAGCTCCCTGCCCAAATTTAAATCTGGGGGTTTATATTCCAAATTTCTTAAATCATTTCATGGAAGGCTGTTTCCCTCACTCACACCCCACCCCTATCAAACAAAGGGAGATTACTCTATGTACTGCAGGATAAGAACCTGCTTAATTTTAATTCTTTATTTAGATCTACTAAATAAAGAGAAGCTCTCCATCTTGAAAGTACTTGGTTTTTAATGCTGAAAAGTCTCTTCACGGGGTGGCCCCCAATCCAGGGACAAAAGAAAGGGAGGATTAGCAGTGCCACTTAAGAAAGAATCAAGATTTATTTGCTAATCTCACCAGGCGAGCATTATTGACTCACTGGTTGTTCAAGGTCTGGAGCATTGTGCGGGCAAATATTTATGGCTTTTAATTACCATAAACTAGCAAGGATCTATTTTAATAAGGTAAGTTTAAATGTAGTTTTGCAAATGGAAAAGCAATTGAAATTCAAAGAGAGCTGGCAAAGGCTGTTTTGCATTCTCCCTGAACTTGGGTGGAGACAGAAGTCACCTTCTTCAGGAGAGGTGAAGAAGGGGATTCTAAGAGCTGATTTTAAAGTAAATCTCTGAAAGAAACTGACTTTCAAGCTAAATAACAGAATGACAGAGTTGGCAGGGATCTTGGAGGTCTTCTAGTCCAACCCCCAGCTCAGGCAGGAAACCCTGGAGCATTTCAGACAATCGGTTGTCCAATCTCTTCTTATAAACCTCCTGCGTTTTTAACAGAACAATTTGCTGATTTGCTCTTGACTGAGGAAGGAAAGAAGGAAGGAAGGAAGGAAGGAAGGAAGGAAGGAAGGAAGGAAGGAAGGAAGGAAGGAAGGAAGGAAGGAAGGAAGGAAGGAAGGAAGGAAAGGAATAAGAAAAGCAATCTGATTATTGTCTATGGAGATTCTCAGTCATCCAGGTTGTCCCAGAGGTGTTTTTTCAAGAGGAAACTGGATTTTCTTGGTTTTTCTTGAAGACGTTCTGCTTCTCATCCAAGAAGCTTCTTCAGTTCTTTTTTTTTTTATAAAAGTTTTTTTTTTTAAGACAAACACTAACAAAAACATCCCTGGAAGCTTTCAAGAAGAGACTAGACTACCATCTATCAGAAATGGGATAGGGTGTGCTTGGGCAGGGGGGTAGACTAGATGATCTACAAGGTCCCTTCCAACTCTGTTAGTCTTTTAAATATAAACCATTTGTCAGCCCAGTGCTGCATGTTGCTGTCCTCAGGCAAATGGGTTGAGTGACTGAGAGCTGGCTTGAACCTCCATTCAGATTCCATTGGTTTTTTGTTTTTTTTTTCTACCTGGGATCATCTTCCCTCTTTGCTCCCAATGATGTGGAAGGACTTATAATGATGCTCCTCTTCCTGGCAGCCTTTATCTCCTCCCTGCCCCTTGCGTGGGGGGGTAGGGAGTGTGTGTGTGTGTAGCCATGTGTGGCTCTGTTAACACTACATTACGAGAAACCAATCCCAAGAGCTTGTTGAGGCTGTACACCTCACTGGTTCTAGCATTTCTTCACGTTGATTTGCATTGGTGCTGTTTTGTGTAAACAAGATGGTTAGCAGGAAATAAATAATCATAATGATGAGGGTGGGGTGAAGTTCAGTTTCTCTAGGTCCTGGAGAAATCCAGAAGGAGAAGGAGGATATGGAAAATATCTTAAGTGTTGATTAGGGAAGGAAGAGAAGGAAGAAGGAAAAGGAAGGAAGCAAGGAAGGAAGGAAGGAGAAGGAGGATATGGAAAATATCTTAGGTGTCGATTAGGGAAGGAAGGGGAGGAATAGAAGGAGGATATGGAAAATATATTGGGTGTGAATTAGGGAGGGAGGGAGGGAGGGAGGAGGGAGGGAGGGAGGAAGGAAGGAAGGAAGGAAGGAAGGAAGAAAGGAAGGAAGAAAGGAAGGAAGGAAGGAAGGAAAGAAGGAAGGAAGGAAGGAAGGAAGGAAGGAAGGAAGGAAGGAAGGAAGGAAGGAAAGAAGGAAGGAAGGAAATGAGGATGGAAAAAGAGGATATGGAAAATATCTTAAGTGTTGATTAGGGAAGGAAGGGAAGGAAGAAGGAAAAGGAAGGAAGCAAGGAAGGAAGGAGAAGGAGGATATGGAAAATATCTTAAGTGTTGATTAGGGAAGGAAGGGAAGGAAGAAGGAAAAGGAAGGAAGCAAGGAGAAGGAGGATATGGAAAATATCTTAGGTGTCGATTAGGGAAGGAAGGGGAGGAATAGAAGGAGGATATGGAAAATATATTGGGTGTGAATTAGGGAGGGAGGGAGGAAGGAGGGAGGAAGGAAGGAAGGAAGGAAGGAAGGAAGGAAGGAAGGAAGGAAGGAAGGAAGGAAGGAAGGAAGGAAGGAAGGAAGGAAGGAAGGAAGGAAATGAGGATGGAAAAAGAGGATATGGAAAATATTTCAGGTGTGAATTGGGGAAAGGAGGAAAGGAGGAGAAGGAACATATAGAAAACATCCTAGGTATAAATTAGGGGGAACAGGAAGGAAGGAAGGAAGGAAGGAAGGAAGGAAGGAAGGAAGGAAGGAAGGAAGGAAGGAAGGAAGGAAGGAAGGAAGGAAGGGAGGAACAAGAAGCCAATCATTTGAATCTCTTATCCTCAAGAATGCCATCCCCTCTAAAGCAGCCATTGGCCCTGCCTCCTCATCTCAATTCTTTCAGCATTTTGGCTCATCCATCAATAAACTAAGACTAAATATTTTAGTTGAGATTTTCACTCTCCTTTATTACAAGCCCTAGTGCGGGGGGACTTTAAAAAGTCAGGGAGAGGACAAAGGAGTCCTTTGTCAGCAGTTGTTGTGCTCCTGTTGGGTTGGTTGTGGCATAAATTATACCTTATTTCCCATGGGTGAAGAGACATTTTAACCATCTGTATGTTTGGTTGCTATGGCCTAAAAACAACATTCAAGCCCAAACAAATCCTTCAGAAAAGAACTTCAAACAGAGTGTTGAAATCTTCTTCTATCTGCAAAATAAATATGATCAACGTGTTCAGGTCAGGTGAAATGCATGCCTGGAAAGTTTGTGCAGTGTGAATATACAAACTTTGAAGTAGGTTTCTGTTGGCCAAAAAAATAGTCCCGTTGTATGAATTTTTCAACTATCTTATTTCCATTGGCTGGTCAAGTCAATCTCTGGTGCAACTTCTGCCAGTCTGACAAATTGTTTCTACTGCAAGTCCACTGCAGAAGTTTTCTCCAAGTTCTAGATAGCTTAGGACTCCATCTCTGGATATTTTAGCACTCTTGAAGAGCTCTTCCTACCATTTCTGGAAGGCGCCAGGCTAGGATAGACTAAAATCCAAATTATAGTTTCAGATGTCACAACAACGGGCTTCTGCTCTATGTGTCTACCATCTCTGGAAGGTCTTCCAGCCTCAATAAGCCTTACTCCATGGGTCTATTACAATCCATGGCCAACTCGCCATGGCCAAGTCATCATGGCCAACTCACCACAGCCAACTCGCTGCAGGACAAAAGTTATACTAATATTAAAGAAATAGTAAAATAGAGTAATTAAAGAAAGGTTGCAAAAGGAGGGACAGAATCAATCAGAAACAGATTAGAGCTGGAAGGGATCTTGGAGGTCTTCTAGTCCAGCCCCCTGCTCAAGCAGGAGGCCCTATACCATTTCAGACAAGTGACTGCCCAGTGTCTTCTTAAATAAAATGTGAATGGCAAAAAATATTTTTTGTTTATTTTAAATAATTACATAGAATTGTTAAATTCTCCCACAGGGAGTTGTCCAAAAGTGAGTTAGTTGTCCATGGCAAGTTAGCCATGGTGAGTTGGCCATGGTGAATTGGCCATGGTGAATTGGCTGTAGTCAGTTGTCCAATGCAAGTTGGCTGTGGCAAGTTGGCTATGATGAGTTGGCCATGGCCAGTTATCCATTGCAAATTGACCATGGCCAGTTGGCTGCAGCAAGCTAGCTGTGGCCAGTTGTCCATGGCAAGTTGGTCGCAGCGAGTTGGCTGTGGCCAGTTGTCCCATTCCGCTTCTTTCCATTTCAACCCTGATATTTGTACAAATTCTTCCTTAAAGATCCTTAAGTCTCTTTCCTTGTATTCCCACTTCCCCCTCCAAGCGCCAGGCTTCAAAACAGCTCTGTATTGATTCCATAGGAGCCGTGATGCTTGCGTAATCAGCCAGATTTCTGCCTGAGTTCACACTTTTGAACCATGCACCATTTGCCTCAGTTTTTATTGCACCTCCCTTCCCCACCCCTCCTTCCAGCTTCACAATTTTGCTGACATGCACAAGTACATCCATGCATGGATTAAATCCTGATGTGGGGGAAAAAAGGAAAGAAAAAAGAAAGAAAAGGCATCGGGATGTAATATTGTCACATGATTGCACCAAGAATCCTTCTTCTTCTCCTTTTTTTTTGTGCAGCCTTTTAATCAATGCTTCGATTCAGCGGTGCATAGCAAAGGCTTGTAATATATAGTAACCCATTTCATACTGATAGAGATTGCGGGGGGGGGGGGCTGGGAATCACAGACACCTGTTTTGAAATTCACCGAGCGGCGTAAAATAGAGAAGGAATCGAACAGTACAGTTTGGGAAATTATATTTCAAATCTCCTGAATGGAATGAAATGTTAGTCCAGTGATATGCGAGTCAGCCATTACCCATAAATCTGTGAGACTGATAAGATGGGTCCGTGCTCTCAAACACAGGTAGTCCTCGAATTACAACCCTAACTGAGAGCCAAGTTGATATTGCTAAGGGAGACATTTGTTAAGTGAGTTTTGCCCCATTGCACGACGTTTCATGCCACCGCAAATCACTGTGGCTGTTAAGTCAGTAAACCATTTGCTTGGTGAATCTGGCTCATCGGAAGATCACAAAAGGGGATCATGTGACACTGCAATGGTCATAAGTATGAATCAGTTGCCAAGCATCTGAATGTTGATCACGTGACCTTGGGGGGACGCTGCAAGTTTGTAAGTGTAAAAAATGGTCGTAGGTCACTGTTTTCAAGGCCATTGTAACTTCAAATGGTCACTAAATGAACCATTGTAAGTCGAGGACTTCCTATATCGTTGCTTCTGGTTTTATTTTTTGATAGGAATGATACACACCTGTGATGAACTTTCTAGAATGAACCCATTAAGCTTTTGCATGACTTAAATCATTCTCAACAGCCAGTTGTTTAGTTCTAAGTTCCAACAGCACTGAAAAAAAAGTGACTTAGAACTAAACAACTGGCTGTTGAGAACAATTTAGGTCATGCAAAAACTTAATGGGTTCAATCTTAGGATTTATGACTGTCACTGCTGTGCCATGGTCATCTGATCACTTGACAACCCACATGTACCGGATTTACAATGGTCATCCCATCCCAGGTTCATGCAATCTCCATTTGCTGTCAGGGTTCCAAAGGACGCCCAAATCAATACATGAGCCTTGAGCCAAGTTTCAAAAGAAATCCAATGATTTATTAGTTGCAACATGTTGGCACTTTTCCCAAGTGCAGTCGGCTCTGCCCCACATTATTTACTGGCCACCTATGACCCTGTTTCCCCCGTCCTCCCCGTGTGTCAAAGATCATATTTGCCAACGGAGCACTTTCGTAGGCTGTAGAAAGCATGCCACTTTGGCTTCCTCTAGTAACCTGGGATATAATCTGGAGAAAGATATGTGTGGAATATGCTTCTGGTCATAGCAACTGAACTACTCCATCAGTTCTCCCCCCACCCTCCACCTATGGCAACTCAAGAGTAGGCCAGGAATGCTTTGTGAGTTGACATTTACAGCTTCCAACAAGCAAAGTCAATGGGGGAAGCCAGATTCATTTAATGACTATGTGGTTCACTTAACAACTGCAGCAAGATCATAAAATCAGAGGTGACTCACTTTAAAAAACCACTTTGCTTAGCAACAGAAATTCTAGTCGAAGGTTGAGGACTTCCTGTATGCTAAATCTTGAGCTGGCCAAAGAGACTCAAATTTCCATATAACACTGTAAGCCTGAAAAAAACAATAACCCAATTTTATATTTAACCAAGTTTTACCTGTTATGTAAATGCAGTAATTAGGTCTTTAGCTGACCTAGTTAAGTATTAACTTAGATAGGTTCATAAACGTTGTAATTCTGGGGAACAAGACAGGGATATATAAGATGACAAAATGCCTATAGGATGCCAGCTTCTCGTGAAATGTTTTTAATTAAACTTGTAATTTAGAAAAGTTGCTTTTCCTCAAACCATATTCAGATTCAGCAGAATTGCAACAGGCAATAAAAAGGGGGGAAAGAATAGAGTTGGGGCAGGTTAATTAGAGAAAAAGCAGACGATGGTGACAATGAAAATTGGTGTTTCAACTGACACTTCAACACAATCCAGACAGCGTCAGGCAGAAATAGGGTACTGCAACCTACACATTTCTGCCTCAAACCCCTGCCAGATGATTTCAGCACAGAAGTGGTGATGATTAACTCTAAACATAACATCCTAAGGCTGGAAGAGACCTCCAAGGTCTTCTAGGTTTACATGATAGCAGTGTTCCAATACTTGAGGGGCTGTCGCAGAGAGGAGGGGGAGAGGAACAACCTATTTTCCAAAGCAAGTAATAATGGATGGGAACTGATCAAGAAGAGAGTCAACCTAGAAATAAGGAGAAATTTTCTGACCGTGAGAGCAATCAACCCATGGAATATTGGAGTTGCCTTCAGATGTTGCAGGAGCTTCATCACGGGAGGCTTTCAAGAAAAGACAGGAATGCCATCTGCCAGAAATGGTGTAGGGTTTGGATTAGATGACCTACGAGGTCCCTCCCACCTCTGTTATATATGTTGCTTTATATCTTCCTGATCAAATGGTTCTCCAGTTGATTTTTTGAAAATGAACAAATGTCATTTTGGTGTTTTTTGTTTGTTTTTTTCTGTCTTGGCCACACACACAAAAATTGGAATCCAAAACTATTGAGAGTTTTGCACCGATAATTCAGTGCCAGAAAAATAAACACAGATGGCTAATGCTTCATTTAATATCTTTATAAACAAAAGTAGATTTTACGAACCAGTTGTAGATTTCTCCAACATGGAGCAAACTCAAACAGAAACATGTTGCAAGTTCAGAGCAGAGCTGCAGTCTTAAGCAAGCAAGCAAGTTCGTTTCATCTTCAATAGACAGATCAGAGCTTCAACATAGCTGCAGAGTTGCAGAGCTTAACATAGAGACACACCTAGGCTACTTTTAGTTTCACTTTCCAAACTATCCTCATTGGCTGACTTAGTTGCTATACCTATTCATTGGCTGACTTTGTTACCAAGTTCATGAATATACTGACAAAAACTTTTTTTCCCAACTTGCCCTAAGGAAGAGGAACAAATCGATAAAACTCATTTTCAAGCAGGTGTTCCATTCTGCTGGATCATTCTATGCTTTTCTTCACCCCATTCCATCTTCTGTCTTTATTGTCTTTATTGCAACATATCTCTTTGGAGTAGATTTTCATGGTCCGGGTGGGTGTAGATCCCTAACTGAAAAGCTAAGCAGGCTCAAGCATGGTTAGAAGTTGGATGGGGGACATGAAACTTGGGAAGTCGACAGTGCAAATGCACGCCTATATTTGTTTCCAAGAAAACTAGATGGGTGGATCCATGAAGTCTTTCTGGAGATGGCCTCTTCTAGGAGATTTTCTCTTTACATGTGATGATGAAAGAAGAGATTCCTTAGATGTGGACCATAAGATGGGAGCTAACAAGACAATGGAGCAATGGATGGAAATCAATCAAGGAGAGAACCAATCTAGAAATAAGGAGAAATTTCCTGACAGAACAATTAATCAGTGGAACAACTTGCTTCCAGAAGTTCTGGGCGCTCCATCACTAGAGGTTTTTAAGATGTTGGACAACCATTTGTCTGAAATAATATAAGGTCTCCTCTTTGGGCAGGGGGTTGGACTAGAAGACCTCAAAGGTCCCTTCCAACTCTGTTGTTCTGTTATTAACTTGCTCATCTTCTCCTTCCCATCTCCATCCAGTCCCTCCCCATGCAAGGGGAGATATCTATTCATAGGTCTACACAATACAAATGATCTATTTCTAAACCCATACGGAACCGAGGTTAATCTTTGGCCTGCTTTGTTGTACGAGTGGATAAGATGGCCCAGTCTGGCTGGTTGGTTTTCCTTGAAGATATTTCGCTTCTCATCCAGGAAGCCTCTGAACTAAAACTTCAGAACTGAAGAAGCTTCTTGGATGAGAAGCATAACGTCTTTAAGGAAAAGCAATAAAATCCAATTGCCTCTTGGAAAAGTGTCCTTGGGACAACCATGAGAATCTCCATAGACAATCATCCGCTTGCTTTCCTTCTCCTTCCTTCCTTCCTTCCTTCCTTCCTTCCTTCCTTCCTTCCTTCCTCCCTCCCTCCCTCCCTCCCTCCTTCCTCAGTCAATAGCAAATCAGGAGATAGTTTTGATGGGTTTTGGTGGCCTACATTGGAGAAGATCATGGTTCTCTCAGTTATTCCGTTTCCCTTCTTCCACATAGTAATTGCTTGCAAGGTAAGAAGAACAGGCACAAAAATCCATATCTTTTTCTGTGCAGATTTCTAATCAATGCATTTTTGGCATTTTTTTCACTTTTTGCTTTATTTTCCCCCTAACTAAACACTTTCCTCCCCCCTTGCATCGTTTCCCTTAATATGCATGTTTAAAATGCTTCAGACCTCCCAATCTGGCTTTCACCTCCTGAAACATAATCCAATGCATATATTTATGTCTGTACTTTAGGCTCAGGGAGGTCTGGAAATGTGTAGTTTGTGATAAAATACATTTGGGAGAATGTCTTTTGTGAGAAGAACACAACCCAGTGCTGTTTTCTTCCTTCCTTCCTTCCTTCCTTCCTTCCTTCCTTCCTTCCTTCCTTCCTTCCTTCCTTCCTTCCTTCCTTCCTTCCTCTTTTTCTCCTTTCCTTTCCTTTCCCTCTTCTTCCCCCTTCCTTTCTTTCTTCCCTTCCCTTCCTTTCTCCTTCTTTTTCTCCTTCCTTCCTTCTTCATTCCTCTCTCCCTCCCTTCATTTATTTTCTTTCTCCCTTCCCTTCACGTTCATTTCCTTCCTTCCTTTTCTCTCTTTTCTCTTTTCCTTCCTTCCTTTTCTTTTCCTCTTTCCTTTCCTCCCTTCCCTTTATCTCTATTTCCCTTCCTTTTCTCTCTCTTTTCCTTCCTTCCTCACTTCTTTTTTCTCATTTCCTTTCCTTTCCCTCTTCTTCCCTCCCTCCCTTCCTTCCTTCCTTTCTTTTCTTCCCTACCTTTCTCTTTCTTTTTCTCCTTCCTTCTTTCCTTCCTCCTTCCTTCCTCCCCCCCTCCCTTTGTTTATTTTCTTTCTTCCTTCCCTTTGCTTCCATTTCCTTCCTTCCTTTTCTCTCTTTTCTCTCTTTTCTCTCTCTTTCCCTTCCTTTTCTCTCTGTTTTCCTTCCCTCCTTCCTTCTTCCTTCATGTGGATTTTTCTTGGAGGAGGAAGAGAGAAAAAAAGACAGATAAAATATGGAAATTGCATCAGAAGGAACACATGTGGAACTGTCGAAGATGGATTCCTTGGCCTCCTAGCATGACAATCCTGCATTTTTCAACTTGCTAAGCACTGATCAGATGGCTGTCCTGCCCTCTTGGAGATGAATGGAATCAACAGCCAGCTCCATGCATAATTTAATTAGTGCTGGTGGGACATGCTTTTACACAATGGTGGGTGATCCATGGCCCCCTGCACACCCACCTCCCAGAAATGCTGTGCGTGGAATACATTTGTCTCCCTACCCAGATGGTGTCAAGGGTTTATTTCCTTCGCTTTGGCATCTCCAAGCTCCGTGGGACTTTAAACAAGAGAAAAGCATTTTTAAGGCATCTTTCCGGGCCCTTTTGGTGCGTGATGAAAAACTCCTCTTGATTATCATTGTGGAAAAATTGGCGGATGCGTTTCTTATTCGAAGACAAAGCATGTGTAATTACAATAATGGAAGCCCTTAAAGAGGCCTAATAGGTGGGAAAATATACATATAGGGAGAAAGGTTTGAATCCAAGAACTATCCTGCAAAGTTTGTTTCAGGGTTTATTTGTTATTTGGTAGCCAAGTCTTGTTCGACTTGTTGCAACCCTATGGTCTCCCAGGGTTTTGTAGGACTAAAGCATTGTCTTTCTTAGCTCCTACTTTACCAGCAATGCTGCATATTAACACATGAGCCCTTTTCGGCCTTGTATTGCAAAGGAATTGACCCAAATTCCAGGCGACAAACCAGCTTCCTATCAAACCACACAATTCTCCTTCCCAGATATCAGTGCGGCTTGGTTGAGAAAACACCACCTGAATCCTGGCACCAGACCATGCCTCCATTGTCTGTTCGTGCTGGCAAGCATTCTCCATTGAACATCCTTCATAAATATTCATCTTGAGCCGCTAAGGCTGTGACACCAGTGTTTGTTTTGTTTTTTTATCCCTTTTGTTTTCTTTTTGGTGTGTGCAAATGCATGCTCATTTCCATTTTGGCATGGCATCAAGACAGAGCATTGGAACACTCAGCAGGGTTCGAGGAGGATCAGAAAGCAAGGAACGGGGGTGCAGCGGTAATGTCAGAATCCAGGGAGTCACCTGTGGGGAAACCAGGACGGGCTGGTTTGTATTCATAAATAAGAGAGTGGGAAGGTACATTGGAGGTCTTCTAGTCCAACCCTCTTGTTCTGGTAGGAAACCCTACATCATTCCAGACCAATGTGCCTGAATTCAATGGCCAGCTGCAAGGAAAGGGTCCAACCAGTGGTGGGATTCAATTTTTTTTACTACTGGTTCTGTGGGCATGGCTTGGTGGGCATGGCGTGGCTTGATAGGCTGGCTTGGTGGGCAGGGCAGAGGAAGGATAACTCAAAATCCCATTCCCTCCCCATCCCACTAACCTGCTTTCCAGCTCCGTTCTCCTCTGCGGGCCAACCAAAGAAGAACCATCCAATCAGCTGGGATTCGGGAGGCAGAGAAGAGATGGGGGAAGAGCCAGTCAGAAGTGGTATTTGCTGGTTCTCTGAATTATTCAAAATTTCCGCAACCGGTTCTCCAGAACTGGTCAGAACCTGCTGAACACCACCTTTGAGTTTAGGGGATGTCCCTGTTCTTCTGCTTATAAGGGCTTTGTCGGGTCAATAGGTCTTGTGATGTGGGGGCAGGATTACATCAGATGAGGTGGTTAGTTTTGTGATGGGTCAGGTGTGGATCACGTCAGGTGAACGTCGTGATGCAGAGGCGGGTATTCAGCAGGCTCTTACCAGCTCTGGAGAACCGATAGCGGAAATTTTGAGTCATTCAGAGAAACAGCAAATCCCACCTCTGACTGGCCCCGGCCCCATCTATTCTCCGCCTCCCATTAAGTCCCAGATGATTGGCTGGGTCTCCTTTGGCTGCCCTGCAGAGGAGAACAGAGCTGGAAAGCAGGTTAGTGGGATGGGGAGGGAATGGGGATTTTGCAATAACCTTCCCGTGCCATGTCCACCAAACCACGCCACACCATACCCACCAAGCCTTGCCCACAAAACTGGTAGTAAAAATATTTGAATGCCACCACTGTCATGATGGATCAGGTGTGGGTCACATCAGGTGAAAGTCTTGGGTCAGGTATGGGTCACAACAGGTAAGAGTCTTTTGATGGCTCATATGATGATGCCTTTCCTTCCCAGCCTGGAATCTAAGAAGAAAACAAAGGAATTCCATGTAGCATCTCATCCATTTCTTATTGTTTTATTTCTATTGGATTTAGAAACCCACACTTACAGTTAGCCGTAAATTTTACGTTGCAAAGTTTCACACATCCCTCTGAAAGACCAATGCAGGCTTCAAGCTAATCTTTATTTTTATTCTTTTTATTTTAATTTTTTTTTTAAAGGAAATATTGGACACAGAAAAGATGAAAGTCAGATTTGGAAGGCTTTTGATGAATTTGTGCAATACATCATTTGGGGCGAGTTAAATTTTTTTTGTAATGAAAATACTGGAATAGCATGAAAATCTCTGGTTGTTAAATGGTATTTATGGTGGAGCAGATGGTTTCAATAGCGAATGTATCAAGCTTTCCCAATTAGCCTTAAGAAGCGAGGTGGTTTTGGATTATATCTTGAATAAATGATGTCTGTATTTTTTTATGTTCTCTCATAAACACACATACACACACACACACACATACACACAAAGAGCTTATGTGAAGGCTTAGGGCAATTATCTCATCTGGAAAAAAAGGAAATATCAGCTTTATTCACAGAGGATTTGGTTCTCGGAGAAGGTTTTACTGAGATAACAATTTCCTCCTTTTGAAAGAAAAGAATATAAGATTCTTGTATTTTATCCTTCTGTTTATCAGGCTATCAAAAACTCTTCTTTCCTCTTTCCATTAAAGAAGTTGTTTTTTTCTTTTTTTAAATAAAACTTATTAAAAAGTTCTGAACATCTTGAAGGGGAGAGGGGGGGGAAAACGGAATTTGCAATTCATTCCCCTATTTTATGAGCATTTAATCCTTCTTTGAAATAGTTGTGCTCGATCAGCCATACTTGACAATACCGGATGCCAAGAATGTTAAGGTCTTGGGATTTAAGAGCTGACCAGCAGTGAAGCTGACCAGATGTGACTGATGCAATAAGAATGACTCAGCATAGCATGGGCATTTCCGTTTAAGACTGGGGATGGGTTCTATCCCTTTAAGAGTTGTTTACATACATTGCAGCCATTGGAGGGTGTGTCCTCTCTCCTTGTGTCCAGTATTCATTGCAGAGGTCTCCATGTGTAGAGTTAAGAAGTTTGCTTACTTGTAAAGGTATTTTGCCTACCACGTATATATTTCTGTATATAACTGTTGTAGATAAACCACCACTGTTAAATGGATAAGTCTCTGTGTGCTACGTTTTGCTCCTGGGTTATTCTCATCATGGTAGTCATGCTGAAAATGCTCTGATAAAGAAGAACTTGAATTTGCCAAAATGAAAAATGTAAAAGAAAAGTCTTACGTTCATCAACTGAAAGAGGTGGATTTCCTGATGAGAATGCTTGACATGAATCAAATGCAAAATCTATTAAATCTCTCTCCCCCTTTCCAAAAAAATTATAACCTTTGCTTTCTGCAGGGCAACTCCAATTTGGCTCCAATTATCTTTGGAATTGATCTGGAAAACCAACTCAATTAGACACGTCGATCCGAACGGTCAAATTAGGTCAGTTTGATTCTTCTCAGTCCATTGGCAGAGGGAAGGGAAGGAGAAATAATAGACTTTTGGATTTGGTAATTCAGGGTAAATCATTGAGGACAATTTGAACCACCAAGTTCAGGGCAAAATCAAATCCACCTCAGAAGTGAATCTCAGAAAGAAACGTTTGATCATTTGTCTACTTTTCCCCATTCGGCACATAAACCAGGATAAAGTTGTCACCATCCTCCCAAGCAAACCATCTCATAACTAAGTGGTCAATGGTTATTTTCACTATATATGCCTTAAGGCCTAAGGCCATTCTCAAGTCATTCCATAAATGGTGGCGACCATCAGAATTCTTTGTTAATAGAAGAGAATGTTTGGAAATCAGCTGTAGCTCAACTCCAGCACTGATGATGTTATCTAGTTTGGTGATGAAATGTCTGCAAGAAAATAACCCAGCTAAGAGAGCATCAAGGATCCCACAGTCCTTCTCCTCTTCCTCCTCCTCCTCCCAAACTGCACACTCTTCCAGCATTTATATTACCTAGTTGGGTAATGAAAAAAGAATGCAAAAAAACAACAAGCTCAGAGACCATCAAGGACCCCACAGTCCTCCTCCTCCAACCCCACTTCCTTCTAACACTGATGATATTATCTAGTTTGGTAATGAAATGCCTGCAAGAAAACAACCAAGCTTAGATAACATCAAGGAGCCCACGGTTCTTCTCCTTCCCCTCCTCCTCCACAAACCCCATTCCCTTTTAGTATTGATGAAGTTATTTAGTTTGGTAATGTCGGCAAGCATACAAGCAAACATAGAGAACATCAAGGACACCAACAGTCATCATCTTCTTCCTCTTCCTCCTCCTCTCACAAATTTCCACTTCCTTCTAACACTGATGATGTTACCTATTTGGGTAATGAAACAACTGCAAGAAAACAACTCAGCTCAGAGAGCACAAAGGATCCCTCAGAATTCTTTGTTTTTAAGTGGATCAGAATAACGCTCTCCCTCCTTGAAGAAAACTGACACCATTTCTAATCTTAAGACATGAAACTGCCATACCTATTTGTCAAAAGTCATCGTACAGCAATGACATTTCAAGAAAGAATCCTCCCTGGCTTTGCTACCTGACATAGAGATGAAAACTCGGAGGCTGACACCAGTTAGTTAGTTTAGTTTATTGTCATTGCACCTCGTACAATGAAATCAAATACCATCTTCAGTGCACAACATGACCATGAAAATAAACACAAACACACACTCCACACATTAACCGAAAACCCGCAACACCACACCAATACTGCACTGTACAGCAGAATTCAAAAGAGCTACTGCCCTGGGATAGAAGCTGTTTTTCAGCCAATTTGTCCTTGTTTTTATTATTGTCCGGTACCATCGGCCAGATGGTAATAGTTCAAAAAAAAGGGGAGCCCAGGATGAGATGGAGCTTTGAGAATGTTTTGAACTTTCTTAAGGCAGCAGGAGCTCTAAAGCTCTTCCAAAGAGGGGAGAGGGCAACCAGTGATCCTCTGGGCAATGATGTTCACCCTCTGGGGTGCTTTCCTATCTGCCCCTGTGCAATTGGCAAACCATACAGAGATGTAGTATGTTAAAATGATCTCTATAGTGCAGGGGTAGAAGGTCACCAGCAGTTTTCCATCCAGTTGTTGTTTCCTGAGAAATCTCAGATAGTCTAATCTCTGCTGGGCCCTTTTGACCAAGAATGCAATGTGAGCACCCCAGGTCAGGTTCTCTTTTATGGTAACACCCTAACAGTTCCACGTTCCCTAATCTTAAACCCATCCCTCTGCAGAATGCAGGATCCATCTTGATCGATATTTCCAGGTGTTTCCTACTCTTCGGTGACCAAATCAACTCCTCCATCTTGCAGCAACTGCACAAGATAACCACAGCTGGAATATTTTAATATAATGCAACCACAGACTCATGCCAGCTTTCCTCTCCTTGGAGAGGTTCTTGGCCACAGTACAGATTTCAATGACTTAAAGGGGGAGTTGTGGTTTGCAATTGATAAAAGGCAGCTATGACAAGGAAGGCTTCGGGTGATGAATGGCGTTGCCAGCTTGGCTGACCATGTGTGAGGTTTGCATGGAACGGCACACAATATGCTTTGTAGGTGAAGGCTGTTAGCTTGTAGTTGGATGCACACCGTGCTCTTTGGCCAGCCAGGAACCTGGTGTGTTTTGTTTAAGGCTGGAGAAGAAATTTAAAATTATTGCTTTAGTTTGCTCATTTAAAAAATGCCTTTTTGTCTTAAACAATAGGAAGGGCTCCGGCTATGTCCCCATCCTGGTTCCTTTTTTGATCTCTTCTTATCATGAAGAAGTCATTCAATTAAACATGAATCCATTGGAAGTTTAAGTCTAACACAATAACAGAGTTGGAAGAGACCTTGGAGGTCTTGTAGTCTACCCCTTGCTCAAGCAGCAGACTCTATAAATTTCAGACAAATGGCTGTCCAGGCTCTTTTTTCAAAACCTCCAGTGATGGAGCCGCTCAAGCGCAAAGTCCAGAAGTGGTTTCCAACAGTGGTGGGATTCAAAATTTGTTACTACCGGTTGTGTGGGCATGGCTTGGTGGGCGTGGCCATATGACTGGGTGGGCATGGCTTTTTTTGCTTTTTTGCAACCCCCATCCATTTTTTTCAGCCTTTTGGGCCTCAGAGGAGCCTCTCGGGGGGGGGGTGTTTTTACTCCCCTAAGGCTCCCCTGAAGCTCAGGAAGGCAAAAAATGCAAGGGGGGCTGAGCCATTTTTTGCCTTCCTGGGCCTCAGTAAGGGGAATCCCAGCACAGTTGATCTATGTACAGCTGATTGTCGGGAGGGGAAAAAAAAGAAAGAAATATCTTAGGCGAATGTCAGGCGGGCAGCGTGAGCGAGCATCAGATAGGAGGCCGACCAGCTCAGGGGTGTGGCCAGCCAGAACTTACTACCGGTTCGGCGACCCACACCAAATTCTTGCTACCAGTTCGCCTGAACCGGTGCAAACCGGCTGAATACCACCACTGCTTTCCAAAGTAGAAACAAAAGTAATTGTGATTCTCCCCCCCCCCTCTTTAATTTAGCCATCTCTGCTAATTCCTTCCTACCTGAGCCTGGCTCCTATTATCTCCCAAGCGATAATTAATTGAAAAACTTCCATCAACTGCTTCCGTTAATATTAAC
Source organism: Hydrophis major (assembly GCA_033807585.1). Lineage (NCBI taxonomy): Eukaryota > Metazoa > Chordata > Lepidosauria > Squamata > Elapidae > Hydrophis > Hydrophis major. The sequence goes on from CM066341.1 coordinate 6,259,542, forward strand.
GTCTCATTTTCCTATCTAATCTATCTTTCTTTGCTCCTTGTAACTTCTTACCCTTATCTGTTACTTGTTTACAGCATAGCAGCCAGTTCTCATCTACTTAACGTTAATATGTTGGGGTTGAGACTTGGCGAATGCTTATAAAATATAGAATAATAGAGTTGGAAGGGACCTTGGAGGTCTTCTAGTCCAAACCGCTGTCTAAGCAGGAAAACCCTACACCACTTCACATAAATGGTTATCCAACGTCTTCTTAAAAACTTCTAGTGTTGGAGCATTCACAATTTCTGGAGACAAGTTGCTTCACTGATGAATTGTTCTAACTGTCAGGAAATTTCTCCTTAGTTCTAAATTGCTTCTCTCCTTGATTAGTTTCCACCCATTGCTTCTTGTCCTGCCTTCTGGTGCTTTGGAGAATAGCTTGACTCCCTCTTCTTTGGGGCAGCCCCTGAGATGCTGGAAGACTGCCATCATGTCACCCCTAGTCCTTCTTTTCATCAAACTGCAGATACCCAGTTCCAGCCACTTTTATTTGACAAGTCCCTGCAGTTTTTTAACCAGATTTTTAATGTGGGTTGCCATTGCCAGTTTCCTTCCAAACTGTCATTGCCAGTTTCCTTCCAAAGAAGGATTAATCTAAAATCGCTCACCTGGCTTTGTGACTTGAACAGGACTAGAACTCCCAGTTTCTAAACTGGTGCCTTAATCATGACACCAATCCAACTCTCATCAACATGCACGATTTTTGTGAGAGGTCTCACGTGCAGGATTTCCTGTGTTTTATGGATCCTTCCCGCTTTTTAACAGTCTGGTAATTTGTTTGAATTTTCAAATACTTTGCAGTTGGTTTTGTGAGGAAGAGACACAGCTAGACAGCTAGGCAACAATTATCATTTTTTAAATATGGCGGTGCACTGCATTGTTTCTCGTTAAATGCCCATCATTATTTCTTCATTTGCATGCATGCATATAAATTAGCACACTGGGTCACATGCAAATATGTGCCTTTTCAGGTCTCACCACCGTCCCTTTTGGTGAGGCATGTTTGTTGGTTAATCGCTAAATTCTCTTTGAATTTAAATTTGAAGTTTCATACTGCTCAGCAATGTCTGTGGAGATTCTCTGTCCTCTAGGTCATGGTTGTCCCAAGGGTGCTTTTTCAGGAGGCAACTGGACTTTCTAGTTTTTTCTTTGAAGACATTTTGCTTCTCCTCCAAGAAGCTTCTTCAGCTCTGATATGGATAGTGGGGAATGGAAGGGTTTATATTCCTTGTAGACAGTTGGTCATTTGCATCCTTTCAGAGAGTTGTTGAGGCCACCTGGAGGTTTACCTGTATCCTTGAGTGGTGCAAATGACTGCAGGATATTTTCTGCCCTGTATCCCTTCATTGTCAACTACTCAGGTGACCCTGAGGACACAGGCTTCAGATAGGCCTCAAAGACACTCTCAAAGGATGCAAATGACCAGCTGTCTGCAAGGAGTATAAATCCTTCCATTCCCCACCATCCAAAGCTGAAGAAGCTTCTTGGATGAGAAGCAAAACATCTTCAAAGAAAAAACAAGCAAGTCCAGTCTCCTCCAAAAAAAACCACCTTTGGAATTGCTCAGCAATGCCGCCTCATCTCGACTTCTTTTAGGTATACATAACAAAGAAATGGTGGGTTAAAATTATTAAAGGAAGGATGTAAATGGAGGTAGAGAATGAAATGTGAATGATATTTTTTTAAAATTTCTTTTAAATAATTCAATTGAATGGTTCCATTGCCCCACAGTGAATTGCCCTGTGGCAAGTTGGCTGTGGTGAGTTGTCCCCATGGCAAGTCGGCCACCAATCAGCTCACCAATTGCCCATTGCCGGTGAGCTATTTTCTTTCTCTGGTTTGCATCATCTTGAGGGACAACTCAACCAAATCTGCACAGGTTATGCTTTACATAATCACGGTGCCTCCTCGTTTGCAAAGACAGTTTGAACATCTGCAGTGTTCATCCATACAATATGTTTGGTGCAGCTGCTGCTGTGTCAAGCTATTAAGTTGTTAGGAATTCTTCTTGCCTACCCATCCTTGTGGAATTTCCTTTCACCTCCCATCCTAACTGACCTCCAGACAGTCTTCCAAAACCTTGCATCCTTTTCTTTAAGTTCTCTCCTCTGTAATGATGACTGATGATAAACCAAACCTCTCTCCATTTCCAAAGACAGATCCTCCTGTACAGAGCAGGTTCTGACCAGTTCTGGAGAACCGGTAGCGGAAATTTTGAGTAGTTTGGAGAACCAGCAAAGACCACCTCTGACTGGCCCCACTTCATCTATTCTCTGCCTCCCATTGCGTCCCAGCGGCTAGGTCTTCTTGGGTTGCCCTGCACAGGAGAACAGAGCTGGGAAGCAGGTTAGTGGGGTGGGGAGGGAAGGGGGATTTTGCAGTATCCTTCCTCTGCCATGCCCACCAAGCCATGCCCACCAAGCCACGCCCACCAAGCCACACCCACAGAACTGGTAGTAAAAAAAAATGAATACCACCACTGCTCTAGCCAAATTAACATTCTTCTTCCTTGCATTTATTGGGGGGGGGGGGGAGGGAATGAAGTCCCAACCATATTGAGAGCATCTGGACATTGCTTATTGTACCAGAATTACCAGAGTTGGAAGGGAACTTGGAGGTCTTCTAGCCCAGCCCCCTGCTCAGGCAAGAACCCTTATCCATTTCAGACAAATGGCTGTCCAATCTCTTCTTAAAAGGATGGAGCATCCACAATTTTTGAAGGCAAGCCATTCCATTGATAAATTGTTTTCACTGTCAGGAAATTTCTCCTTAATTCTATGTTGGTTCTCTCCTTGTTTAATTTCCATCCATTGCTTCTTGTCCTGTCTTCAGTTTCTTTGGAGAATAGCTTGACTCCCTCTTCTCTGTGGCAGCCCTTCAAACTGCTCTTGTGTCAGCCCTCATCCTTCTCTTTCACTCGATTAGACAGACCCAGTTCCTGTAACCGTTCTTCATATGTTTTATCCTCCAGTCTCCTAATCCTCTTTGTTGCTCTTCTCTGCACACTTTCTAGAGTCTCAACATCTTTTTTTTACATTGTGGTGGCCAAAAATCGATGCAGGATTCCAAGGGTGGTCTTACCCAGGCTTTAGAAAGTGATACATTTCACATGGTCTCAATTCTATCCCTAGGATTGTGATTAATATCAGCTCAGTCACATCCAACAATGCTGTGCCTTAGCTGGAGAGTGGCTAATATTAATTTGGGCCAAAGAAGTTTCTGGATTATTTATCATAGGCATGATTAAACCTTGAATGTCCTTGGTCCTAATTGGTTCCTAGCAGCAACAGCCGAATGGAAACTTGTTCACTTCAATGTCCACTTGTGTGGTCATTGTGTTATATTTATTTCCTCCCCGTTGTATTCTTAGAGTGAGGGGTCTTATTTATGGCACACCCACTGGTTTTTTTTTCTTAATATTTAATGGAAAAGGGGATATGCACTTCTCTAATGGCTTTTTTGTAGGGATTTAATCTTTTTTTTCATGACAAGTCATTTTAAGTGGCAATTGAATCATTTTTCACATTAGGATGGAGAGGAGGCCCGAAAAAGAAAGAAAGAAAGAAATTGGGAAAAATAAACACACCCAATAGTGTGTGTTTTAATAATTATCAACACATCAAGAGCCTTGCCATGCCTGTCCTCTCTCGGTGGCTATAAATTTCATCACACTGACGAAATTTGGTGCAATAAACAGTCAAATTCTTAATTAACTTTCACCATAAATTTTAAGAGGCCTATCCTTTTTCCGTGGCTTGGCTCTCTCCTTTGCACATCCTAGCAACTTTGAACAACAAAAAAAATGCCAGTTGAAGAATAGATTTATTGCTCAAAGAACTCTTGGGCCAATACTGAATACTTAAAGACTTTTAAATGTGATGCACTAAATTGGCAGTTCTGGAGAAAAGTGTTTGTGTGTGTGTGTTGTATGTGTGTGTGTGTGTGTATTATATGTTATCCTAGTATCCAACCGCACATGCTTAATTTCTGGTGCTCAGCAGCTAAAGGGGAAAGAAATGATTAAAAAAATGTGTTGATTTATACCCTATTAAATTAATTTTCGTGCCAACCTGCTGAGTGGCTAATTTCCAAAGCAAAGTATCTAAGCTGTTTAAAAGCGCTTCTTTTATCAAAATGCACAACAGATAGCCTTTTTCTCCTCCTCCACATTCTTCCCACTCACTTTATTGTGATAAAATAATACCTGTCCAAAAGTTGGTGCTGGGGATTAATGCTTTATGAATCTTCTCCTCAGTGTGGCATCTTCATGTTTCTTCTCTGGAAAAGTCCCAAAGGTTGCTTTTTTCAAGAGGCAACTGGACTTTTTTTGTTATTCGTTCCAGCTCTGGAATCTTTGAAAAGAAACACAGGATAACAGAATTGGACAGGACCTCAGAGGTCTGCTAGTCCAACCCTACCCCATTTCAGACAAATGGCTGTCCAATCTCTTCTTTTTTAAAAAAAACAAATTTTATTAATTTTTTACAGAAAACACAATACACAAACATACAAAACACAAAACATAAACAAAACTAAAAGATCTTTTCTGAAGTTTGTCTCATCCCGGGTTAAAACTCTTCTCACAGACACAAATTCAAACATCATATTCACTTTGTATATCCTTCCATATCTTATTATCGTTTTCATTTTTTTTATATATATATATAAACCATTTTTATCAATTTTATAAAAACAATGCACAAAAAATCAAGGCATAACAACTTATAAATTCTTTTCTAGGAAAAAATAATAATAAAAAACCAATAGAACATAACAATTCCAAATTATAGTATCAATACTTTATCTATTTAACTTCATATCTTATCCCTACTTCTCCTTTTCATCCAAATTATTTCTTGTTAGTTAAAATTTTATTGCCTTTTATCAATATACAAAATCCAAAAAAAAAAACCATAACAAAACCTTTATATATCTTTTCATATCTTATTACCATTTTCAATAACATTCTTTGTCTGTTCTATTTCCAACTATCCATTCATCTTTTTTCTTTTACTATACTTCTCCTATACACCAATTGGAGTAACGTCTATAACTCATTACCCTAACTTAAAAGTACTTCGTATAACAATTTTTCTTGGGATTCTGTTTAAAAGATTCTAAAATTACATAATAAGTTTTATACTCTAAACACACATATAAAGACACAATCTTATATACCCTCCAGAATCCCTCTTTTATCCTAAATTAAATTCACCCATTGTCTCTAAATAAACTTTTTTTCTTTAGATCTTGCTTCCCCCCATTGAGGCTTCTCCTCCCCCCCTTTCTCTCTTGCTTATTCTTCTCCTTGCCCTTTTTACCCCTTTGTTTTTCCTCCTCCCTTTTCTTACTCCTTTTCCTTTGCTTTCTAACCTTGCCTCCACCTTTTCGCTCATTTTTCTCTTCTTTGGTTGTTTTTATAATTCTTAAAATCCCCTTTTTCTTATCCTTTTTCTCCTCCTCTCCGGAAAGGACCCATTGTTCATCAAAGATGGCTTCTTCTTCCTCTTCTTCCTTGTCCCAGTTCTTCTGCTGTGTAATCAACTTTTCATAAGTACATAACGCCATTTCTAAAAATTGAAACAAAGCGCCCAAAGTATCTTCCTTTTTATATTTTTGATATTCAGCCTTTACTTCATCCACAAGCGATGCCATTATGAAAAGAGAAACTTTTCCCAAAACAACCACAAGTATTTTTAATCAAAAACAATTCAGAAAAAAGTTCCAAAAGTTAATACTTTTCTTCCTTCTTCTCTTTCTCTTTCTGGGGCTAATGTTTAATCAAAGAGGTCCAATTACCATATGTCTTTCTTTGGGATTCTAGGCAATCTCCTCCTTTTTCAGCTTCTGCTCCAATTTTTTCTCCTCTCCTTTCCCACTTGCGATATCGATTTTAAATAATCAAAAATCCATACCTCCAACAAGAGTTTTCCAACTTCTTAAATTTTTCAATGTCCATAAATCCTTTTATCCCTTAGCTTCAACTCTCAAAACAATTCACTTTCAATGTCCAATATATCCAAACATTTCTGCTGTTTCCATGGGGTGGGAGAGTGAAGAAAAAAAAAGTTCCCTTTAACAGCTTCTCCGCCGCTTTCGCTCTTTTTAGGGATACAATGTATCCTCCAGCAATTCAAACAGCTCAGTTCCAGGCAATTTAAAGGATGTTACTTGACCCGGCTCAGACATCACTTTCACTCTTCTCCTCCAGCGCAATCTTACCCGGTTGCTGGCTTCTTCGTGGCGGCCATTGCTGACCGCCGCTCCACCGCCTTGGGAAAAAGGGGTTTTTCCAGCAAAAGGGGGGGGTCTGCGACACCCCCACCCCCCTATCCGACTCCCCTCTCTCTTCAGCTGTCCCTACAGGGCAGCCATATCCCCCTGACCCATCTGGATCGGGGGTACCTCGACGGCTAGCACAGCAGGAATCGCGAGCTGTCACGAATTCCTGCTGCCCCGAAGCCACGCGAAACCGGAAGCCACTGTCCAATCTCTTCTTAAAAGCCTCCATTGTTAGAGCAGCCACAGCCTCTAAAGGCAAGCAGTTCCACTGGTTGAATGCTCTCACTATCAGGGAAAGTCCTCCTTATAGATACAGATAATTTCCAGAGTTGGAAGGGACCTTTTAGAAGTGGTGGGGTTCACGGTTTTTACTACCGGTTTTGTGGGTGTGGCTTGATGGGCGTGGCTTGATGGACATGGTAGTGGAAAGATACTGTAAAATCCCCCTTCCCCCCCTACCCCACTAACCTGCTTTTCAGCTCCGTTCTCCTGTGCAGGGCAACCAAAGAAGACCCAGCCAATCAGCTGGGACTCAATGGGAGGCAGAGAAGAGACAGGAACAGGGCCAGTCAGAGGTGGGATTTGCTGGTTCTCCCAACGACTCAAAATTTCTGCTGCCGGTTCTCCAGAACTGGTCAGAACCTGCTGAAGACCACTTCTGCCTTGTAGGTCATCTAATCCAAACTACCATCCCTACCAACCAAGTGGGAGACCCTACACCATTTCTGACCCATGGCAATCCAATCTCTTCTTGAAAGTCTCAAGTGATGACTCTCCCACAACTTCCCAGGGAAAGCTGTTCCATTGGTTGGTTGTTCTCACTGTCGCTCTTACTTCTGGACTGCTCCTCTCCTCAACTGGTTTCCATCCATTGTTTCAGGTTTTACATCGGTTGAGGTGGCCCTGAGATCTTTGATTTGGCTTTGGCTAGCTGGAACGTGGGGCAGATGGAGAATGTGTGCCTGTAAGTGCTTCCATGCTTAACAGCCCAATGGTCCCCTTTGCACGATTCCCTCTGTTTCTTATGTTTATGTGTTAAACTGGGAAGAATATTTATATCCACGTCTTCTATGGATCTCCCTCCTCCCTGTAGGAAGAAATGAAGAGTTGGTGCCAGAAGGATAACTAATCCTGCTAATTGCTTTGAAGAGTTTGTGCTGCAAACTCTTAACTCTTAATTAATCTGGGGGGAAAAAAATGTCACTTATTGCTTCTGAGTTGATGAGCAAAAGATTGTGCTGTTCTTCAGTGGTGGGGTTCAAAAAAATTTGACTACCGGTTCTGTGGGCGTAGCTTGGTGGTCATGGCAGGGGAAGGATATACTGCAAAATCCCCCTTCCCTCCCCACCTCACTAACCTGCTTTCCAGCTCCGTTCTCCTGTGCAGGGCAACCAAAGAAGAACCCAGCCAATCAGCTGGGACTCAATGGGAGGCGGAGAAGAGTTGGGAGCGGAGCCAATCAGAGGTGCCATTGGCTGACTCTCCAAACAACTCACAATTTCTGCTACCAGTTCTCCAGAACTGGTCAGAACCACCTCTGCTCTTCTTCCTTCCCTCCCAAAATCTTATTCAACCTTGTTTTCTAAGCTGGTTCTAATCCACGAGAATTCCCCCTGTACTAAATGTGATTAGTTTTAGGAAGCTAACTTCCCTCCAAGTCAGGAAAAGCCTTGAGTCTGTCCCCCCCTAGAGCCCATCTTAAACTGTAGTCAATCTGTAATTTTTATAATGTGATTATACACACACATATACACATATATAGATATTGACAGATATATAGATATATGGGAGACAACCAAAAACCTCGTTTAAGAAGATGTATATCCATTCTGGAGGAAAACAGTGGCAATAAATGACGTATTGTTGCCCAGATTTTGCATAACCCATGAAATCTGCTCAAGAAGGAGTCCCTTCATGCCATGTTTGCCACATTCCATTTAAATAAAATTGATCTTTTTCCAGCATCTGTCATGCTTTTTCCACTTGTTCGGGTGGAGGAGAAATGAAAACCCTTTGAAGCAAAGACAGTTCCCGTCACCTAATAAAGATAATGGAGAAGAGAGATGGAAGAGGAAAAAAAGGAAAGGTTAACCAAGTTACCCATCGTCTTTCAATATTTGAAGGGCTGCCACAAAGAAGAGCGGGGTCAACCTATTCTCCAAAGCACCTGAAGCCGAGATAGAAACTAATCTAGGACAGAATCAACCTGGAACTAAACAGAAAATTTCCTATACATGAGAACAATTAATCAGTGGAACAGCTTGCCTCTAGAAGTTGCAGGTGCTCCATCACTGGAGGTTTTCAAGAAGAGATTGGACAACCATTTATCTGTAACAGTTTAGGGTTCCCTGCTTGAGCAGGGGGTCAGATTAGAAGACCTCCAAGGTCCCTTCCAGGCCAATGATTCTTTTCACATCGAAGAGGCCCCCTTTCCTCTTAATTCCTCCCAAACATTGCCAAGCATCCTTGATTCCTCTGGAAGAGGCCAAATCTAATATTTATTAACCGTACGTGAAATATTTAAAGCCCTTGGAATATTAATGGGAGGGCAGAGGTTAAAAGATGACCCAGAATTTGATGCTCTTGAATACACATTTGGCATCTCATCTGCCTCATCTCTGGCCATTAATCAAGAGCCGTCTGAGAATCACCTGGACAGCCGAGCCGGAAGACGGCTGACCTTTTGTCTAGGGGTAAAAAGGATCATCATCTAATCGGTGCTTAAATAGTTCTGAGTTGATGCAAATGCATGGCTCTTTTGATTGCTATGAAGAGTGACCCAATTGCGATGGAAATCAAAAAATTCTAATTATGCCCAGGACTAAGGGGGCAAGTTTTTTAAAAAATAAATAATAATAAGCATAGTTCTTGTGAACACGTAGACACATGCGCACTTGAAGGTTCAGAAAGAAGGCATGGAAGGAGGAAAACCAGGCCATAGTTTAGGACTCAATCCCAGCTGGAAGGAGATTTGGGGATACAGCTAACTGTTGGTGTTATGTCCTGAGCATGGGCGCAAGGAACAGAGATGAGACATCGAACCGTGACTTCAACTCTTTATTCGTGACTTCAGAATAGAGCAAATACTTGGGCAGCAGCAGCTCTTTTATAGAGCTGGCTGCTGTCAAAACAACCAATGATTTGAGTTTACCGCTCTAACAAGCGTCCAATCAGAGAGGCCCGCTGTCAGCCAATCAGATTGGCCAGAAACGACCAATCACGACTCGCTGTTCGCGGGCCAATGAGAAGTGCAGGATTACGAGCCTGCTGTTAAAGTAAAGCTATTAGGGTTGTTACCGATGCGTTGGCTTAGTCCATAACAGTTGGCGCTATAGACTACCCCGAAATGCAGGTAGCCTTCAACTTACAACTGTTTAGAATAATAATAATATAACAGAGTTGGAAGGGACCTTGTAGGTCATCTAGTCCAACCCCCCACCTAAGCAGTAGACCCTGTTATTTCTGACAGGTGGCAGTCCAGTCTCTTCTTGTAAGCCTCTAGGGATGAAGCTTCCACAACTTCTGAAGTCAACTTCTGCTCCGTGGATTGATTGTTTTCCCTGTCAGGAAATTTCTCCTTATTTCTAGGTTGAATCTCTCCTCGGTCAGTTTCCATCCATTAATTGACTTATTCACACTTGCGACCCTTGTAGTATCCTCATGGTCATGTGATCAAAATTCTGGACCAGTTGGCTACCTATGATTCTCTTTTTCCACCCTTCAAAGCCAAAAGAAGCAATGAAAGAAACTTCTTTCAGGATTGTTGATGTCTGTGTGTCTTTCTCTGAGTTTCTCTGTCTCTTTTTCCACTCCTCTCTTTCTCTCTCTCTCTTCTCTCCTCTCTTTCCCTCTTTCTCCTCTCTTCTCTCCTCTCCTCTCTTTCTCTCTCTCCTCTCTTTCTCCCTCTCTCCTCTCCTCTCTTTCTCCCTTTCTCTCTCTCTCCTCACCTCTCTTTCTTTCTCTCTCTCCTCTCCTCTCTTTCTCTCTCTCTCCTCTCCTCTCTCCTCTCCTCTCTCTTTCTCCCTCTCTCCTCTCCTCACCTCTCTTTCTTTCTCTCTTCTCTCTTCTCTCTTCTCTCTTCTCTCTTCTCTCCTCTCTTTCTCTCTCTCCTCTCTTTCTCCCTCTCTCCTCTCCTCTCCTCTCTTTCTCCCTTTCTCTCTCTCTCCTCACCTCTCTTTCTTTCTCTCTCTCCTCTCTTTCTCTCTTTCTCTCTCTCTCCTCTCTCCTCACCACTCTTTCTTTCTCTCTCTCCTCTTTTTCTCCCTCTCTTCTCTCCTCACCTCTTTCTTTCTTTCTCTCTCTCCTCTCCACTCTTTCTCCCTCTCTCTCTCTCTCCTCTCTTCTCTCTTTCTCCCTCCCTCCCTCCCTCTCTCTGTGTGCTTGTATGTGTGTAGCATTTTCAGCAACAATACCTTAAGAAACTCCCAAAAGCATTTCTTATTCCCCCAAAGTGATCTGGAGAAATGGTCCACCCTAAAAGTTTTTTCCTGCCTCCACCTTTGGTTAAAAACCTTGAAAGTTTATTTGTGCCAGAGTCATGTCTCCAGGACTGGACCTGTGGCAACAATCTGCATGGTTTTTTGGTTTTTTGGGAGGAGGGGGATGCTCTTCCTTCCCAAAACTGGGAAACAATTTGTAATAGACTGTGCAAAGTGATTTCCTCTTAGATGTGAGATCATCCAGGGAAAAGAAGCCAGGGAGCCTAGATAACATAACTGGTTTCTTGCAAACGTAGAAAGCTGAGGCTGGTTTTATCATCCCATCTTAGCAAATCTCCCGCTTGATGCTGGCTTCATAGCAATATCCATCTGAAGATGTAGTTGAGTCAAAAAGTCTCAGAAGGCATTTTCTGACTTTGTAGACAGGGAGCATCCTCTGCATCTCAAAGTGGTGACAGAATAATGTATTAGACATCCTTTCTAGGTGGAAGAATCTTGAATATGTATGTATGTATGTATGTATGTATGTATGTATGTATGGTATTCAGCTTTGTTCGGGTATTTTCCCATGTCATTATAGTTGTGCTTTTAAAGTTGTAGCAACGTTTTGGCAGAATCTCATCTGCCATCATCAGGCTTCTGTATAGTGTTCGTCTGTGAGTCAGACTTTTACAGGGGTTTCAGATTTAAATTTGGGGCTAGCCTAATGCTGTGCCAGAATGTTTTTTTTCTTCATCCTGATTGGTTGGGAGTCTTGGTCTGTGTTTATTGGTCTTGGAGTTTGCTGTGTTCTGCTTGATTGGTGTTTCTAATATCTTCTGTCTGTTTTGTGGTGTTTTGTTTTGTTTTTTTGTCTTGGTTGGCTGGCAACATTGTGTTCCTGTATTGGAGGCTTTTAGTGCAGCTTGGCTCCAATACAGGAACACAATGGCAATAGTTCTGGTATTTTTAAAGTCAATCTCATGTCCTGTGGCTTTGAGGTGTTGGACCAGGGAAGAGGTCGGTTCTTCCTTTTTGATTGAGTTCTTATGTTCTTCAATGTGTGCACTTATTCTTCTGTTAGTTTGTCCAATGTATGTGGTGGGGCAGGCAGTGCAAAAGATTTTGTATACTCCTTGATTTTCTAACTTGATTTTGACTTTAAAAATACCAGAACTATCGCCAAAACCGAACACTTCAGCAGCAGAATAATCAGAGAAGCCATAGAGATAGAAAAACGCCCACACAGCATGAATAAACGAGATGATACCTCCCACCTACCAGCCATTTGGAAACCCGCCCTCATGAACAGACGAGTACCTAACATGAAGAATGACACCAGACCCACACCCCTGAGAGCCACACAAGATGCCACCACCACACATCCACATAGAAAGCAGACTCACACCCACACAGAAGATGAGACATGACCACGGACCAGAAGCCGCACTGCAGCTGCATCACTACCCACTTCAAACCCCTCTGAGCCATACATGAAGCAAACTGACCCCCACCATGAAGATGCAGCATGACCACGAACTCAAAGCCAAACAGCAAGATCACAGCTCACCAGCTCAAATCCCCCAGCAACTAAGACTAACCAGAGCACAACCAAGCCCCCACCTGAACAGAACACGCCTCCAGCCAATCAGAACACAGCCAACCCCCCAACCAATCAGAACACAGCCAAACCCCAAACCAATCAGAACACACCCCCACCCAATCAGAACACAGCCAAGCCCCCACCCAATCAAGTCACATCCCCACTAGCAGTTGAAAGGAAGAAGCAGCTGCAAGCTCACATCACTCTGAGAAGCACAGAGCTGAAGACCAAGCCTGAAGAAGATGAATGAGACTTCATCAAAACGTTGCCTAGATACTTCCAATCTTACGCGGGAGAAAACCCGAATAACCAACGATCCACATACAAATACCCGCGAGAACCTCAGAAAACATATATGTGTGTGTGTGTGTGTGTGTGTTCAAAACCTGAGTGGGTATGTGGAGAGGAGGAGGAGGAGGAGGAGGAGGAGGTGTGGTCCTTGCTGTTCTTTGAGTTTTCTTGTTTTCTTGCAGACGTTTCATTATCCATCTAAGTAACCTTCTCAGTGCTAGCATGAATCGAATAGCAATAAAACACTTACAAGAAAACAGCTAAGGTCAGAGGAGCCCTGAGGACCTCATAACCTACACATCTGCGGAATACGAAGTGTGCTATCAATAGGCAACCTCTTGCAGATGATAGAGTTACGGGCTTAATGTTGCGTATGTGTTTGTGTTAATCGTTTGATTGAAATAGTTAGCTCCCCCAAATCTGGAGATCCTGAATCCCTCTTAGCTATTTTCTTTCTCTTTCGTGGAACAAGAATAAATTCAGCAGCATGGGGTAAGGCACAAACCTCCAGAATCATGTTCCAGGTATGAATTAAGTCAGAAAAGATGACTCTCAGGAATATAAATTTCCCTGAAACCCATCCCAATAAACATTTCATGTAACCTGTATTGTTGGACCGGAACGATTTTTCCTTTCCTTCCATTGGCTTCCCTTTTGAAGTATCTTTGGAGAAATTCTACATGTTTCTGTGTATGTGTGTGTGTGTGTTTTATACAGCTGTTGAATTGTAAGTACTCCATTATATGCTGCAGATCTTTAGATAAAGCAGCTTGAGGACTTTCAGGCACTAAACTCCAAATCAGATAAGAAGATGGGTTTTAAGCACTGCTCGGCAAGGCAAAATAAAAGGAAGGGAGAGAGAGATGTGGCAGGAGAGAGAAAGCATCCTTGGCTACAAAGCGGTTGAGGTATTCACAATCGAATACAAACCCAAAAAAGGGAGAAAATTAATACTCTACTCTCGACTCGGTCTGTGCATATTAGTTGGAAATTTGGAGTCCTATCATGGAAGTCTGAGGGCTCATTGTTCCAACATAGAGATGAGGAGTCCTTGGTGCCCTCTGAGCTTGCTTGTTTTCTTTCATTACCCAACTAGGTAGCAACATCAGTACTAGAAAGGAGTGGGGGGAAAGAGGAGGAGGAGGAAGAGCAGGAGGAGGACTATGGGGTCCTTGGTACTTTCTAAGCTTGCTTGTTTTCTTTTGAGGAAAGGAAAAAAGAAGCCTTGCCCTTTAAGGAATAGGCAAAGTTCTTTCCTTTTGTGGATTCAAATTTCCCGGCTGAGAGAAATGCAAAATGATTTGGTCAGCTGCGTTGAAAGTCAGAATCAGTTTATTAATAGGAAGGCAGGTAAAAAGAAATGTCATAGCGTTCCTAGGATTAATCTAATCTTGTGAGTAGAGAAATCCTTTTTTATACCCTTCAGATCCTTTGATTTTGTAAGTGTGAACCCTTGAAGTCATGTGTGTGTGTGTGTGTGTGATGAGTTCCTGTCTCTTGAGATTGGGATCTCTTCCTGGGATCTTGATAGGAGTAATTGTCTTATGGTAGCTGCTTGTTCACTTTGTAGCTGCTTGTTGCATTAGTTTGCAATATCCTGAGTTTCCTGTTATGCCTCTTGATTTGCTTTTCACAAGTTTTATAGCTTGCCATCTATTTGATTTCTATGGAAAAGGATCTTAGCTAGTTTGTAGGGTTTTTTCTCTGTATCTCATGCCTCTAATTTTCTCCTTCCTTTGTTGTGAAAAACAGGCTGGCTCCAGCTATTTTAATAGTCCTACTTGATAAAGGGTGGGGGCTGTTTTCCTAGAAGAGAATTGCAACTTCCAACACTTTCATTACTCAACTAGGTAACAACATTAGTACTAGAAAGAAACCAAAGTTCTCTTGACAACACCAATTTTTAAACCAGCGATTCCTTTCTAAAATCTTTTGCTCCCTAAGGGGATCTGTGATTCATTAAACTGGATTAAGACAGGGTTAATACAAAGGTTGAACATTCTAACCACGGTTATTTGCAACTTCAAGAATATATCCATTGCACCTATGTGCAACATGGCTGTTAAATTTACAACACCAGTCACCCCACAAACGTGGGTGAATATTTCTAGGATCCCAATCAAAGGTTTAAAAATTAAAATGCCATAGAAGATAGCTAAGCAAAGCTTTGATCCAGCGATTGCGAAGCTCTCGAAAATCGATCTTAAAATTGACTTTCCATCTTGACTGGCAGAGACAGATGCTGGAAACTAAGCAATTGGCTTCAACAATTTCGTATATTGAATCAAATGAATCCAGGTTCCGTTGGGTTCTGGCATGGCACAACACAACTATGCTACATAAATAAATTGGGTTGAACAGATGATCTAAATGGAATCCATTGTTCAGATCAAATTGGAGCAAATTTGCATAACCCTATTAATTATCAGAGGGCCCGCAGAAAACTAATTTGTTTTGAAATATGGGGGCATTTGCTTTGTTTTTCCAATGAGTGTTCAAATGCGATTTTTGTTTAAGAGTTGAAATATTTGGAGCAAATCACCATTTATCTAATGTCTTTTGCTGCAGGAACGGAAAGGAGAGGAGAAGTGGAAAGAGGAGAAATTTATATTGTTCAATCTCCAAACAGATTGAAAATGATATTTAAGTTTACAACAATGGGATGTTGAATATTCCCTCTTAAAACCATCAATAGACTTCCCCGGGGATGTATTTAACCATCCCTGCTATATAGAGGGTAATTTTTTGTCGATATTAGATTTACCAAGGGCCCAGCTCCATGCTGGTAGTGGAAATTAGCAGAGGGAAAACAATCATATTGTAGCCTTAATAAAGTTGCCTGTAAGATCTTCAGTCTTACACTATCGTTACTACCTAAGATGAAACTCACCAGGGGAGACGGAAAGGGGGAAAAAAAGAAAAACAAATGGCATTCACCAGGGAGAAAGAAGATGGGCACTCAAGCAGAACGCTTACCAGCTGATGAAACAGAAACTGGGCAAAAGAATCAGGAATGGAAGCTGGTCTCACTGTGATGCACTCATGTTTACTGTAAGAAAATCAATCAGTGACAACTGACTTGTCTTTCAGTGGCTTCTCATTTTGAGCAGAGATCCTGAAAGTCACAAGGTGAGCAGAAATGTGGCTCTTCTTAATTTAAGTAAAGGGGTTGCAGTTGATGCAGTCTGGAGGACAAGTTGCAGGAATTGGATATGGCTAGTGGGATAGGATGGGATAGGATAGAAAATAGAAAGTGGAATGGAAGAATAGAATGGAATGGAATAAAATTAAAATTAGAATTAGAATTAAAGATAGAATAGAATAGAAAATAGAAAATGGAATAGAATAGAATTAGAATTAAAGATGGAATAGAATAGAAAATAGAAAATGAAATGAAAGAAAATGAAATGAAATGAAATAGAATTAGAATTAAAAATAGAATAGAAAATAGAAAATGGAATAGAATAGAATTAGAATTAAAGATGGAATAGAATAGAAAATAGAAAATGAAATGAAAGAAAATGAAATGAAATGAAATAGAATTAGAATTAGAATTAAAAATAGAATAGAAAATAGAAAATGGAATAGAATAGAATTAGAATTAAAGATGGAATAGAATCAAAAATAGAAAATGGAATGGAATAGAATAGAATTAGAATTAAAGATGGAATAGAATAGAAAGTAGAAAGTGGAGTAGAAGAATGGAATGGAATAAAATAGAAAATAGAAAATAGAAAATAGAAAATAGAAAATAGAAAATAGAAAATAGAAAATAGAAAATAGAAAATAGAAAATAGAAAATAGAAAATAGAAAATAGAAAATAGAAAATAGAAAATAGAAAATAGAAAATAGAAAATAGAAAATAGAAAATAGAAAATAGAAAATAGAAAATAGAATGGAACAGAACAGAACAGAATTCTTTATTGGCTATGTGTGATTGGACACATAAGGAATTTGTATCCGGTGCATAAGCTTTCAGTGTATCTACAAGCAACAAACAAGGAGTATTCCAGTACTTGAGGGGCTACCACAAAGAAGGCGGGGGCAGCTATTTCCCAAAGCATCAAAAGACAAGAAATGATGGGTGGAAATTAATCAAGGAGAGAAGCAACCTAGAACTAAAAAAAAAATAAGTCAGTGAGAACCAGTGAAACAGCTTGCCTCTAGAAGTTGTGGGTGTTCCATCACTGGAGGTTAAAAGAAGAGGCTGGACAACCATTTGTCTGGAATGATATAAGGTCTCCTGCTGGGACGAGGAGTTGGACTAGAAGATCTCCAGGCTCCCTTCCAAATCTGTTACTTTATTTTTTTTTTTAAAAAAAAAAACTTAGCAATGACTTATTGATTCCCCACCTCTGTGTACAAAGGGGACAACGCCGCATCTTCTATTGAACTTGGACTGTAAAAGCAAGATCTAACAGTGAGGTTGAATGACTTAGACCAAGGGTCTTCAAACTTGGCAAGTTTAAGACTGGTGGACTTCAACTCCCAGAATTCCTGAGCTAACATGACTGGAGGAGGAATTCTAGGAGTTGAAGTTCACAAGTCTTAAAGCTGTGAAGGTTGAAGACCCCTGATCTATCACCTATCACCTATTTATCATCTCTCTCTTCCCCCCCCACCTATCCTATCAATCGATTGATCGATCGATCTATCATCGATCATCTATCTGTCTATGTATGTATCTATCATCTATCTATTATCTATCACAAGGGTCTTCAAACTTGGCAAGTTTAAGACTTGTGGATTTCGACTCCCAGAATTCTTGAGCTAACATGACTGGAGGAGGAATTCTGGGAGTTGAAGTCCACAAGTCTTAGAGCTGTCACATTTGAAGAACCCTGACTTAATCATCCAACAAATTTGAATGATGGGACTTCTAGGAGTCATGGTTTAGCTATGGAACTTGCAGTAACCAGATGGGACAACCCTACCAATTTTCAGGCTCCAAAAACCAAGAGAGACACATTGAGGTTCTCCTGAGCAGTTTCCTTTATTCTTCCTCATCAATAGGCAGACATCTTGCCAAACTAAAGCAGCGACAGGCATCAAGAGGAAGGAGATGCCTTGAGCCTCTTCCTCCCAACCAATCTATCCAAACTTCACTGTCCTCTGGAATACAGCTCCTCCCTCCTGGGAATCCAGACTACATTCCACCGCACCACTGATGGCAAATCTGCCCTACCCTTTTGAGGCTTCATCAAGAGTAACCTCCATCATGAAAAATGTTGATCGCGTTGTTGGGCCTGGATATTTAAGGGCATACATCTGTTCTTTGGAGAAAACAAACAAGAATTTGAAATGAAGAAGCCTATTAGATAAAAGACCAGTGATAATTCATCCCTAAAGCTCTGTCTTATAACTTATTTAAGATTATGGATTTATAGAGGGAGCCTTTCCCACTATTTTGATGTTTGATTTAATGACTTTTGCCAGAGCCTTCACTAGGTCCCCCTCCTCCTCTTATTTCCACTCTGTCTTAGTTGGTGTATGGATTTCATTTCATAAATACATATTTTAACACCCTTTGATAATATGTATATTGACTACTTAGCATGGCTAAGCCATTCATAATCCAAGGAGCAAAAACTCAATGAGGCGTCAAATAATGTATCATCAGGCTATAATTTTATTTATTACCTTCATTAGGAGATTTTTAAATTTTTATTTAGGAACGAGGCCCGAATGCTGTATTCGGCCCTGTTAAGATTGTTGTCTGGTTTTCAGGCAAGGCACTGGCCATTGGATCAAACATTGTCATGAGTGGACTTCAAAATTACAGGGGCGTCCAGCAGAATTCTAAAATCCACCCTCTGGAATTGATAGGTGGCAAAAAGGAGGGTAAAAATGAGAATTTAGGGGAGGAATTACTCAAAGGTATTTCAGAACTGCAGAAGGATGGAAGAAGTATTCTGTTTCTCTCCTCTTTGAAGGAGATCCATCAACAAAGGGAGACAAAATTTCTAGCTAGAAGCTCTAGTTAGAATTCACCCACAATTCAGTAGGCAAAGATCTCTTCAAATGTGAATTGAAGAAGCTTCTTGAAGGAGAAGTGAAAAGTCTTCAAGGGAAAAAAGCACAGCCCAGCTGCTTCTTGAAAAACCACCTTTGGGATAACCATGACCTGAGACAGACATTCAACTATGCCAGAACAGAAGAAGCTTCTTGGATGAGAAGCAAAACCTCTTCAAAACAAAACCAGAAAGTCCAGCTGCCTCTTGAAAAAGTACCTTTGGGACTCCGTAGACAAGGTAATTTCTGGAAAGCAAAATTTTCCCTTAGACCCATTATTAGGGGTGGAACACTTACTTCCTGTTGTCTTCTTTTAGGATTGAGTTGGAAATACAATGTTGACAGGCTGTGGGAGATTAACAGATTAACAGAGTTGGGAGGGACCTTGTAGGTCATCTAGTCCAACCCCCTGCCCAAGCAGGAGATCCTACGCCACTTATTGCTCTAAAAAAATCCCCTCTTTAATGAAGATATGATTTATTCATCTCTTTACAATTTCATTTTCTTAAATAATTGCCCAAGTTAGCAAGATATCTTATCTCTCCCTCTTCCTCTTCCTCCTCCCAATCGTGTAACTAAATCAGTGCTCAACCTCTAATATTTGTGTAAAAAAGAAAGAAAAAAAACGTACAATTTCATCCAGAGCAGCTTGTAGGTTGATAATCATGCGCTGGATTGTATGGCACTTCTAATTAATTAGCAAAATGTTGGTCCAATTTATGCCTAATAAAATCAGCTTCCCACAGATTTATGTTTCCGTGGTTAAAACAGAGTGCTACCAAGACAAAAAGCAGGTCTGTTATAGCTCTTCTTTATTCCGGTATATTATCATTTGTACATATTTATCACAAAAGTATTTGCAAGCTTTTCGTAAAAGAAATATTCTCTTGTGTGGATTAACGGCTGTGCCAGCCTTCTGCCAGGAGCCCAAATTCCCAGCCAGGCTTTAAATATAGATGCACATGTTGCCGTAATAAACCAATTCCAGTTGTGAGAATTTGGGTGGGTGTGGGTTATAATCCTATTTTTTAAAAACCACACACTTAGATTACATTTCAACTGTTTCCTATCAAATGCCAAGTCAGTTTCAGGCTGAATCTCATTTAGTTTGAACTAAGCAGATGGTCAGCGCAGAAAGGAAGATTATGGCACCCTGAACTCATTTGAGATTCCAAACTCATAAAGTTCAGGTCAAAAGTAGAAATCTGGAAACCTGGAAAGTTTCTCTGTGGATTTTCCTTGGAAGGTTTTGACCCACCTCACAAGCTGAAGAAAGCCTTCAGATTTGGAGGGATTGAAGAGATTGGTTGCTTCTGGAAAGTTCTTATCCTTTAATCCCAGGAACTTTACGCATGATATAAGTTTTTCATTAGAAAAGAAAGTTAAAAAAACTTTCAAGATTGGGGTTTGTTTGTTTTTCTGGAGGGCTTCCAAATTTGTATATTTTTTCTAAAAAAAAAAAAAAAAAGAATTATAAGCCCTGGATATTGACAGATGGACAATGTTGGGTGATGAATAGAATCAGAACCAGAACTGGAACTGGAACCAGAACCATTACTAGAACTATTACTAGAACCAAAAGCAGAAGTGGAAGTGGAACTATTACTAGAACCAGAATCAGAACTGGAAATGGAACCAGAACTATTACTAGAACCAGAACTGGAACTGGAATTAGAAGTAGAATAGACCGGTCCAGTAGGAACCCAGGTTTTCTGATAATACATCATCAGAAGATCAATTTAAATGCCCAAAAATGTGGAGATAATCCTGATTGGAACTAGGATAAATGCAATCATTGATATTTCCTCAGACCAGGCAATCATCTTTGCTTATGGAGTTAATAATCCTTATCACTGATAACAATCACACATGCCAAATAGGAGAGAAACCCCATCCAAAGAGGCTACCTAACATACAGCATTAAATAGAGAAGATACAGATGAGAAGCACTCTGATAAATTGCTAGGTTGGGAAGCACTTAAAGCATAAAACTCACCTGGGAGGGCAACCTGACTTCTGTATATTTAAAGTAAGAGTGTGATTATGCCCAATTTGGACCAATCAACATACTGGGTTGCCACAGAGAAGCTGCACCCTTTTGCAAATGCTGAGGGGGGAGAGACAGAAGGGATAAAATAGGGCTTGTAGTTTAGCCAAAACTCTGTTCTGTTTGTTACCCTGCTATCTATTGCAATTTTCAGTGTCCTTTCTTTAACGTTAGGGTTACATTTTGGTTTCAGTCACTTCTGTTTGTTTTCCTCTCTACTCTTCCTTGATGCTTTGATTTTGGATTTGAAGCTACCAAATGCAGGTCCCTGAACCAATTTCTCATCCTGAGGGCTGCCAGGAACAAACAACTGAAATCCAATCATACATAGTTAAAAAGCAGCAACTTTATTGCTCTCTGCCTAAGTTACAAGAATCTTCCAGGCTATTTGCCTTCCTCTGGAAATGACCAGCTAAAGTTTCGTGGATCTTGGGGGGGGGGGTGTCAAGTTTATGGCTCTTAGGGCTGTGCAAGGACTCCAAACTAGGTCCCTGCTTGACCCGTCCTTACAACCTAAGCTGGCAGTTTCCCAAGAATACTGTAGATAGTGGACAACACTGAAACCAGCTTTCAAAGCGATTGACTAGAAAATGGAATGTTGGTGCTTCAGGTCCAGGAAAAGAGGTGAGATCTGGGATGTCCACCATCTTTAACAAAGAGGTTTTTTGAGGTCTACAAAACTAGATGAGATCTGGAATGTCTACCACCTTTAATAAAGAGGCATTTTTGAGATCCAGGAAAGTAGCTGAGATCTGGGGTGTCTTATCATCTTTCATAAAAAGAATTGTTGCGGTCCAGGAAAGTAATTGAGATCTGGGATGTCCACCATCTTTAATAAAGAGATTTTTTGAGGTCCACAAAACTAGATGAGATCTGAGGTGTCAACACCTTTAATAAAGAGGCATTTTTTTAGATCCAGCAAAGTAGCTGAGATCTGGACTGTTTGCCACCTTTTTGTTTCTTTTAATCTTCCTTCCCGAGAGTCTTTCTTGGGATGTTGTGGCCGTAGATCCTGCCTATCCTACCAGCCTCAGATTTTTATTTCTAAAGCCTGAGTAATAGAAGAAGAAGAAGAAGAAGAAGAAGAAGAAGAAGAAGAAGAAGAAGAAGAAGAAGAAGAAGAAGAAGAAGAAGAAGAAGAAGAAGAAGAAGAAGAAGAAGAAGAAGAAGAAGAAGAAGAAGAAGAAGAAGAAGAAGATGATCATGGTTCCAGTCAACAGAAGGTCTCCAAGCTTGATGATGGGCAATGATTAGAGTGGAAATTGGAAATCAGTGTAATTTCCCCTTCAGTTTTTGAGTTCTCCCGTTGAGCTGGAAAGCAAAATTGAAATGAATTTCTGGCTGGAACTCAAATTCAGAGGAGAAGTTGCAATTCTCTGATTTTTTTCTCCCCCTCTGTTGCAGGCTTATTGTTCCCTGCTGGAGATGCTTTATTAGGAAGTTAGATGCATGCAGACAGAGAAGCTGTCCTGGGCTGACACCTCGCCAAGGATCATAACAAACCTTGAAATTGGTGTTTTCACCCTTGTTTGTATGATCAGGTGTAAATATAAATTTTAATTATTTCCATAATTAAGCCAGTAATTTGCTGTCTGTCCGAAATGTTTGACAACATTTTATTGCCATCTGTTTCCTAATTGGACTTAATCTTGAAAAGATGTTCTGAAGGGAGGGGGAGAGCGGAGGAGAAAAAAATCAAGTAATAATTATAAAGTATGAAACCAACTTTCCTCCCACTCACTTAATTGCCGAAGCTGCCGATTTTTATTATTATTATTATCGTTATTTCGCCCCTCGGAGTTAAAACAAACAAACAAATATGCACAGATGTGCTGCGGGTTTTCTACGGGGAGAGAGAGAGAGAGAGAGAGAGAGAGAGAGAGACTTGGGAAGGGAAATTGAGAGGAGACAGAAAATGTCTTGCAAAACAGTTGGAGTCTCAAGATTGCTGCACGAAAAGCTTCCATCGTTTCATAATGAAGAAAGAGCTTATTCCAAAATAGCATCAGATGCGGACTTGATCCAAAACAGTTTGCAGAATAGAACAGACAAGCCATGCAGGATTGAATTGTGGTCCTTGGTGTTTGTGGGAGGAGGAGGGGGGGCGGAGGAGGAGGAGAGGAAGAGGAGGAGGAGGAGGAGGACTGTGGGAACTTTGGTGCTCTCTGAGCTTGGTTGTTTTCTTACAAACATTTCATTACCAAGCTAATGCTAGAATGGAGTAAGGTTTGTGGAGAAGGAGAAGAGGAGGAGAGGAGAGGGAGAAAGACAAGAATTAAGAGCAGGGGAGAGAAGGAGGAGGATTGTGGGATCCTTGGTACTCTCTGGGGTTGCTTGTTGTCTTGCAGCTGTTTCATTACTCAACTAAGTAACATCATCAGTGCTAGAAGGGAGAGAGAGCAAACCTCACTCCCTTCTAGGGTTGATGAAGTTACCTGGTCAGGTAATGAAATGTCTGCAAGACAACAACCAAGCTCAGAGAGCACCAAGGACCCTACAGATCAAAGGCAGCTTGTCTGCAACCAGGAGGGAAAAATAGGTGTTTGTCAGCATTCCCTCCTAACCAACTCCAACTGTCGCTAAATAGGAGTCCTAAATAGGAAGAAGTGCTCATGTTCTTTTGCAAATTTCATTGTGCAAATCGTTTGATGTTGCTCCAGCCACCTGCACTGGATAATTTTTTTTTTTTTTAAAATTCCGCACCTCGGCACCAACCCGCTATGCTGAAATGCTAAAACAATTTATCTAACCTTTATGCTGGTTAATGCATACATTACGGCCTATATATGATCATAAAAATGTGTGAAATTGAAACACGCTGACGTAAAATCAAACAGCTCAACCATAAAAGATGTCACTTTTATGTGATTATCTTGCCAATATTGCCGTGTTGCTTGACTAAATCAAACGGTGATTTCCTCCCCCCCCCTCGCCCCGCCATGCTTTTTGCTTAATGGACTTCAGTAATGGGAAGAATTTCTTCGCTTTCTCCAACTAATGAAAGAATGGGCCGTAATGGCACACAGCAAGGACCCTGGTGTTTGATCTTTGATCTCAGCCGGTTCACATGGACACACGTGCCAAAGATGTTTGAACGCCGTTGGTCATTAGGGATCCATCAGAGGCTTTTAAGCAGCACACTTCAGTGTCGATCAAACATATAAAGATGCTGCCTTGACAATTGATAGGATTGGTTTCACTTGGGTTGGCCGTGCTTGCTGAAGCCAGCTACTATGCTTGGTTTACAAGCCTCGGTTTATTGCTTAGGCTGGAGTTTCTTCAGTGAAATAGCAATAGCCCTTAGACTTATATACCACTTTACAGTGTTTTGCAGCCTTCTCTAAGCGGCTTTCAGAGTCAGCCTCTTATCCCCAACAATCTGGGTCTTCATTTTACCCACCTCAGAAGGACGGAAGGCTGAGTCGACCTTGAGCCTGGTGAGATTCGAATTGTCAAATTGCAAGCAGCTGGCAGTCAGCAGAAGTAGCCTGCAGTACTGCGCTCTAACCATTGTGCCACTAAGGCTTTTATGCTAATGAGGCTAGCATGCTAACAAAATATTACACCATCCTCTAGAGCCAACTAATTCTTCTTCTTCTTCTCCTCCTCCTCCTCTTTCTTCTTCCACTTCTGCTTCCCCTCCTCCTCCTCCTCCTTGCAAACCCCATTTCTACAACTGATGATGTTACTTAGTGGGATAATTAAATGTCTGCAGGTAAACAACCAAGCTCAGAGAGTAACAAAGAACCTCCAATCCTCCCCCTCTTACTCCCTCACCCCAGTGTACCCATACCATAAGAGATTTCAAGGATAGATGGACAGACTTAAATCTGTCTACCCTCTTTGGCAGGAGAAAGGCAAACCCAGCCGAGGAGAATAAATCATTCACCTTATGGGAAATGGGCTTATCTTCCTGCCCTCAGCATTTTCATTTGCTTTTCTGCGTGGATTCTCTGACGAGGTGTAGCCAGTTCCGCTTTGCACTCCAAAGCAAAGGAAAACTGAGTGTTTTCTTGTTTTGTTTTTAATATGCACCTGAAACCATAATGAGAAGGAGATGCAGGGCAGCTTTTAAGCAAAAGCACGAGTTCAGTTCTTGCATTCGAAAACAATTGTTGACATTCCAAAATGGGCCTTTTTTTCCACTGATGATAAGCATAGATATAGCAATATGCCTCAGATTTTTGAAAGGAGGGTTTCCTGGATGGCTAAAAGATGAACAGAGAAAAATAGAATTCAGAGCCCTGAACTTCAGATAACAGAATAACAGAGTTGAAGGGGACCTTGGAGGTCTTCTAGTCCAACCCCCGCTCCCCCAGATCAGGCAGGAAACCCTATATCATTTCAGACAAATCGGAGACCACCAAGGCTGGGGAATCAGGGCTAGTTAAAGTCTCTCTCTTCCCTAGAAGATAAAAGTAGGCAAAAAGAGAAAAAGAGAAATCTCTCTTGCATAGCTAAGCTGGAATTTCTGTTCATTTGCTAAATGGAAATAACTATTCCTGGGTATTTATGCTTGGCTGAAATGAGACATTTTACTGTTGAAATTGGTGCACATTCAATTATCTTATTTGAGGGCTGCTAGCACATCTTCGTCCCCAGCTATTCCGTTCAACAGATTAAATATGCAGCGAACACCAGACCTTGAAACAAAGCTTTCATCAGAAACCTTTATCATCACAGCCAAGCCATTTCTCCGGCTCCGGGAAACCTATGATTATAATCAGGAGTCTTTGGACAATTGTGATTTGAATCCAGAATTGCATTTTACGCCAGGAGCAGCCTAGCAGAAAAAAAGGCCACGGAGGAGAAAGCGAGAGTGGGTGAGAGAAGAAAGGAGTTGCAACTGTCATAATAAAACTTTCAGCCATCACTCTTGTGTTGGCAAAGCAGTTTGTGGCTCAACCTGGCCCAACCTTGCTTGGAAATTTGTCTTTCGGCTGGAGTGCTGCCAGCAAACCTAGTTTACATTTGATTGGCTTCCTGTCTGGCCTAAAATAACAACTGGATTCCCCACGTGAAGAGCTCACGTTAATACGGTGTTAGTTTTGTACAGGTAATCCTTGACTTACAGTGGTTCTTTTAGGGACTGTTCAAAGGTACAATGGGAAGAAAAAAAATAGTGGAGAGGAGGAGGACTGTGGGGTCTTTGGTGCTCCCTGAGTTTGGTGATTTTCTTGTAGACGTTTCACTACCCAAACTAAGTAATATGATCAGTGCTAGAAGGGAAGAGAGTTTGTGAAGAGGAGGAGGAGAAAGAGGACTGTGGGGTCCTCTGAGTTTGGTTGTTTCCTTGCAGACTTTCAATTACCAATGTACATTAACATCGTCAGTGCTAATAAGGAGTAGGTTTCTCTTGTTAATCCCACTCTCTTCTAGTCCTGAAGATGTTACTTAGTTGGGTTATGAAATGCCTGTAAGAAAACTATCAAACTCAGAGATCACCAAAGACCCCACAGTTCTCCTCCTTTGTAACCTCCATTCTCTTCTAGCACTAATGATGTTACCTAATTCAGTAATGAAATGTCTGCAAGAAAACTACCAAGCTCAGAGAGCATCAAGGGCTCAGGCTGGAGTAGTAATAAATCAACCAAATGTTGGTTTGTAAACCAAGCAACACAGCATATGTGTTGTGAATTAATAAAAGTGCTTGAATAAAGATTATTAAAACCTTAAAGTAAAGTGCAGGGTTCTGGCCCTGCACTTCTGATTGGCCAAGAATAGCGACATCGGATTGGTCCGTTCAGAAGAATCTGATTGGCTATTAACGAGCCTCTTTCATTGGTTAAAGGAGCTAACGCTCCCTGTTTCTCATTGGCTAAGTACTCAAAAGCTTGCCTATATAAAGGGGCCGTTGTGGCCGTAGTTTTGCACTGTTACACCATGTTAAATAAAGAGTTGAAGTTCACTGTTCATCGTCTTGTCTCCACTTCTTGCGCCCATGCGCAGAACATAACAATAGGAATAACCACTGCAAAAAGGGAGACCCTTAAAAATAATTTGGGGAAAATATGTAGGTTTTTTCCAAAAACTTCTTCCGCTGTCCTTTCTCCTCCTCTCCGCAGTGTTTCCCAAAGGCATTTAGAATATTCTGGGCCCAATAAGTAAAAAAAAAAAAAGAAAGAAAAAAGATTTGGCTTCTCTTTATTCAACTTCATCCTTCCTCACACTGCAAAAAAAAAACCCCCCGTCTTTTTCTCATTACAATGCCAACCCACTTCCTCGCTAGATTATTTCTCTTCCGATTGTCTCAGAGTCCAATATCCTGCCCTTTTCAAGATATTTCCAAGAGAATAGCAAAGCTGTACATTTGTTTTGTATGGGGAGGTGGGGGGTGAATTTTTTTTAAAAAACAAATATTTCTATATACCCTGCAAGTTGAACTTTGCCTCCTCCTCAATTCAGACAAAACGTAGACGAGTTTTGGCTTGTTGCAAAAGAAAAGAAAAGTAACTTGGAATTGGGCTGTGTTTAAAATTCATGACTGAGTTTTTCTCTTCCCTGCCTATCTAAGTAACTAACTTTTCAAGGAAAGTGGAAAGCAGTGAACTAGAAAAGAAAGGATAGGAAGGGGGGGTATTTAAATGCCATCCTATCTTTCTTTCTTTCTTTTTATTTTTCAAGAAGGGCTGAGTATCTTAAAGCTATGGAAGACTCCGCTGAACTGTGAGCTTCCTAGCAAATTGAGTCTCAGTCACTGAAGATTGGAGTTGGTTATGCCATTCTTCCAAGAAAACTCACTGTCATCCTCAGATTGATTCACTGTCCTTTCAGAAACTTGGCTTCAAAAATTGGGTTCAAAGTCTCTTCCAACCGAAATGGATTTTTGCATTTGGAAAACTTTTTTTTTTTTAAGTTTTCAAAAATCAGAGTGGACAGCCCTGATTTCCATATAGATTGAACCCCCTTTTCTTCCTCGATTCAAAAATTCAGTTTTTTAAGGGGAGCTGACTGGCACAGCCACTTCTGGTGGCAAGTTGTTCCATTGCTTAATTGTTCTCACTGTCTATTTTCAATAACAGAGTGAGGAAAAGTTATGAAGGTCACCTAATTCAATGTACCATCTAATGGTCACCTAATTAAAAGACTCAGAGCATATTGTTATCCCTTCTGGTTGAAAACTAGTCCTAATGCCCTATTTTCTCCTTTTTTCAACTCTTGGCTTTTCAAGCCCTATAGAGAAATATTACAATCCACTTAGTGGGCACTTTATTATAAGAAGAACCAATATTATACAAGCCCAATCTCATTTTCCTCCCCATCAAATCTTTATTTCCAACCATTTTCCTTCCTTCTAAGACACTGCATTATAGAAGGTAATATTTATGAGGCCTTAATAACCAGGCAGCCAGTAAATTCTCTTCTTTCACCACCGTTACCTCCTGAACACAACACACTTAAAATTTATCTAAGCAGCTTTATGGGGGAAAGAATAGATGTTCCCATTATTATTTTTTGGCATTCATGGAAAGGGCGCCTATAATTCTATATGGTTAAATAGACTTCGCTCTGATGTAATGTAACAATATCCAATGGGACAGGATGAGCCATAAAATCGGTTTTAAAAACAGACACAGGAGGATGTTTATTAGTAACCGTGACACTATCCAACCAAGATCATTAGAACATGGCTATATCTCTAGCCAGAGTTATCTCAAAGATAGGTAAGGCAGGAATAGACTTTGCTTCCATCTGATTACATCATATGTCTATTTGCAATAACAGAGTTAGGAGAGGTTATGAAATTTAATGTACTGTTTTCTCCTAATGTTTAGTCAGAATAACAGTGTTGGAAGAGACCTTGGAAGTCTTCCAATCTAGTTCAACTCACTGCTGAAGCAGAAGACCCTGTACCATTTCAGAAAAAAAAAAAAGTTTGTCCAATTTAAAACTAAGGAGAAATTTCCTTAGTTCCTTAGAAGTTGTGAATGTTCCAACAATGGAAGTTTTTAAGAAGATGTTGGATGAAGTGGTGTAGGGTTCCTGCCTAGGCAGGGGGTTGGACTGGAAGACCTCCAAAGTTCTCTTCCAACTCTGTTTTTCACATCTTCTTTGTGGCAGTCTCTCAAATATTGGAAGACTGCTATCATGTCACCCCTAGACATATCCAATTCCTAAAATCATACTTCAGTCCCCTAATCTTTTTTGTTACTCTTTTTAGCAACAAAACAAATCGTTTTAGCCTCCAGTCCCCTAATCTTCTTTGTTGCTCTTCTCTGGACTCTCAACCTCTTTTTTATAATGTGGTGATCAAAACTGGATGCAGTATTCTAAGTGTGGTCTTACTAAGGCTTTATAAAGTCAAAAACTATTTTCCTATTATTCCATTTTAATTTACTACAGACATTACCAGCAAGCAAAAATAACACATGTATAGAAACATTCAGGTTAACTTTTCATTGTGAATCTACAGCTGAAGCTCCATAAGCGAACAGCTCAAAACATCTGCAGTTTTGTTCAAGGTCAATTGCGACTAAGTCAATTGTTAATTCCAATTTAAAAAAAACTTATTCGGGCCATTCGTAGGATTATTTTTCCTGTTTCCAATGTTATGAACCTGAAATGAATTAAAATATTCTCTCAAATTGAATGATGTTGAGTTATAAAAGATTTCTGGTCTCTGTACAAACTGTATTTGATCTTGACAAGCGTTTGAAAACCAGTTGTTGTTTTCTCAAAAGATATTAATATGGGAGGGTTGTTAAAAGGAATTTTAAAAAATTCTTTCCAAAATAGTTTTGGTAAAGGGTCTAGTTTAGCAATGGTTTGGCATACATTATTAGGCTTTTATTAGAGATTATTTTATGCAACATAATAACGTACTAAAAAAAGAGTCAAAAGAAAATATAAGCTATTTTCAATGAGATAAAGAGGAAAGAAGAATTAAAGAACTTCCAGAGAAGGTAAGTATTTCTCAACAAATTAAGTTTGTACAGCCACCATCATCAAGAGAAATGAAATAAAAATGAGTTATGCAAAGCCCAAAAAAAAAAAAAAAAAGTCTGAGTTTGCAAATAAACCAGGGAAGTGGCTAGCATATAAATTAAACAAAGAAAAAGAATACTACATTAAAATTACAAGAGGGATTTTCTGCATTAATGGATAGTGAGGCAGCACAAAAAGGATTTTATGAATATTATTCCTACTAATATAAAGGAAATGACATCTCTTTAGAGAAAATAGATGAACATCTAGAGATTTGCATAAAACGGAAAAAAAAATCTCGTGATTTATGGTTTTGATGATTAGACAGGATAGATTATAAAGAGTTATGTCATAGCTATAAAGTAAAAGGTAAATTTATAATTACACAGATAATTGCGGTAAAGAAGTAGCTATTTATTTCTATCTTTTTTTCTTCCTTTTCTATTTTCCCCCCCTTTGTGGCCCTTTTAGTTTCCTCTTTGGTTTTTCTTTTCTTTTTTTTACTTTACATTCATTTCTTTTTTTAAAAAAAGCCTTAATATAAATTATAGATATATAGACAACAACGTCAGTAAAAAATTGCATCCTGTGGCAATTAAATCTCCTATTTCTTCCCTTTTCTACTGTGGGAAGCCTCCTCTCTTCTAGAAAAATGAAATATTTTGAGGAATATTTAAAAAGACAGAATATTTTATTTCCCTAAATGAGAAATAGAGAAACACCCAGGGTTGGGATTCAAAATTTTTAACAACCAGTTCTGTTGGCATGGCTTAGTTGGTGGGTGTGGCTTGGTGGTCATGTGACTGAGTGGGCATGGCTTGGTGGTCATGTTATTGGCTGGGTGTGGCCAACTCAACATCATTCACATTGAGGCACGCATCTCCTTGCCTGGCCTCTCATGACTGTGGGGATGCTGCAACAGTCGTAAGTGTGAAAAATGGTCATAAGTCACTTTTTTCTGTGCCATTGTCACTTTGAGTGGTCACTCCACACAAGCAAAATACCAGCAAAGGAGGGGAAAAAAACTCCAGAGAAGTTCCTGAGACAGGAAGTCTAGAATGTAATAATGGTTAACAGAGAGGCAGTTTCTGTAAGCAACACCAGAATGTTTCCTTCCTGCCCTCCTTACAGGATTAGGCCAGTAATTTCTTCTAAGAATCGGTTCTCCGAACTGCTTAGAATATTAACAACCGGTTCTAGCGAATAGGTGCGAACCAGTGGAATCCCAACCCTGGAAACATGTTTGGGGTTTTTTGTTTGAGGCAGGAAGCCAGCAGATAATGTGTGCCCTTTAAGAATGACTGGGCCAGCCTATCTACAAAGAAAAGACCTTCAGCTCCATTAAGAAGAACAGGACCTGATCCTTCAGGACATAATAGATCCACCCATCACCATTTAGCAGTAGACACAGAGCTCAGTATATTGCATGATCTCCTATGGCATTTCAAACATTGCACATCACTCCCTGTTGTCCGCAAAACTGGGCTCTTGCTTGATGTCGAAGCCGATAAGTCACCGGACACAAGGTGTGATACAATATACGTTTATATTGGTACCAAGATATAAGGACCCTGGCTCAAAAGCTAACCAAGGGCCCTGATGAGAATCTTACAGCAATTTTTATAGTCAAGGGGTGGCTGCATTCAGCCCTAATGCATGCATAATGGATCATATTGATTGGCTATTTGGATCTCAGGCCCCTACATAGCTAAATGTTGCGTCATCTGTTTTTCACCCCAGGTCATGGGTATCTTTATTTATTTTATTTTATTTATTTGTCAATCACTTACAAAATAATAGGTATAAGTATAAACACGAGTAAGAATACAGGAAATAGGTACAAATACATGGGGACAATAGGACAGGGACGGGAGGCACGATGGTGCACTTACGCACGCCCCTTACAGACCTCTTAGGAATGGGTATTCTCTCCCTTCCTTTCTCTCCTCCATCCATTCTTTTCTCTCCTTCCTTCCTTCCTTCTTTCCTTCCTTCCTCCCTCCCTCCCTCCCTCCCTCCCTCCCTCCCTTCCTTCCTTCCTTCCTTTCTTTCCCTTCCCTGTTCTCCTTCCTTCCCCCTTCCTTCTTTCCTTTCTTCCTTTATTTTTTATTTGATTTATTTATTTGATTTGTCAATTGCTTACAAGATAATAAGTATAAGAATAAACATGAGTAAGAATACAGGAAATAGGTACAAATACATGGGGACAATAGGACAGGGACGGGAGGCATGATGGTGCACTTATGCACGCTTACAGACCTCTTAGGAATGGGGTGAGGTCAATAGGGGATAGTTTGAGGGTAAAGGAGTGGTGGGGTTTGAGAATGTAATAACGGAGTCAGGGAGTGCATTCCAGGCATTGACCGCTCTGTAGCTGAAGTTGTACTTTCTGCAATCAAGTTTGGAGCGGTTAACCTTGAGTTTGTATCTGTTGTGTGCTCTTGTATTGTTGCGGTTGAAGCTGAAGTAGTCACTGACTGGTAGAACACTGTAGCCGATAATTTTGTGTACTACACTTAAGTCCAACCGTAGGCAACGTAGTTCAAGATTGTCCAAGCCCAAAATTTCAAGTCTGATGATATAGGGTATTCTGTTGAGAGCAGAGGAGTGTAGTATTCTTCTCGTGGGCTTGCAAAGTGTCCTCATTTCATGTGTCAGCTATGTGGTTTTGGGTTTTTGGTTTTGTTTTCTTATAAGCAAGCTATTCTTGTTCCTTATATCCTGGCTAGTGGTTTAAGGTACTAACTTCTGCCTCGCTAAGAATGTGTGGTTCCAACTCCTTTCCGATTGCAGAGCAGCTCAAGGAAGATCCCCCACTCCCTGCAACCCCTCCCCTTCCACAGAGAAAAGTAAAGCAGTTTTAAATCTTTGTCTAAGGCAGCACCCCATCCTACCCCATCCTACCCCTGCAACCCCCCTCCTCCTATAGAAAGGGAGACGACAGGAAGGAGCAAGGCTGCTCAAGGCAAAGAAATGAAGGCAAGAGAAAATGTTTTTATCCGAATTCATATTCCTCACTCTCATGTCACCTCCATCCATACCCGGGTCCTATCTCCACATATGACCCTTCCTCTGATCCCCAGGGCCTCCTCTGTACATACATCCCATCATCTGATCCTTCACCCTACTAGCAGAAACTCTGAAAAAGAATGAATATTTTCATCAAACCAATTGGTCAGAACCATAGACATGGTTCATCACTCAACCATCTTTCCAATCAGCCTCCCTGTTTCCAATGTCTTTCTCCCAGCTTGGAACCGAACCAAAGATGGATATTTCTTCCAACGCTACTGAGATCAGATTTCTCCAGGGAAATTTGTTTAAGATAGAAGTGGACAGATCCCTGCGTCCTTTTTTCAATCAGAACAGAGCTAGAAGGAATTGAACATAGAACCTAGAATAACAGAGTTGGAAGGGACCTTGGAGGTCTTCTAGTCCAGCCCCTTGCTCAAGCAGGAGACCCTATACCATTTCAGACAGGTGGCTGCCCTGTCTTTTCTTAAAAACGTCCAGTGATGAAGCACCTAACAACTTTGGATGGCAAGCTGTAGGGTTGTTTGTTTTAAGACACCAAAAATTGCCCTTCTTGGAGGAAATAATGTAAAAAGAGAGAGAGAAAGACAGGTTGAACATGAAAACTGGGCTGCCAACTCACTTTGGATTTTTGCTGCTGCAAAATTTTGCATCAATAATTTATTGACCTCTCACTAAGGACCGGAAGTTGAGCATTATTTGCTAGCACGGTTTCATAAATGCAACTCTTCCCTTGCCTGATCAAAATGATCCATAGCCGTTATGAATTATTTCTTTGATCCATAGCCGTTATGAATTATTAGGATTATCATTTTTTTTTCTTGTGGGTTATTTTTTTGGGGGGGGGGGAGGGGAAGCACTTTATGCACCTGCTCCACGGATGGTTTCAAATGGTGTTATTTTGCTTCTGCCTTTTTGATAATGTATCCACATCGTACAAGGGAGCATCAAATAGAAAGTTGCCTTCTTATCTGTCCAGGGAAACAGCTTTACTGTTTGCTTCCTGCAAAAAATAAAAAATAAAATGCATTTCTCACTATCTTATCTTCTCATAAACAAACCCAGATTTGCAGGCTGGGAGAGGAAAATAAAATAAATAAATATCCGAGGACATTCAAGAATAGTGTTTGTTTCGTTTCTTCTTCTTCTTCTTCTTCTTCTTCTTCTTCTTCTTCTTCTTCTTCTTCTTCTTCTTCTTCTTCTTCTTCTTCTTCTTCTTCTTCTTCTTCTTCTTCTTCTTCTTCTTCTTCTTCTTCTTCTTCTTCTTCTTCTTCTTCTTCTTCTTCTCCTTGTTTTAAAGGGGTGTTTGTGTGTTCCTTCAGTTTCTCATTTCTGTTTCTTTTGGAAATCTTCAGGTTTGTTTTTTTTTTTAAAGAATTGTCTTTTGTTTGTTTTTTATTATTTTTCTTAAGAACATAATTTTGCATTCCTCCCTCTTGGATTGTCAAAAGTTTGGCTTGTTTTCACACCCAGTTCTCTAATTTTGAGCATCTTTGTGAGGGTTGCTTGTTTTTCATTGGCCTTCTGTTGAGATTTGGCTTTATGCTTCTGACCCTCAAAATCTCCTTCTTCTTTTCCCAGGTTTCTCTCTTCTTCCTTTGCCAGAAAACCCTCTAAAATCTGGACTCTGATGCACCAGCCAAATGCAACTGTTTGAGAAAGTGCCATGCCATGCAAAGGTCAGCAATGAATTTTTAATTTTTTTTTCTCTTTTCGGGGAGGCTGACATCAAAAGCCTTAACGGGTGCATTAAATCACAGGCAACAGAAATGGATTAGAATATGCAACTCGGAAATTGTATGCCTGCTGATTAAGCAAGGGTTGATTCGAAGAGTCCTTTCCTCTCTCCCCCCCCCCTCCATCATTTGGGAAAATACATTAACTTTTCTTTTTATAACATCCAAGATACTCTTTTAGAATATCAACCAACCAATCAGAATAGAGCTGGAAGGGACCTTGGAGGTCTTCTAGTCCAACCCCCTGCTCAAGCAGGAGACTCTATACCATTTCAGACAGGAAGGAAGGAAGGAAGGAAGGAAGGAAGGAAGGAAGGAAGGAAGGAAGGAAGGAAGGAAGGAAGGAAGGAAGGAAGGAAGGAAGGAAGGATAATAGAGTTCGAAGAGAGCTTGGAGTCTTCTAGTCCAACAAGAAGCAATGGATGGAAACCAATCGAGGAGAGACTCAACCTAGAATTAAGGAAGAATTTACTGATGGTAAGAACAATTAATCAGTGGAATGACCTCCCTCCCTCACTGGAGGTTTTAAACAAGACATTGAACAGCCATTTGTCCAGAATAATTGGACAGCCAAGCAGGAGATCCTATACCATTCTTAAAAACCTCCAGTAATGGAGCGCCCATGATTTCTGGTGGCAAGCTGTTCCACTGGTTAGTTGTCCTCACTGTCGGGAAGTTTCTCCATCGTTCTAGGTTGCTTCTCTCCTTGATGAGTTTCCATCCATTGTTTAGAGGTGGACAGTTGTTTTGTGACTGATGAGGGACATTTTCTTTCATGTTTTGGAGAGTCACACCTGGCTGGTTCATAGTAATGAGGGAGCTAGGATTTAACATCCATGTTTGTTGTGGTGAGCAGGATTCAAGAGTTTTAAAAATGTAAAATGAGAGTTTGGTTTAGCAGAGACTTAACTCACTGCTTTTATTTGTTATTTCTGGTTTCTATTTCTAGGGTTTAAACTAGTCTCTAGTTCTTTCCAGTCCGTGTAAAATCATGGCATTCAATTTGAAGTCTTCTCTTAAGACACAAAGGCAAATATCGTCAGATGGAGCTTGGTGTACAGATTACAGGAGGCTAAATTAGTGGAAGAAAGAAAGAGAGACTAGGGCAGTGGTTTCCTCGAAGTAAAATATATTAGGCTGTTATTTATTATTAAAAGGTTTGTTGCATTTGATTATTGGCTTAGTATCTTATCCAAAGCAACCCTGGAAGTGTAATTCATAGTTGTTGCCAAAGATGGTTGCATTCAGCAAGCAGAAGAGGTTTAATGCATAATATGAATGAGAACAGCAACTAACAAACTTGTAGCCACCCATACTATCCCTGAATCCTTCCAAAAGTTGCTCCCAAATAGAGGTCAGTTGATTATTAAAGATATGGGACCACACCAGCTTCAACAGGCCAATTGGAGAACATTTAGTCTAGTATTTATTTTGATTTTTAGCTGGCAGCCAAGAAGCTCTTTGGGCCAGATTGTACTAGTGGACTTTGGCTTATCTCAAAAAGCCAAATTGGGTCAAAGCTGGTGGGTCAGGAGACCACTATGAAATTTGGTAGGCTGGACCAGAAGATCAAAACAACCTCCTGGAAGAAAGCAGAGATTAAACCAGTTCTGCAGCCTTGCAAAATTATATGGAAGTGTTCATGAAGTCAACAGAAGCTGAGTTGAACTTAAAGGAGACCTGACTTCTACCCATTGCTAGCATAATTAGTAATTCATAACTTGAAAAGAATATTATATTCCCCTCTGTATAACAGAGAGGAAGCACAGAGGTGATGATAGACAAATAGACAGACAGACAGATAGTTGGTGATACATAAATGATAAATTAGATAGATAGATAGATAGATAGATAGATAGATAGATAGATAGATAGATAGATAGATAGATAGATGAGAGAGAGAGGCAGGAAGGCAGGCAGAGAGAGATGGATGGATGGATAGATAGATAGATAGATAGATAGATAGATAGATAGATAAGAAAGAGAAAGAAAGAGAAAGAGAGAGAGAAGCAGGCAGGCAGGCATCATGGAATAAAAACAAATTAGCAGTCCAAAATACTATCTATCTGTATTTCTACTTTTGTAAAAAAAAAAAAAAAAAAAGCAAAACTTTTGATCCTAGGTTTAATGAAGTAAAATACAAAAACCCATAATATCCCTTCTGCTTTTGACACAGCTTTCTGAGAAACATTACCCTTCATAATGAAAATACCGTATGTAATTAAGGCCTAATAGGAAAATATAGTAATTAAGCCAAATTAACCGAAGAGAAGCAATCAAACAAATAAAGGTTATTTTTCTGAGACAACCCTTCAGGGTTTAGATTACATGTCCCATAATGACAAAAGACCCCCAGTTATTACTGTTGTGCCTATGAGAGTGCACATGTATATCTTTTTTTAAAAATTATTATAAGCTATTATTATTTTCTAAAAATTTAGAATGAATGTCTGACCTTCCACATCCCTAATTATTCTATTATTTCCCCCTGAATTGCTGTCCAGGAAAATTAAAAGAAAAATGAGTGAACAAGGATCCTAATTCTAGGGGGGGAAATACAATACATTCATTCCTCTCAAAATAATGCAATAAAAACACATATTTCCCTTTCCTTTAAGCACAATTCCCTTAGCTGTGTTGAATGAGCTTTATAAAGACTAAAAGGCCACAAGCATTCAATAAACATAACGGGACGAATTGGAACATCACCAAATTAGCACCGCCGAAAGATAGTTTTAATTTTTTTTTTTTAAAGTCCATGAGAAGATTGAACCAGGAGTATCGCAAAGGTGCTTTTTCAAGAGGCAACTGGACTTTCTTCGTTTTTCCTTAATGATTTCGTTCTGAAACTGAAGAAGCTTCTTGGATGAGAAGCAAAATATTTTTAGGGAATAACAAAATCTAGTTGCCTTTTGGAAAAGCACAGGACCCGGATGGCTGAGAATCTCCATAGACAAAGGAAGAGAAAACCAACCAACCAACCAACCTTGGAGGGAATAATAGCTCTGAACAACCTGATGTGTTGAGCATGGTCAAAATTGCATCAGGAGAGGAAACTAGAGGCAAATCATTGTTGGTCCTGGCATAACAATAAAGAGCTGAAGGAAATATCTATGGAGATTCTCAATACTCCAGGTCATGATTGTCCCAAAGTTGATTCTTCAAGAGGCAACTGGACTTTCTGTTTTCCTTGAAGACAGTGCTTCAAGGAAAAAATCCAAGAAAGCCCAGTTGCCTCTTGAAGAAGCATCTTTGGAACAACCATGACCTGGAGGATTGAGAATCTCCATAGATATTTAGCTATGCCAAAGCAGTAGAAGCTTCTTAGATGAGAAGCAAAATGTCTTCAGAGAAAAACAAGAAAGTCTAATTGCCTTTTGAAGAAGCATCTTTTGGACAACCATGATCTGGATAACTAAGAATCTCCACCGACATTTAGCTCTGCCAGAACTGAAGAAGCTACCTGGATGAGAAGTGAAATGTCTTCAAAGAAAAACAAGAATGTCTACTTGGTCTTGAAGAAGCCCCTTTAAGACAACCATCACCTTTTAGAATTAGAATATTAGGATACCTTTATTGTCATTGCATTCCATAAATACAATGAAATTTGAAAACTACTCCAGCACGGTCCCCCAAACACCACATATAAATCACACTACAGAGTTTTAACTAATAATAATAATAATAATAATAATAATAATAATAATAATAATAATAATAATAATAATAATAATAATAGGACGAAACCACAAACGGACTGTTTGAATCAGGACAATTACTGCCTTGAAAAAGAAACTGTTTCTCAATCTATTAGTCCCCATTTTAAGACACCTATAATGCCTCCCTGATGGTAACAGTTCAAAATATGAATGTCCAGGATGAGAACGGTCTGTGGAGATTTTAAGTGCTCTAGAGAGGAGTCTGGTCTTTGCAATCTCTTCCAAAGAAGAAAGAGAGCAACCAATGATTTTTTGTGCTATTTATAACTCTCTGGAGCATCTTCTCATCCACTGCAGAGCACCCAGCATACCACACCGTTACACAGTATGCCAAAATGCTCTCGATAGTAGACCGGTAAAAAGTAACCAGCAACTTCTCACCCAGACCAATCTTTTTCAGCAACCTCAGAAAGTGCAGGTGCTGTTGGGCCTTCTTTGCAATGGCCATAGTGTGGACCGACCAAGTAAGGTTGTCAGAAACATGAGTTCCTAGAAATTTAAAACTATGAACTCTTGGATGTCTATGAGTCTCCATAGACAAAAGATGAGTAGATTCTCATCCTTATTTGTTAATTTTAGAATCCCACCAATGCTGTGTTTTGCCTCCTGGAAACTGACATGGAAGAACTTCTAAAATGAGAAAAATTGGAGAGTCCTACCTTCACTTTTGCAAAATCGGTGGGTATTGAAGAAGGAAGCAAAGATAGGTTAGTTGGCAGGTGTCATAAGGATGGGGTCACCGGTACTTTGGAATTCAGAAGCAATGATGAGCATGACAGCCTGAAAAAAAAATTCCAAGACAGCCTGAAAAAAAAAAAAAAGACTTCAAGTTGTCCAAAACTTGGTTGACATTTCTGGAGCTGTTCTCCAACTTCCATTTGTTGTGCAGCTAAAAAAAGAGGTTTTGAAATCAACTTTAACCAGCTGGGGGACATGGAAATTTTCATCAGTATGCTGCACAAATGGTAAGAAAGAAAAAAAAAACCTGGTGTTATAAATAAATCACTGGTCATCTCCAGGGTTAGGAGCTGATTCACCTCAAAATAATGAAATGTATTTAGAATTCATGAGGCCTGCTAAATAATTAAAAGACACACATACAACACAGTGAATGAGGCTGCAGCAGTTTTTCTCTTGCCGTTCAGCGCTGAAGGCATGTCGCTAGGATGGTTTTTGTAATGCCCCAAATAAAGAGTAGCAAAAAAAGAAAAAGAAGAATTTATGGAAATTAGATGGGATGTAAGTTGCAGAATGGATAGAAACCAGCCCTTGAACCAATCACAGGAATAAAGGGCTTTGGGACAACCATGACCTCCAGGAGGAGAAGGGGGTCTCAGGAGAGGTAGGTATTAGCAGGTTCTGACCAGTTCTGGAGAACCGGTAGCAGAAAATTTGAGTAGTTTGGAGAACCGGCAAATGCCACCTCTGACTGGCCCCACCAACCCCATCTATTCTCTGCCTCCCATGGAGTCCCAGCTGATTGGCTGGGTCTCCTTTGGTTGCCCTGCACAGGAGAAAGGAGCTGGAAAGCAGGTTAGTGGGGTGAGGAGGGAATGGAGATTTTGCAGGATCCTTCCCCTGCCACGCCCACCTAGCCACATCCACTGAACTGGTAGTAAAAAAAAAAAAATGTGAATCCCACCACTGGGGAATGTTAAATTGTCAAACAGGGTTGTGTGTATACAACCGATGTTGAAAGTGGATGGGAAGCAGGCACATCTGGAGCGACAGAAAACTCACATTTGTTGTGCACTCCACAGATGTGTGTGGCATTCAGGCAGGCCATAAAAACCTCCCACTAATGGAAGCTAGGAAGAGGATTTCAGGATAAACTGTAGATTTATGGCTATTAAAGTAAATATCACGCAGACCGGGAGATGCGTCATTTTGCCATAGCTCCTGCCCCTCCTTCCAAGAAAATTGGAGAATGAAACTATAATTACACTGCCTGCAGATGCTTCCATCTGTACATGCAAGAACGGGGCTGTTTTGGCTAAAAGTGGTGCTCTGCTTTGGTCGGGGGCATTCCTTTGTGCATTCAATCCATCCATTCATCAATCAGAATAGAGCTGGAAGGGACCTTGGAGGTCTTCTAGTCCAGCCCGTGCTCAAGCAAAAGACCCTACAACATCTCAGACAAATGACTATCCAGTCACACAAATGATTTCTGGAAGCAAACTGTTTCACTAGTTAATTGCCCTCATTTCTCTCCTTGATTGGTTTTCATCCATTGTTTCTTGTCCTTCCTTCTGGTGCTTTGGAAGATAAGTCAGTCCTCTCTTCTTTTTTGGCATTCTCTCAAATTCTGGAATCCTGCTATCATGTTATCCCAGTCCTTCTTTTCTCTAGGCTGGCCAGACCCAATTCCTGCAACCATTGCATAACGTCTCTCCTGATATTTGAAGGAAATAGACCAGCACAAGAAGTAATGTTTGAACAGCCTGGGTGCTATTAATTAGTAGCTTGCTGCTGAAGTCAGCTAGGGAATTTCATTTAGATCCAAGCTTAGGATATTTTAGTACCATTGGGGATCTTCAAACTGTTCAATTCCTTTGCTAAATCAAGATAAGAATCCTTTCCAGGTGATTCCTCTCCATCAGATCCCTCCCAAGTGGACAAGATCAAGTAAGCTAGACCTACAGTACACAGATTTCAGGGAGATGTCTTTAATGCTAATGTCACACGCTGGGGAAATCAGGAGATTCGGGCAGTTCAAATGAATATAAAGATTTATTGCTAGCTTAAGCTCTCTGCAAAAATTTGAACTACTAACAGTCAAGGGAATTGAGCTGGAAATAAGAGGCATTCGAGATGGGCTGGACTTAGTTCTCTTGTGGGCACGCAGGGACTCGTGACTTATGATACATTTGACCCCTCCATCAGGCTCAGCCTTCATAGGTAAAGATTCCACTTGCTCATCCGTTCTCGTCGCTTCTGGCTCTAGGGGAGCGGTGCTCATCTCCGTTACAAAGCCAAAGAGCCAGAGCTGTCCGAAGACATCTCCGTAGTTATGTGGCCGGCACAACTAAATGCCAAAGGTGCACAGAACACTGTTACCTTCCCACCAAAGGGGTCCCCATTTTTCTACTTCCATTTTTTACATGCTTTCGAACTGATAGGTTGGACGAAGCTGGGACAAGGAACAGGAGCTCACTCCATTACACGGTGCTAGGGATTTGAACTGCCAAACTGCCAACCTTTCAGATCGACAAGTCTTGGCCACTGAGCCACCGCATACCTTTCAGCCTACATAACCTTGGATAAACACAGAATCCCGAAAACTGCAGAATGTTTATCTCTCGTTTCTAGAGAGATAATTAAGGCAGAATCTTAAAACACTCCTTCCTAGTTTTTCTTGTCCCCTGGACTGAGCTGCCATTTATAAAATACTCTGCCAATCAGCTTGTTGGCTTTATTTCTTGATTATTTATGCAGAGGCAAGTAACCCGAGTCACTCTTGAACAGCTATAGTCAGTAACTTTATTACATATTGCCCATGTTACAAGAATTGCACCAAATTGTTTGTCTTCCCCTGGGAATGACCAGATAAGGCTTTATGGATCTTATGTTGTTTGCATCTGTGCAATGATTCCAAGCTAGATCCCTGTTTCACCCCTCCTTCTAGCCTAACTGGCAGTTTGCCAGTGTTAATCTGTTCTTTCTCCCATTCTTGTCCATCTTCCCCACAATTGTTCAATCTTGGTGTTAACAAAGGGGTGAGGAACCCATGGCCCACAAGATTTGGGTGGACTCTTAGCAGGTTCCACCTCTGGCTATGCTGGTTAGAATAGGCACTAGCTTAGCCACATCTGGAAAGCTATTATTTCTCTCTATCTCAGTACCTGCATGGGTATTTCACATGGTTTGGATTAGCCATAATTTTCACTTTGTCACAACTTTAACCTCTGGAATATCACCCAAAGGTTGGAATCATGTTACAGATCTTCAATTTACCTTTAGACAATTTGCCATTTCAGTCTTTGCAGGTTAGCCGCAGAGTCAACCCATTGCCTTTCTTGCACAAATTCATTCCAGGAAGAAAATTCTGAGAAAGGGCCTTAAGATCAGTTTCTCCCCTTGAATATCTACATGGCCCCTTTGAGGGTTCAGCTTCCAAGCCATTAATATGAAAATCAAAGCAAACCTTTTTTCCCTAGACTCAACCTAACACACTGAGGTTGGATTGTTGTGACATGTGTTAGAAGATATCTGAATTCTCTCCTTCTCTCTCTCTCCCTCTCTCTCTCTTTCTCTCTCACTCACACATTAGCTGAACCAAAGCACTTTTTAAAAAGTTAATTAACTCAGCCTTGCAGCACCCTCCAAGGTAGGTCAGTACGATTAGCTAGACGGTGTAAAACAGAAAAACTCAAAAGCGCCAAATGTTGAAAGAGAGACTACTGTGAATTTTGTACCAGGTGTCCCTGCGAGGAATAAAGATGTGGTCGTGTTCAGATCGCAGTAAACCTAGCGTGAGTTTCTTAACTGAACTAAGAGCTACCAGGTATGGCACAGAGAGAAATTTCAGCTGTTTTACTATGTCTTGGGGCTTTGGGCATGTAAATCTGCATGAGCCCATAGCAATAAAATAAAATAAAATAAAATAAAATAAAATAAAATAAAATAAAATAAATAAAATAAAATAAAATAAAATAAAATAAAATAAAATAAAATAAAATAAAATAAAATAAAATAAAATAAAATAAAATAAAATAAAATAAAATAAAATAAAATAAAATAAAATAAAATAAAATAAAATAAAATAATAAAAGAAAAGAAAAGAAAGAAAAAAGAAAAGAAAAAAAAAGAAAAGAAAAAAAAAGAATAAAAATCTGCCCTGGGAAATCTACAAAAATTGTTCTTGGTTTCAGAATAATTTTATGAAATTTTACAAAACCTACACATTAGAAACTTAAAATGAAAAATGGGGTGCTCCAAACACTGAAGGTTTTCAAGAAGAGATTGAAAAACTGTTTTGTCTGAAATGGCATAAGGGTCTCCTGCTAGAGAAGTGGGTTGAACTAGAAGACCTCTTAGGTTCCTTCCAACTCTATTATTCTATTCGTCTATGATCCCAGATCAATGCATCAGTGGAATATCATACCTCCGTAAGTTGTGGGTGCTTCAACACTGGAGGTTTTTAAGAAGAGATTAGACAACCATTTGTCTGCAATGGTGTAGGCCAGGGGTCTCCAACCTTGGCCCCTGGAAGCCTGGCGGACTTCAACTCCCAGAATTCCACAGCCAGGCTGTGGAACTCTGGGAGTTGAAGTCCGCCAGGCTTCCAGGAGCCAAGGTTGGAGACCCCTGGTGTAGGCTTTCCTGCTTGAGGAGAGGATTGGCTGAAGAAACTTCTTAGATGAGAAGTAAAATGCCTTCAAAGAAAAAACCCAGAAACTCAAGTTGCCTCTTGAAAAAGTACCTTTGGGACAACCATGACCTGGGTGGCTGAAAATCTCTGTAGACATTGTCATCTAAGACAAGGGTTGCCAACCTTTTGGACCTCGGGGACCACCAAACTCATAATGTTAAATCCCGCAGACCACAAATGTGAATTTTGACTAGTGGTGGCTTGCTAATATTGTTGGCAAAATCGATCCCCATTTCCAGAGCTGCCATAGTCACAGGACTGGCCCTTTGGTCATCCTGGAGCAACTGCTCCTCCACCCGGATGCACCGGCCTGCCATGGACTGGAGCAGTTGCTCCGGGATGACCAAAGGGCCAGTCCTGTGACTATGGCAGCTCTGGAATAGGGGACCGACTTTCCCACCAACGCCAGCAAGCCACCCCGGGGCGGATTTCCCTCCCCTGCCATTGGTCTTACCTTCTAGTTCCAGCTCAGGTGGCTCAACTTAAGGTTTGCACTCGGCCGAAGGGTGGGGGCCATGTGGGCAGCGCAGCCTTGTGTTCCCATGCAGCCTGGATTAACTGCTTTGGGGGGAGTACTTTGGGGAGGGGACATTTCTCTGTGGACCACCAAATTTTCTTATGGACCACCACTGATCCAAGAAGCTCCTTCAGTTTTTCTGAACTGAACAGAACAGAACTGAGGAAGCTCCTTAGATGAGAAGTTAAATACCTGCAAGGAAAAACAAAGAAAGCCCAGCTGCCTCCTGTAAATGCATGTTTGGGAGAACCGGTGATGCCTTCAGCAACAAGACTTTGGAGAATAATTACATTTTCATATTT
This sequence comes from Hydrophis major, assembly GCA_033807585.1. NCBI lineage: Eukaryota > Metazoa > Chordata > Lepidosauria > Squamata > Elapidae > Hydrophis > Hydrophis major. Next base: position 6,303,838 of record CM066341.1, read on the forward strand.
GCAGTTCCTGTTAAAAGGGAAATCAATTTAGTACTCCTTGTCTGCCAGGTTCTTCAATCCTCTTGTTTTTTGTTTGTTTGTTTTTGTTCACCTTCATGTCTGCAAAAAACTTGAAGCCCAAGACCAGGTGATCTCCGTATAAAGCAAAGCTAAGATTTTTGAGATGAGCTTTGTTGCCCTAATTAAGACACTTCCCTCCTTTGTTTGCCTGTACGAGATTCCCTCCACCTTTATTGGCTTCAATTTGTAGTGTTTGTAATTCAGGCAGAAAATTGATTTTTGAAAACACTCCGTCCCACTCCAGTCTGCCTTAGATAAGACCTTGCATTAATTATACATGTCGGGACCCAGATGCTTCTTTGTATGTGTGTATATGTGTGTGTGTGTGCATCAAAGAAGCCCTAATGCCGTCCTGTTCAAATAGGTCAGCATCTCAGTTTGTTTCTCAACTTGGAACTTGGACTTGGAAAAACAATCCATGACAAGAAATGACGGATGGAAACTCATCAAGGAGAGAAGCAACTTGGAATTTAGGAGAAACTTTCTGACAGGAAGGACAATTAACCAGTGGAACAGCTTGCCACCAGAAGTCGTGGGCGCTTCATCACTGGAGGTTTTCAAGAAGAGACTGGACAGTCACTGGTCTAAAATGATTTAAGGTTTCCTGTTGAGCAGGCAGTTGGACTAGAACACCACCAAGTTCCCTTCCAGCTCGATTCTGAATTTGAATTTTGAATTTATTAACAATTATGAAACTCAAAGACTTTGGCCACCTAATGAGAAGGAAGGACTCCCAGGAGAAGAGCCTAATTCTGGGAAAGATTGAGGGTAAAAGAAGAAGGGGATGGCAGAGAAGGAGGGGCTGGATGGAGTCCCTGAAGCAGTTGATGTGAGCTTCAACGGACTCCAGAAGATGGTAGAGGATAGGGAGGCCTGGAGGAACGTTGTCCATGGGGTAGCAATGGGTAAGACATGACTTCGCAACTAACAACAACAACAATTAATCAGTGGAACAGTTTGCTTCCTGGAATTGTGGGTGCTCCATCATTGGAGGTTTTCAAAAATAGATCAGACAACCATTTAGAATTAGAATTCTTTTTATTGGCCAAGTGTGATTGGACCCACAAGGAATTTGTCTTGGTGCAAATGCATGGGATGGTCAAATAAAATCTCCTGCCTTGAGCATGGGTTAGTCTACAAGATCTCTGAGGTCACTTCCAGTTCAATGACTGTATTCTAAAATCTCTTTTAAATCTGGACATGGAGAAAGCTCAGATGGAGTTTGCCAGGGTTTATGTATTTGGAAAATCAGCAAGATCCGTTAGGATGCCGGTTGCCTTTTTTTAAATTTCATTATGAAAATGTTCACTTCTTCCAGCTCTCCAAAGCAGTAATTGAAGCAAGCAGATGTCCCACTATGCCTGAAGAGCCTGTCTGAGAAAATTAAAATGACCCATGGTAACTTGGAGAAAAAATTAAGCCATTGAGTTGATTGTCATAGATGCAGCTTGAGGTCAACTCACTAACTACTCATTTGCCAGACTCCGCAGAAGCCGTGATCCATCATCTCAATTCCACTGATCATTCTGACCTATCAGTGACCTAAACTGATATTTGTAGACCTCTGGCCCAATTGCTTCTAAGACTTCTCCAGCCGACATTACACACCAAGGAGAAATTCCTGCCTGCCTTCCTTTCATTTTGATTTTTCTTATTTTCCAAAATACACCCATTGGGTGTATATGGAAAATATTCTGCACCTGTTTGTAAGTGTTATTTAAACCTGGTTGGTTGCCTTTCCTCCAATAAACAACATTGACAACACTAGTCTAAAATGGAAAAAGAGATGGTCATGTTTGGTATCTGGGTTGATTCAAAGGTGGGGAGAACCAGAAAGTGAATTTATGTGAACATGAACTGAATTGGGTTCTGATGCAGGGACAAAGATCAGGACCACATATCAAGTTGCATTTTGAAAGACTTATTGCATAGAATGTAGTCAACTCAAATCCAATACTAAACTGGCACCAGATAAGAATCAGTGCAACTCAACTGGGGTTAGACTTGGACCTCTTGTGTGAAATTAATGACTCTAAGCTGATGACATGCTTCACTCCACCTTCCACCTCTCCTGCTTTTGTCCTACAACGAAACATATATTGCTGGTTTGAGCAGTTGTTTGGGGATATTATATTCCTTGGTTGTGGCTTGATCATCCAATAGACATCTTCTTCCCAGTAGACAGGGTCATCTAACAAAATAACAGATTTGGAAGGGACCTTGGAAGTCTTTTAGTCCAACCTCCTAGACCATTTCAGAAAAATGTTGTCCAATTTTTAACCTGGTGAGGGAAAGAATTGTGACAATTCTTTATAGTCTCTTTGCTCAGTTCTTGGTTCTGATTTTAGCCTCTGTCACCTGACTGGCATCTCTTTCCCTCCCAGTACCCACCAGCTGGCTGGGCCTCTGCCCTGCTCTATTCCATGACAAAATGAAATACAAAAATGATTTGAGGGCTGTAGGCTAAAACATATGAAGAACGGTTGCAGGAACTGGGTATGTCTAGTTTAATGAAGAGAAGGACTAGGGGTGACGTGATAGCAATCTTCCAATATCTCAGGGGCTGCCCCAAAGAAGAGGGAGTCAAGATAAAGCACCAAAGGCAGGATAAAGAGCTATGGGTAGAAACTCATCAAGGAGAGAAGCAACTTAGAACGAAGGAGAAATTTCCTGACAGTTAGAACAATTAACCAATGGAACAACTTGCCTCCAAAAGTTCTGAATTGCTCCAACACTGGAAGTTTTTTTAAAAAGATGTTGGATAACCATTTGTCTGAAGAGGTGTAGGGTTTTCCTGCTTAGGCAGGGGGGTGGACTAGAAGACCTCCAAGGTCCCTTCCAGCTGTTATTCTATTCCACATCCTCCTTGAAAAAGGCCATTTTGCCAGCTGTCATTTTTCCGGTGCCACCAGCCCAAGTAGCATCCATGATGCCTCTCCTCATGATGCTTCAGGCCATCTCCAATTCGATTTCTGCACTTCTGGATGCCAAACTGGGCTAAATTCCATTTAATTGAGCAAAGTGATGCTAATGAGAGCTTTTGCTAGGAAAGGAAGATCTGACAGGAAAGCCACAGACTCCAGTCGTGGTGACTGCCATAGATGGGCAAAGGTTCGTGAGACCAAATTATATACACCCGTTCACAATGGCAAGAGGGAGAGCTTTAAAACCTGGTTTAAATTCTTCAGAGGGACACAGAGTGAAACTAGAAAAGAAAGCATCTGCTGATGGGTGTTTTTTGTTGTTGTTCTTTCTACAATTATCGCAACAAGTAAGAAGGGGAAGCTGAATAGAAAAACTACCAAAGGAATTGATGGAGCTACAGATAAGGTACCTTTAAGATGTTCAGGAGCTGGGGAAGAAAAAAATCATCTTTCTTTTTCTTTGTGGGAAGAAATACATTATTCAGATCGCTTTTACATCTCTCCATTCACGTCCGGCCAGCTGTGTCCCTTCTCTGCATCAATAATCTCCATTGTTATTATTATGTTGTAAGATTTATGTCGTACCTTCCTCCTGGAAGCTGAAGATGGTTACTAGTGATGTTCTCTTCGTTTTAAGACCACAATAACACCATAAGATTGGATTAGACCAGTGGTGTATTAACCATGAAGCAGACTAAGCACATGCTTAGAACACCGCAGGCCCAAAGAAAGCACCACAAACACTTTTATGCAGTCTAAACTTGGCTTTGTTTGTACAGTATGTACAAAGCAGGTGGGGGCACTAAGATTTGTCGGTGCTTAGGGCACCAGTGAGCCTTAATCCACCACTGGATTGGACGAAGACTAAAAGTCCTTCTAGTGAATAGAAGAGTTAAGGGGTCACACAATAGCGGCATTCCAATATTTGAGGGGCTACCACAAAGAAGAGAGGGGTCAAGCTATTTTCCAAGGCACCTGAAGGCCAGACAAGGAGTAGGGGATGGCAACTAATCAAGGAGAGAAGCAACCTGGAATTAAGGCGAAACTTCCTAACGGTGAGGACAATTAATCAGTGGAACAGCTTTGCCTTTAGACATTGTGGGTGCTTCATCACTGGAGGCTTTTAAGAAGAGATTGGACAACCATTTGTCTAAAACGGTACAGGGTTTCCTGTTTGAGCAAGGGGTTTGACTAGAAGGCCTCAAAGCTCCCTTCCAATTCTGTTAAGTGTTGTACCTTATGATTCTTGACTCTTGATGAACGTATGTTTTCTTTTATGTACTTTGAGAGCCTATGCCCCTGTTCTTTTCTTTTCTTTTCTATTCTTCTGTTAATCCCCTCCCTTTTTAGAACCTATTAAAGTTTCTCTCTCCATCCTTGGAATGCAGCATGAGACAATCTCATTCACATAAAACAATGTTTTATTGATGCCCTTTAATTTTTCTCCCCCATCCAATTAAGTGAGATGAGGTTTTTAAACACACACACACACACACAAACACACACACACAAAGCAATTTTTTGGAACAGAGTCCTTTTTAGCCCACTGGTAGCCATTCATATGACATGATAAGGCACCAACGCCACCTCCCTTCAAATGCTCTGGCTTACTCATAGTAGGCTGATATGTCATTTGCACATCCACTGGCCCACTCTTTGCAGATGGCACAGCCTAGTTACTCAGACTCCAGCCTAGTGTAGGAGAAGAATTCAGCCCACATCTTGTGTGGGAAAGTTGAGGGATTTTGGACAGAGTTGGGTTCTTGGAGAGTCTTTAAAAATTCAGATACCTGTGTAGATTTCAGTTTGTCGGATCCTGCAGTGCTCTCTGAGCTTGGTTCTTTTCTTGAAGACATTTCACTACCAAACTTGGTAACATGATCAATGCTGGTTATTGACCTTCTCCTTCTCCTCCTCCTTCTCTTCCTCTCTTCCCACTCCTATTCCTCCCTTTCTTTTTCTTCCCCTCCCTTTCTCCTTTTTCTCCTCTCTGCAAACCCCATTCCCTTCTAGTACTAATTATGTTACCTAGCCAAGTAATGAAACATTTTGCATTCAACCACACCTTTTCCTTCTCCTTCTCCTTCTCCTCCTCTTCTTCTTCTTCCTCCTCTTCATCTTCTTCTCCTTCTCCTCCTCCTCCTCCTCTTCCTCCCCTTCTTCTCTTCTTTCTTCATCCTCCTCCTCCTCCCTTTCTCTCTTCCATTAGGTCTGAGTTTGCTGTCTTTTCAGTAGGTATTCTAAAGACTTCTCCTGCCAGCCTCCCCTTCCCCCCCAAAATACTCACAAAATCCAAAAATCTGCCCATCATTTTGACTGTACCCTCTTTCAGCTCCTCTTCATAAGCTGCCTTGGAGGAAAACTTTAGTTACATTCGGTAATGTGCCATGCTAGCATTTATAGTCAAAGTTATTTGCTAATGGATCCACTCAAAGTTCTTTTCCAATTGGCTTTATTGACCTGAGGAATGCTTAGGGAACTTTTCAGAAATGTTTCAACTCTAGATAGTTAAAGTAATAAATGGGAGCCAGACATTATTGAATGAAGCTGAAGGATGCATGAAGGTTGCAGGCTGAAAGTCTTTTTCTGACTAAACGTTTCATTGACCTGCTGGAAAATTTTTGCAAATCCTTAAAAAAAGGAAATCTATTGCTGCACGGTTCTGAAAAGTTTGGGAGTCCCTCGGGGCAGTTCCCATTTTCCAACTGTTAAGGGAATGATTTACCCCAGCAGCCCAAAAGGCAACTGGACATGGCTTTTTTCCTTGAAGGAGTTTCACTTCTCATCCAAGGAGCTTCTTTCATTCTTTAGTTTCTGAATCTCCTCGGGAGATTGATCCCCACTATCAACTTTTTTTTCAGACACTTCCAACATCAGAAGAAAGATGGCAACAACAGCAAAAATAAAAAAGAAACACATAAAAATGAAATAGAAATCTGGGTGGGTTCCAACTGCTTTGGAAACAGCTTTTGTTCCACCTCCAAGCGAACTCTACAAGCAGTATATGTTGTTGCCTCCTACAAACTGATTGATCAATTGATTGTCCCAAAGGTGCTAGTTTCTTTTTTTTTCAAAAGGCAACTGGACTTTGTTTTTCATTGAAGACATTACGCTTCTCATCTAAGAAGCTTCTTCAGTTCAGAAGAAGCAGCTTCTTGGATGAGAAATGAAACATCTTCAAGGGAAAATAAAGTCTAGTTGCCATTTGAGAAAGCACCTTTGGCAGAACCATAACGTGGATGACTGAGAATCTTCATAGATATTTCCCTCGGCATCCATGCTGCAAGATTTCTTCAATATTAGTATCTAAGACCACTGCTGGGATTGTAGTTTCTGGAGTAGAATATATGGCGCTCACACAAAACCTGTAATTAACCCATAATTGTATTTCCTTCTGAAATACAAAAGAAACACAAGCCAAAGGGAACATGAATCAAATAATTGTCCCCTTTCCACCTCAGTTGGCAATTAAAATAAAATATGAAAATACCAGTGCGTTTTCATCAAACATCTGTCCTAATATTTCTACATTATTTTCCCTAGTGCTTTTTACCCACAATTTTCTCCTCATGAGAACACCAGGTTTTTGCCAATAATCATGTTCTGGTGTGCCTTTTCCCTTCCTCGTGTTTCCTTATGCATTTTTTTTTCAACTGCAGAAAAATCAACAAGTCCATCTTTCTAAAAAAAACAAAAGGGCTGAGTTTGAGTTTGCATATCAATTCAAAAAGTTTGGAAAACTTTTGCTAGTTTGTAAACACTCAGAAAAATTGCAAGTTGGAAAAAAATTTCCTTCTTCCCTTCCTGCCTCCCTCTCTCCCTCCCTTCCTTCCTTCCTTCCTCCCCCTCCCTCCCTTCCTTTCTTCCCACCATCAATTAAAATTATAATTATCCAGGGAAATTACCTCTCTTTTTATATTCTATAATTTCTTGATTCCCAGCTGAAGGATGACTTGGAAATTAACATCCCTGCTTAATCTTCTACTTAAGACAGTTCACTTATTAACTCACAATTCACTTACAGATTCACTTCTATTAAGTCAATTCACTTAAATCTTTATAATATAATTGTGTGAGTTAATGTAGATGTAAGAGGAATTGGATTATGATGTTATTTTTATTAACTGAGGAAGAGTTTGTGAGGTGAGAGCCACTGTGTTGTAGGAGTTAAAGTCTTAAATTGTAATCAGAAGCACACTATTTGTGTCACCTTTTACACCCACTGTATTGCAGAAGTTAAAGTCTTGGATTCACTAAAGTCCTGGACACACTAGCCACACAACTTTAATCAGTGCAATATATCTCATGGTGTCTGTGTTCTGAAATAAATGGAAGTTATCTGAGATGTAGGAAATGGCAGAACAACAAATTAGTTGTTTGTCCAAATAAAATAGGGTCTCCTGCTTGATTGGACTAGAAGACCTCCAAGGTCCCTTCCAACTCGATTATTCTGTTACTCTAACTTCAGAAGACAAGACAAGAAGCAATGTATGGAAACTAATTAAGGAAAGCGGAAATTTGGAATTAAGGAGAAACTTACTAATGGTAAGAAGAATTAACCAGTGGAATAGTTTGCCTCCAGAATAGAATGTAAAAAGGATAGGATAGGATAGGATAGGATAGGATAGGATAGAGAGAAGAGAAGAGAAGAGAAGAGAAGAGAAGAGAAGAGAAGAGAAGAGAAGAGAAGAGAAGAGAAGAGAAGAGAAGAGAATTCTTTATGGGCCAAGTGTGATTGGACACACAAGGAATTTGTCTTTGGTGCATATGCTCTCAGTGTACAGAAGAAAAAATAAAATACTTTCATCATGAATCGTAAGATCCAACATAAGAAGTTTTGGGTGTTCCATTACTGGAGGTTTTTAAGAAGAAATTGAATTACCATTTGTTTGAAAATGTTCCAAAGCAAATGAAAACAGCTTCATGGAAATCATGGAATGAGCCATTTGTCCAAAATAAAATAGGGTCTCTTGTTTGAGGAGTTGGACTAGAAGACCTCAAAAGGCCTTTCCAACTCTGTCGTTCTGTTATTCTGAAATGATCTGGGAATCAAGATCTCGTATGATTCAGATCTCCTGAATCTTCCATGCTTGAAGTCCACATCGAAGTATCTCACAACCAGGGGTGGGAATCCTACCTCGTCAGACCGGTTCTATAGAACCAGTTGTTATGATTCTGCCCAGTTCAGAGAACCGGCATATCATACCACTGGCTGGCTCTGCCCCTCCCCTCCCTGCCCACTCACTCATTACCTGGCATGCACTCCATCAAATTTGCCTGCTAAGTTGCTATTTTTACTTTTTTTTCCCTTCCTATCAGCTGTTCTTCTGCGCCAGGAGATTTAGATTAGCTAGAAAACAGGACATTGTTGGATTTCTTGCTTTCTAGCTAATCTAAAAGCAGAGCTGAACCTTCCTTAGGATTGAAGCTTCTATTTTTCAGTGCAGACTCAGGCAGCAGATTGCAGAAAGATAGATCTCTGAGCAAAGCTGTGATTCTGTGAGAAACTCAATCTGCCTGCCTGCTTTGCCTGATTTTGGGTAAAAGTTGCTCTTTTTTTAATGAAAAATTCAGTTTTTACATAAATATGTACAATATTTACATACAAGCCATGCCCAGCCAGTCACATGACCACCAAGCCACACCCACAAATTAGGCCATGCCCACATTGTTAAGAAATTTGAATTTCACTCCTGCTCACAACCATATATGACCTTCATGTTCCAGATAGTCTACCTCTGGTTTCAATGAATCAAAAAGGAGGAGGAAGAAGAGAAACCCACTGATTGTTAATAGGTTCTCATCTTGCCAGCTTCCTATTGTTTCTAAAAATTATTGATTTAGGAAATTTCTTCCCTTTCCCTTACGATGTGGCTAACATGACGGTGTTATTTATTCACCTGGGACCAAAAATTCCTCCTTGTGCCATTTTACCTTTTCTAATCATGTTCCAAATGCGGACCTCAATGCCTTTATCTTTCTTTAATCTGCCAGTTCTTCTCCTCCCTGAGTCCTTATCACATATTATCAAACACCATATCTCTATGAAATAACCATTTTTCTCTCCCTTTAAGAGATTTGCAAAATTGAAGTAGGAAAGAAATTGCTGTTTGTTTCCTATTTTAATTATCTGAACATTTTGGGTTTTTTTTTAAGAAATGGACAGGGGTATTATTATAATTGGCATGTTTGCGAGAGAGGGAGGAAAAAGTCCCTAATGCATGGCAATATGGATTAGGAAGATCATGTGACTTTTGTTGTTGATGATTTTTTAATATAATCTCGCCAGCACCAGAGAACAAATGAAAGAGGGGGAGAAAAAAAAAACCAAAGAAATTAAAAAGCCCATTTGGTTTATAGAAACTGATGCCTTGCTTGCTGACGCTGTTTTTAATGGAAAATTGCTTGAATTATTTGACGTCTGGCTGATGTTGAATGACAATGGCCTTCAATTAGACACCGGTGTATATTTATTCTCCCGGCTAATCCTGACCCGGAGCTCAAAATTGCACCTCCCAACAAAGCTGACGTGAAATGGATTCTCGCAAATTCATGGCCATAGATGTATATTTTTGGAGTAGTGGTTAAGGCGCTGGTCTACAAACCGGGAGGCTGTGAATTCTAGTTTTGCCTGGGGTGTGAAAGGCGAATGGGTGACTTTGAGGCAGTCACTGGGAGAGGGTGAGCTCCAAGTCCCACCTTAGGCAAGAAAGCTGGCTGGGTGACTTTAGGCCAATCACCAGGAGACAGTGAGTTCTAGTCCCACTTTAGGCATGAAAGCCAGCTGGGTGATTTTAAGCCAATCACCAGGAGATGGTGAGTTCTAGTCCTGCCTTAAGCAGGAAATATGGCTGGGTGACTCTCAGCTAATCACTTTCTTAGCCGAGGCCACCTATAAATATATAGCATAGTGGTTCCAACCCAAATCAGAACACAGATCTCTCAGCTCTCGGGATGCTTAATTGTTTCTGTTACTCAATTATTGTCACTGTTGTTATGAAACTCTTATTTTAGTTCATTATCTATTCATTAAAAGCACATGCAGAATGTTAGGCGTTCATTAACATCAGATTATTCTGTCAAATTCATTTTGGTGGCACGTTTCTAGTGAAATAATCTCACCAGTCATTTCAAGGCAGAACTACAGAGGATTTGTGGGGCTAACTAAATAGTTAGAGTAAGCCAGGAGGCAAGTCGAAAACCAAACCTGAAATTAGAGCAAAGAGTAAGTTAGGGCTGGTAGAAGAGAATGTTTTTAGGGTTGAACTGTAGGGTCCTTGGTGCTCTCTGAGCTTGGTGGTTCATTATTCCACTAAGTAACATCATCAGTGCTAGAAGGAAATGGGATTTGCAAGGAGGAAGAGGGAAGGAGGAGGAGGAGGATGGGAAGAAGGAGAAGGGGAGGGGGAGGAGAAGAAGGAGAAAGAGAAGAGGAGGAGGAGGAGGAGGGAGAAGGAGAAGGAGAAGGAGAAGGAGAAGGAGAAGGAGAAGGAAAAGAAGAAGAAGAAGAAGAAGAAGAAGAAGAAGAAGAAGAAGAAGAAGAAGAAGAAGAAGAAGAAGAAGAAGAAGAAGAAGAAGAAGAAGAAGAAGAAGAAGAAGAAGAAGAAGAAGAAGAAGAAGAAGAAGAAGAAGAAGAAGAAGAAGACTTGGTGCTCTTTGTAGCCTTCATTACCCAACTAAGTAACATCATCAGTGCTTGAAAGCAGTGTGGTTGTATTGTATACCAACAGAAAGCAGACTCCACTCCCTTCAAGCACTGATGATGTTACCTAGTTGGGTAATGAAACATCGGCAAGAAAGCAGCTAAATTAGAACTGAAGAACAACCTGAACTTCTGGGAGACCCGTTTTTCACCCTCCCGAGCCTCCGTGCAGGCGCTGCACTTGCCTGCATCCAAAATGGGCCATGTGGGGACTCCTGGGAGGGGAAGGGCAGGATGGGCAGGGCCAGCCATGAATGGGATTTTGGGGGGTTCTCCAAACTGCACAGAATCTTAGCTACGGGGCTCTCCCGAACCCCTGTGAACCCCCAGCAGCCTAGCTTGACCTGCATTCCACTGAATCTTTGTTCTCACTGTCAGGAAATTCTTTCCATCTTCTCTCTGGTCTCTTTAGCCCCCCTTGCCTCCAATATGAAGAAGGATTTTCCTTTTTTTTTTTAATTGCAATGTTATTGTCTCACACACACACACACACACACACACATGGAAGAGAAAGGGGTTGGAAGATTTATCCTGCCTTGGAGAACTTCAGGGCAACAACGTTCCTTCTTCCCATTTCTCTGCTCACCAGCGGAGGCGAGAATCTCAAAAGCCCATTTGCTTCTCCTCCAAAGCTTTTAGCCAACTCAGGCTAATGGCCCACTACTAGAAGGGAGCGTGCGAAGTGGATAGAATGAAATTGCTCCCAAAATTATAGTTGACCAGCTATTGTTGAGCACCTCGAACAGAAAACCCATCAAAATCGTGGAATTCTCCAAAGCAGGAAGTGAATTTCAATGGGAGGAGGGGAGGATAGGAACGGACCAGATTAATTCCACCCTCTAAAATTGCAGAAATTAGTTTTTCTCCTTCTAAAGTACAAAGGAATACCCCCACCCTTTTCCCCCCCCAATGCACTATTAGTTTAATGTGTAGAATCATTTGTTGGTTGACCTCTGGAACATTTTGAGCATTCTTCCCTCATTATAAAATCTACAGCCCAACCTGCTGACAGCCGTGAGGTAGATTTAGCCTTTCTAAATTGTATTCCTGCACACATGTATATTTAGCAAGCCAGAAAATAGGGGTGCACAGTTTAATCTTTGCTAATCAGCTATAAAACGATATATCTTTCTGCCAACTGGATGGATCGGTGGCGGGAGGTTGCCCCGCATGTTTTATAACAGAACCCCTAGAAATGACCATGGGAAACCACCATGAGACCCTGTGTTTTATTGTGGCCCCTGGGATGGAACAGCCCCTAATATTGGGATTACCCTGGCTTTGGAAGTGGAATCCCCATGTGAACTGGAGAGAGGGGTAGATACGCATCCGCACCGATCGGCCACCGGAAGGGGAGGAGAAATCCCATCCGAAGTCCCAGGTACCTGCCGAAATAGCTTCTATAGGTGCCGAACACGTGGAAGGGGAGGGGAAGAAGGCTGGAGGTATTTTGCATTCCTTTGCTGGGCTAGCAAGGGGGGGGGATTCTTTTCTTTAACTTTCTGTTTCTTGGCTATCTTCTTTCCTCTTTTGCGCAACTGCAAACTTTTATCAAAATGTTCTCCGTCTTGCTATAAAAAGGACCCAGTGGTTTGTTTGTTTTTTTCCTTTAATGGTGATCATTAATTGTGGTGGGGTTATTCCTTCCTAGAGATTTGTTATTAATGAGTGCAGAAATTACTGATTTCAATTAACAGCGTTGCAGTGATATTGAAATGTGTTTGAGTCCTCTCTGGGGAAATATAAATAAGATGCTATTAGGCTGCTTCTGTTTCAAAAGTGGGAAGGAAGGAAGGCCACATTCTCTTGTAGGTTTTCCCATGGCCTGCATTTTGGTTCCTTCTCTTCTGTGGGAACTGCTTAAAAACACTGGTTTTGGTGAGCAAAATGATGGTGGGAAACAACCTGAAAAAGGAGTAACAGCCTGAAAAAGAAAACTGCTCCTGAATGAGATGTTCACAGATATGGCGTTCTTCATAAGATTATTTTAGATGAACAGAGTTGGAAGGGACCTTGTAGGTCATATAGTCCAATCCCCTGCCCAAGCAGGAGATCCTACCTACACCATTGCTGACAGATGGCAGCCCAGTCTCTTCTTGAAAACTTCCAGGAATGAAGCTCCCACAACCTCCGAAGGCAACTTCTGTTCCATGGGTTGATTGTTCTCACTCTCAGAAAATGTATCCTTATTTCCAGGTTGAATCTCTCCTTGTTCATCATTATTCCTTGTCTGGCCTACAGGTGCTTTAGAAAATAGCTTGACCCTCCCTCCTCTCTATGGCAGCCCCTCAAATATTGGAAGACTGCTCTCCTGTCTCCCCTGGTCGTTCTGTCCATTAGACTAGCCATGCCCAATTCTTGCAACCGTTTTTCATATGTTTTAGTCTCCGGTCCCCTCATCATCTTGGTTGCTCTTCTCTTTCTAGAGTCTCAACAACCTGGAGAACAAGATGTTCTCTAAGGCAGCAAGCGGAACTCAAGAAAATGCTTTTTTTTAAAAAAAAAAAAATCATTCTTATCAAAATTGTACGTTTTTGGGGATACCTCTTCACTTTTTTCCTGGGCACCTGAATAGCTCTCCATGGATTTGATGGGTTCCTTGTCCACTTCTATCCCAGCTTATGGAGATCATGGAGGAGACGGTTGATTTGTACTCTAGACCAGAGGTTCAGCAGGTTCTGACCAGTTCTGGAGAACCGGTAGCAGAAATGTTAAGTAGTTCGGACAACCGGCAAATCCCGCCTCTGACTGGCCCCGCCAACCCCATCTCTTCTCTGCCTCCCATCGAGTCCCAGCTGATCGGCTGGATCTCCTTTGGTTGCCCTGCCCAGGAGAATGGAGCTGGAAAGCAGGTTAGTGGGGTGGGGAGAGAAGGGGGATTTTTGCAGTATCCTTCCCCTGCTATGCCTACCAAGCCTCACCAAACCATGCCCACAGAAGCGGTAGTAAAAAAATGTGAATCCCATCCTCTAAACTAGGATCACACAGATTCCGGAAATATCTTTCCAATGAACTCTACTGTCCTCATCTTAGCGATTCTTCGCTGCACAATTCTTTCAACTGAAGTCTCCTTAAGAAAGGCCCATCATTTCTCCATGGTAGAGAAATGCCTCAGCCAGTCAACTCCAAAGCCGATTTGGAGATCCTGATGAGAAGGCTCCATTAAATTTTTTTTGTTATTGTCACTGTTGTCGAATTTTCAGACATCTGCTCCCAGCCAGCTCCTCCTAATAGAAACCTTTCTCCAATTTTTGCGTTTCCCTTCTTCCCTGATGCTTCTTTCCTGCAGCGTTCAGATATTGGTTTCTCCGCGGCTGACTTTAGCGGGCTCTTTCAAATTCAGCTGGTGTCTCTGCTTAGGAACATGGAGTGATAAGAAGCTAAAAGCTGCTTGGGGAAAGCAAGCACATTAATAATCTGACATCTCTCTCGCTCTCGCTCTCCCCCTGATTTGGGGAGAAAAGGACAAACTAATGTATATTGCAGATTTTTTTAAGAAGGCTTTATGCAGGTGAAACCCCAGAGTGAATAAACTTTGAATAAACTTTGATGAATGAAAGGACAAGTTTTCTAGTCTGCAAAATAAAAAACCAAGCACGCCATGTAGAATCTGTTGGTCCTTCCACTTACTTAAGGAGAGAAAATGATTTGAGGATTCTTATCCTCCAAGGAAATCAGAACCAGGAAATTTGAGATGAGGAATAACCTGTCAACCCAATCTCCTACTCTCATCATTTAAAGTAGTCGTTTCTGGCTCTAGGGGGCGGTGTTCATTTCCATTACAAAGCAAAAAGCCAGCACTGCTGAAGATGTCTGTGTGGTTATGTGGCCAGCATGAGTAAATGCTGAAGGGCGCACAGAACTCTATTACCTTCCCACCAAAGGGGTCCCTATTTTTTTACTTGCATTTTTTTTTTTTTACATGCTTTCAAATTGCTAGGTTGGGACAAGGAACAGGAGTTCACTCCGTTAAGCGGCGCTAGGGATTCAAACCGCCAAACTGCCCAGCTTTCTGATCAACAAGCTCAGCGTCTTAGCCACTGAGCCACCACGTCCCCTATTCTCATCATTTAAGTATAGGAAATAAGGGTAAGAGGAAAAAAAATAACTGAAGAAGAAAGTTGGAAGGGAACTGGGTGTTGTACAACCAAGCTCTGATCCATGAGTGATAAAATTCTAAATTCCTTTTAACTGGAGATTTGATTAGGATCAACCAAGGAAGACCTAAAGACTGCCAATCTTCAAGCAATTCAACACCGCAATTTTTTTATCATTAGTGAAATTGCATTTTGGGATATTTCTTCCACCGATTCTATCATAGATTTGAGTGAGCCTGCTTTGCAAAATTGGGCAAATGCATGCCATGAACCAAGGTGAGCTCAGCTCCTGGCATCTTCTACACATCAAGTGATTTTCTTAATGATAATTGCAAATGGGGTTTGCCACTGGCGTCTCCTAGGATATTGGTATGATTTCGCAGTCTAGTTTAAAATCTTATTATTTTCTGGCCGCAACTGTCAGGGCTTCAAATACGAAACAGGCCTGGGCCAGGTTGGTTGAATGTCTACTGGACCTGCTGAAATGCAAGGATTATCCGACCCAAATAAAATAAAAAAGATGTTGAGACTTTGGAAAAGGTTTAGAGAAGAGCAACTAAGAAGATCAAAGGCCTGGAGACTAAAACATATGAAGAACATCTGCAGGATTGAGTATGTCTGAAGAAAAGAAAAATTAGGGGTGACATGATAGCAGCCAGAGTGGTGTGGTGTCCTAGAGGTGGAGTTCTCACCTCACAATCAGGAAGCTGTGAGTTTGATCCTAGGTAAAGGCAGATATTGTTCTCTCTGGGCACAATCAGAATATATCTGCTGAACAAAACTCCATACTGGCGACAAGAAGGGCATCCAGCCAGTAAGCACTCTGCTAGCTCCATTCAGTTGCCCAGACTCCACCCCACAAGGGATTATGGGGTCATAAAAAGGAGATGATGATAACAATATTTGAGGGGGCTGCCAAAAAAAGAAGAGGGGGTCAATTTATTTTCCAAAGCACCAGAAGGCAGGACAAGAAACAACAGAAGGAGAGAAGCAACCTGGAATGAAGGATAAAACTTTCTAACAGTGAGGACAATTAACCAGCAGAACAGAAGTTGCCTTCGGAAATCGTCAGTCACTTATCTGAAATGGTACAGGTTCTCCTGCTTGAGCAGGGGGGGTGGACTAGAAGACCTCCAAGGCCCCTTCCAGCTCTATTCCAGTCTAAATCTTTATTCCAGTCCTAAACCAGCATAAAATAGTCCCCCTTTTCATCATTCTCCAGAGATAGAAACCATGTAGGACAGTGGCACCAGTGGTGGAATGCTACCGGTTTGGACCGGTTCACTCGAACCGGAAGTCAAAAAAAAAAAAAAAAGCTTGAGAAGAGAAAAGTGGAGGATGGCCCTCCCACTTGCCCCTGCGCTTTTCTCTTCTTTATCCTCTTAGCTGATTGGCACTGCAGGCCTCAGCTGGTGTGGGGAAAGCTGCGCACACGTGTTAGGTGCACGCAGGGATGGGATCTGACCGGTGTAACTACTGGTTCGGTGATTTACGATTTGCGCTGCACATGCGTGTAAATTGTCATCAGCTTGTTCCCTGGATAGCGGCACGCGGGTGCATTTTTTTTTTCCTGCTTTTTCAATCACAACTGTGCCTCACACCGCAGCTGAAGTTGAAAAAGCAGGAAATAAAGTTCAGGAAAGAACCCAGGAGGGTGGGTGGGCCAAAACAGCAGCAGACCTAGAATGGGTTCTACATCTGCTGCTCTTCAGAGCTGCCAGTTCTACAGAGTCAGACAGAACCAGTAGAATCCCATCCCTGGGTGCATGTGTGGGCATGCAATTACCAAACCAGTAGTGGAACATGTAGGATCCCACTTCTGAGTGGCACCCAACTTTTTGTGCACTAGGGACTGATTCTGTGTGGAAAGGTTTTTCCACAGACCGGAGAGGGTGTGGGGTTTGGGGTACTGTCTACATCCCACAAGTGGGGCTTCACTTGTTTGTGTGGACTGGTTGCTGGCATGCCACGGACCAGTGCTGATTCATGGACCAGGCGTTGGAGATCCCTCATGTAGGAGACAAAGAGAATTTTAAAATCTCCAAGCATTAAAAAAAAAGAAAAGAAAATAACACTCTAAAATTACTCTCCAAGGTCTCTGTGATGTTCAAAGCTGTCATTAACTCTCAGTGGCACATCTGGCTTTATTGAGATAGTTCAACTCATTTGAAACTTGGCCTTACTGACAACAAGCAGAACAGGAATATTGAATTTAGATTCTTTGGCAAGGAAAACAGATGGTGCTTCTGAACCACAGTTCCAGGATCCCAGCCTTCAAATCTAAGACCTACAAATCATTTATGTATTGATTTTGTTTGTTTGTTTATTCGTTTGTTTGTCCATTCAATCATTCAACCTGAAATGTTGGATGATAGCGAGAATAATCAACTGGTGGAACAGAAATTGCCTTCAGAAGTTACGGGAGCTTCATCCCTGGAGGCTTTCGAGAAGAGACTGGACTGCCATCTGTCAGAAATGGAGTAGGGTCTCCTGCTTGGGGGGGGGCTGGACTAGATGAGCCCCAAGGTCCCTTCCAGCTCTATTCTGGTTGATTCAACTGGGTTTGCCCTCCAATAATTAAAAACCACAAAATCCATCCCCTGCACCCATCACTCCATCACCTGGCCCAATCACCCTCCATCCCAATTTGAGACATCCCTTACAGCATTCCTCCTCCAGGTGCAGGAATCCCATGACCTCTCCTTGATTGTAAAGAAAAATGCTATTATGTCTTAAGGCAACCACTCTACAATATCCCCCCTCCTAATTTTCCAGGCACAGGAGTGTGGCAGTGTGGAAGCTTCTGGTGCTAATATGGCTTCCATAGTTGACACTGTGTTCCTACGATCAGGGAAGACCTATTTGGAACACATATTCCAATGTATCGATCACGGTGTTATGAAATTCCACCACCTGGACCAAAAGTGAACACCTGAATAAAAATTTAAGTCAGATAGATTTAGGAGGCTGCTGGCATAACCAGGCATGTCTCATTGACAGGCATTGAGCCCGTGCCAATTTAAAAATTACAGCAACATCGATTTCCCCATAAACCTTACAGCTCTTATGATTTATTCATTCTTCTGTTTGGGTTTTAATTTTAAATGATTCCTAAATAAGGGTGACCTGACAACACCTTTTGTCTCCAAGAGGACTTGCCAAAGAGAATGCAAATGTTTCCTTTCCTTGCTCTTTTCTGGAAATGCAAATCGTGGTGGGTAAAGAGGGGAAGGGGTGGAATTAAGGAACGTTCCCAAAATGGATGAGGAATGACTCTCCAATAGAGAAAAGGCTCTTGAGCTTGGACAGATTATAATTTCCAAACAGCTGCAGGAGAAAAACAAATCTTTCTCGTAGTTTCCTAATGCAGGAAAAGACATCCCAAAGAGCTGTGGTCACACATTGGTTAACCATTTTATTTTCAGGGTACTCAAGAACATAAATAGCTACAGAGCATATGGGGCTGAGAAAACCGTTCTTTAGAATTCTCAACTTTTGCACACACAAAAAAAATGTGACTTCCAAAATGCAAAACCACTGGAGGAAAACAAAATGCAGGGTTCCCCCCCCTTCCTTCTAAATATCCATGATCTGAGGGGAGGCCGCCTATAAATTAAAACCTGGGAGAATGATTTTGGGAAGGAGTTTTGGTTCTTGTGTGCTTCTCTGATTGTTTTCTAATTTTATTAAATTTAAATGGTGCTTCCTCCTTTTTTTTGCCAGAGAAAAAGAACAGCTTGGATCAAGGTTCATGAAATGTCTAAAATCTAAAGAAAAGAAGAGTTACAGGTGACACGATAACAGTATTCCAGTATTTGAGGGGCTGCCACAAAGAAGAAGGGAGTCAATTGATTTTCCAAAGCACCAGAGGGCAGGACAAGAAGCAATAGATGGAAAGTAATCAAAGAGAGAACCAACCTAGAAAGGAGAAATTTCTTTATAGTGAGAACAATTAATCAGTGGAACGACTTGGCTCCAGAAGCTGTGGATGCTCCATCACTGGAGGTTTTGAAGAAGAAATTGGACAACCATTTGTCTGAAATGATGCAAGGTTTCTTGCTTGCAGGGGATTGGACTAGAAGACCTCCAAGGTCCCTTCCAACTCTGTTATTCTGTTGTTATTCTTATAAAATCAGACCATCACGCCCCACCATCCTAGTGTGAGGTTGCACAATATATGCAACCTCCAACCCCCACAAAGGAATTGTAAAGAAATTATAAAGCTGCCTGAACATAAAGAAAGGAAGCTACTAACTTCCTTCTCAGAGGTTGAAAACTTCCAGGAAAGGAGAAATAGAGAGCTGGAAGGACCCTGGAGGTCTTCTAGTCCATCCCTTGTTCAAGCAGCACATCCTTTCACCATTTCAGATAGGTGGCTCTCCAGGCTTTTCATAAAAACCTCCAGTGATGGAGCGGCCACAACTTCTGGTGGCAAGCTGTTCCACTGGTTAATTGTCCTCACTTGTTAGGTAGTTTCTCCTCGATTCCAGGTTGCTTTTTTCCTGGATTAGTTTCCACCCATTGTTGCCTTCTAGTGCTTTGGAAAATAAGTTGAACTCTCAAACTCTCAACGTCTTTTCTTTTATAATGTAGGGACTAAAACTGGATGCAAGCATTCCAGGAGTGGCCTTGCTAAGGCTTTATAAAGTGGTATTAACATTTCACATGATTCTAGAAGGACATTTTGACACCCAGCCTATCGTTAATTTTCAGAGCCAAGATTGCTTATAAATCCTAGCCACCGAGCCTGGTAGGAGGGGGGAAATATGTTGCTTTCCACATACACACCCACCCACCATGCAAATGATCTTATTTTCTGACTGCTGAATAGATTGAATGGCTGGACAGACTCAGCAGTCCATGGGAAGGCAAGAGGGGAAAAAATTGGAATGCTATGCTTGCATATTTCACTGAAACTACCTCAAAAGGAGAACAACAATAAGATTTTTTTTTAATCCATGAGGAAGGATATTCCAGTTAGCTGTCTTCTGTTGCGTTACTAGCCCAGCTTCAAACACCTGAATTTCACTGATGCGGGAGGACGAATCGATCTGAAAGCAACATGTCTAGATTTGAGTATGTAAACACCTGCTATTCACATGAGATTGATTTTTCTCTTCTTGGTCTTCTACTGCCATCCTTCTTTTTATTCCCCGTTCCCTCTGATGCATTTGTAGAATTAGAGGTATTGACTGCAAATAAGAAGGATAAAGAGCAAGTTTCCAACAAAATCATACGTCACCTCCTTGGCAGATCTAACTGTAGAAAGGCCAATCAGAAGATGTAAATGTCTGTTGGCTTCCCAGTTTTCAGAACTGAAGAAGCTTCTTGGATGAGAAACGAAATGTCTTTGAGGAAAAACAGAGTCCAGTTGCCTTCTAAAGAACTGCAGAAGCTTCTTGGATGAGGAGTGAAATGTCTTCAAAGAAAAACAGAGACCAGTTGTCTTCTGAAGAACTGCAGAAGCTTCTTGGATGAGGAGTGAAATGTCTTCAAGGAAAAACAAAGACCAGTTGTCTTCTGAAGAACTGCAGAAGCTTCTTGGATGAGGAGTGAAATGTCTTCAAGGAAAAACAAAGACCAGTTGCCTTTTGAAGAACTGAAGAAGCTTCTTGGATAAGAAGCGAAACATCTTCAAGGAAAAAACAAAATCCAGCTGCCTTCTGAAGAACTGAAGAAGCTTCTTGGATGAGAAGCGAAACGTCTTGAGGAAAAACAGAGACCAGTTGTCTTCTAAAGAACTGCAGAAGCTTCTTGGATGAGGAGTGAAATGTCTTCAAAGAAAAACAGAGACCAGTTGTCTTCTGAAGAACTGCAGAAGCTTCTTGGATGAGGAGTGAAATGTCTTCAAGGAAAAACAAAGACCAGTTGTCTTCTGAAGAACTGCAGAAGCTTCTTGGATGAGGAGTGAAACGTCTTCAAAGAAAAACAGAGCCCAGTTGCCTTTTGAAGAACTGAAGAAGCTTCTTGGATAAGAAGCGAAACGTCTTCAAGGAAAAAACAAAATCCAGCTGCCTTCTGAAGAACTGAAGAAGCTTCTTGGATGAGAAGCGAAACGTCTTGAGGAAAAACAGAGACCAGTTGTCTTCTAAAGAACTGCAGAAGCTTCTTGGATGAGGAGTGAAATGTCTTCAAAGAAAAACAGAGCCCAGTTGCCTTTTGAAGAACTGAAGAAGCTTCTTGGATAAGAAGCGAAACGTCTTCAAGGAAAAAACAAAATCCAGCTGCCTTCTGAAGAACTGAAGAAGCTTCTTGGATGAGAAGCGAAACGTCTTGAGGAAAAACAGAGACCAGTTGTCTTCTAAAGAACTGCAGAAGCTTCTTGGATGAGGAGTGAAATGTCTTCAAGGAAAAACAAAGACCAGTTGTCTTCTGAAGAACTGCAGAAGCTTCTTGGATGAGGAGTGAAACGTCTTCAAAGAAAAACAGAGCCCAGTTGCCTTTTGAAGAACTGAAGAAGCTTCTTGGATAAGAAGCGAAACGTCTTCAAGGAAAAAACAAAATCCAGCTGCCTTCTGAAGAACTGCAGAAGCTTCTTGGATGAGGAGTGAAATGTCTTCAAGGAAAAACAAAGACCAGTTGCCTTTTGAAGAACTGAAGAAGCTTCTTGGATGAGAAGCGAAATGTCTTTGAGGAAAAACAGAGCCCAGTTGCCTTCTGAAGAACTGAAGAAGCTTCTTGGATGAGAAGCAAGACACCTTCAAGGACAAAACAAAGTTCAGTTGCTCTTGAAAAAACTCCTTTGGGACAACCATGACCTGGATGGCAGAGAATCTCCAGAGACATGATTGATCAGTGATGTACGATGGAGTCCATGTTGAGTCTTTGTGCCCACGTGGATTTTCTCCAAAGAGATCTCTCTCTATCCTGACCTTTCTCGCCTTCCAGTGGGGCTTCTACAAACAGCACCCCTTCATCCCATAAAATCATATCTGGAAATTGCCTCAGGGGGCGTTCCCTGGTGGTAAAGTCTTACAAGCCCAATGAAGATGACTTCCCTGACTAAATCTCATTGCTTCAATGAGCTCAGCCATCATTGCCCCTGTGTTCTTCTTCTGGAAGTCTTCTAGTCCAACCCCCTGCTGAAGCAGTAAACCCTACAATTTTAGACAAGTGGCTTCCCTTCTTTTCTTAAAAACCTTCAGTGTTGAACAACTTCTGGTGGCCAGCAGTTCCACTGGTTAATTGCCTTCACTGTTAGGAAGTTTCTCCTTCATTCCAAGTTGCTTCTCTCCTCGGTTGGTTTCCATCCATTGTTTCTTGTCTGTCCTTCTGGTGCTTTGGAAAATGCCTTTCAGTTTCCAAAGAGATGGAATCAATGAATCAGAATAGAGCTAGAAGGAACCATAGAGGTCTTATAGTCCAACCCCATGCTCAAGAAGGAGACCCTAGATCAATTCAAACAAATGAGGGTTCAATCTCTTCTTAAAAACCTCCAGCGATGAAGCACCCACAACTTCGAGTGGTTCCACTGGTTAACTGTCCTCACTGTCAGGAAATTTCCTCCTGCGTTCTAGGTTGCTTCTCTCCTCGATTAGTTTCCATCCATTGCTTCTTCTCCTGCTCTCGGGTGCTTGGAAGAATAGCTTGACCCCCCCCCCCCACTCTTCTTTGTTGGCAACCCCTCAACTAATGGAAGACTGCTGTCATGAAAACACTTCTTTTCTTGAAGATGCCTCTTTGTGACTTAAATCATGTGCCTCAAATGGCAATGCACCTTGGAATAGGTCTTATTTTAGACAGCCGTCGTTTGCAGAGGCCACTTGGAAAGAAAATTTGTTTAGGGTGGATGCCTTGTGATGAGGGTCTCCTTATTATGTGCCATGAATAAACCTAAAAGCCCTTCTATTTAACTGCAGAAAGGAAAGGAGGGAACTGTAGTGTGTAGTGTGTGGTGAATTACTGTTGAGGGTTAAATCTTTGGTTGCCTAGAAATGAGGCTACTTGAAAAGTTCTTCATATTCTCTTCCTCTCCCCTCCCCCCCACTCTCTCTCTCACCCTCTCTCTCTTTCTCTCTCTCTCTCACCCTCTCTTCCTCTCTGCCTCTCTCTCTCTTCCTCTCTTCTTCCCTCTCTTCCTTCCTTCTCTCTCCCACTCTCTCCTTTTCTCTTCCCCCCTCTTTTGCTCCCTCTCTCTTGAGATTTCACTCTTTCTCTCCCTTTCTTTCTCTCCCTCTCCCTCTCTCTTTATCTCCCTCTTTCTCTCTCCCTCCCTCTCTCCCTCTCTCTCTTTCTCTCCCTCTCTCTCCTTCTCTCCCTTTCGTCCTCTCCCTCTCCCTCCTTCCCTCTCTCTCCCTCTGTCTTTCTCTCCCTATCTCTCTCTCCCTTCCCCCTCTCCATCTCTCTCTCTTTTTTTTCTCCCTCTCTCTCTTTCTCTCTCTCCCCCTCTCTCCCCCTCCCCATCTCTGCGGTATCAGAAGAGACATCTCATTTATTTCTCTTTCAGTTGTCTTGTGTTTTATCTCTTCGTTCCCCTCTTCATTATTTATTTTCATGTCTGATGTGTCGTTTAAAGAAATAGTGGTATCTGAGGCTTTGATTTTGGCATATCCAGGGCAGTTAGATTAGAGGTGGGGTGGAACAGCACAAAGAAAATAATGGAATCATCAAAGTCTTGTTTTCTGGACACAACAAATGACTGAACCCCAGGGTAAGGGAGAGTTATAATATTCATTTAGCTGAGCTTCTCCTTCCCTACAGAGCTACCAAATAGATACATCTCCTGTGTTTCACAGGTAAGCTGGTGGTATCAAAATTGAGCAGAGATTAGATGGATAGGAAGCTGTTTCCTTTTTCCCAGGTAGGTTAGGAGCTCTGTCCACAGAGTCTTTCTCCATATTTTTTTTTCCACTGCTCTATAGTTTGTAGAGTTTTCCTTTCCTTCCCCTTTTCCCCCAGTGCAACTAAACTCTCACAAGAGAGTTGGAAGTTTCCATCAAAGGAGTATCTTGATATCTCAGGGTTGACCTGAGGGGTCCTTGATGCTCTCTGAGCTTGGTGGTTTTCTTGAAGATGTTTCATGACTCAACTAGGTAATGTCATCAGTTCTAGATGGAAGTGGAAATGGTGGAGAGGAGGAGGAGGGGAGGAGCTGTGAGGTCCTTGGTGGTTTCTGAACTTGGTTATTTATTTATTTTTTTGCAGACGTTTCACTACCCAAACTAGAGAACATCATCAGTGCTAGAAGGAACTGTATCAGTTCAAAATTGGGATTCAAAAATGCTTACTACCAGTTCTGTGGGTGTGGCTTGGTGGGCATGGCATGACTTGGTGGGTGTGGCTTAGTGGGTGTGGCAGGGGAAGGATACTGTAAAATCTGCACTCACGAGGGATGGTTACCACTGATTCTCTGAATTACTCAAAATTTCCACTACTGGTTCTCCAGAACTGATCAGAACCTGCTGAATACCACCTCTGAACTGTATGCAATCATACAGCAGTGATAATGTTATCTAGTTGGGTAATGAAATGTCTATAAGCAAAAAAAACCAAGCTCACTGAGCACCAAGGATCCTTCAGTCATGAGATTCACCATCAGTCTGAACTGCAGCTCCCTTTCAGAATGGAATGCACTTTCGGTTTTAAACTGCTGCACTGCTCCTTCAAAATTCCCCCCACCCAGTTCATGGCCACTCTAAAACTGGCATAGAAATGTTTTAATGAGTTGACATCAAAGTTGAGTAGGTAACGCCATCTGCTAGAACAGTGCAGGGAAAGAAGTTATCAAAATTAGAAGAAGCATCTTGTTCAACAAGTTGAGCACCTTGTTTTGTAAGATTGAAGGCTTTGGCCCTAATTTTTCATCTTTCTCAATATTATCTTTCTCAGTCTTTGGCCTCTTTCTTTCCCGCACCTCCATCCTTCTTCAGATGCTTTCCTTGAATTGAAATTTATGAAAACTTCTAGACAAGCCACCTCCATGTCTCCCAATGCATTTAGGAAGACATGATTATTTTATTTTTCCTTTGAAACCAGTCGGCAGTCTGGCCTGTGTCTCCAAAACAATGTGAATAATTCAACTGCTTCAATAATTTAATACCAAATAATTATCATATAATGGGACTATTTGGTGGTTTGTACCCCCCAAATAAAATCAGAGTAAACATATTATGGTTTTTCCATTCTCCAGCCACACATTATGTTGCTTTCCCTCTGGACCAGGCCCTAACAAGGTCCTTCGCTTCTCTCATTAAGGTCATGTTATCCAATATCTCCAGATGTTGCCAACACAGCTTGAAAACCACCATGATAGGGTAGGGTTGGGATTGGAGAAAGATCATGGAGTAGAACAATGAAAATACTGTTCCATAATATTTCCTTAATTGCAATAATTCCATTGCTAAGGAGAGAAATTGATCTTGGTGCATATTACAGATAACAGATAATCAGAGTTGGAAGGAACCTTGTAAGTCATCTAGTCCAACCCCCCACCCACCCAAGCGGGAGACCCTACACCATTTCTGACAAATGGCAGTCCAGTCTCTTCTTGAAAGTCTCAAGTGATGACACCCCCACAACTTCCAAGGACAAGGTGTTCCACGGGTTGATTGTTCTCACTTTCACAAAGTATCTCCTTATTTCCAGGTTGAATCTCTCCTTGTTCAGTTTCCATCTATTATTATTCCTTGTCTGGCCTTCAGGCGCTTTGGAAAATAGCTTGACCCTCCCTCCTCTCTGTGGCAGCCTCTGAAATACTGGAAGGCTGCTATCCTGTCTCCCCTGGTCCTTCTCTTCCCTAGACTAGCCAGGCCCAGTTCCTGCAACCGTTCGTTGTATGTTTTAGCCTCCAGTCCCCTCATCATCCTTGTTGCTCTTCTCTACACTTTTTTCTGGAGCTTCAAACTGGATGCGGTACGAAGTATCCTTTGTCTAACCTCTATTTTGACTTGCTTTGGACAATCAATCAATAATATTTAACAGAATAATAGAGTTGGAAGGGACCTTGGAGGTCTTCTAGTCAAAACCACTGTTGAAGAAGAAAACCCTATATCATTTCGACAAACTGTTGTCCAATCTCTTCTTAAAAATTTCCAGTGTTGGAGCTGATTAATTGTTCTCCCTGTCAGGAAATCTCTCCTTCGTTCCAGGTTGCTTCTCTCCTTGATTCATTTCCATCCATTGCATCTTGTTCTACCCTTAAGTGGTTTGGAGAATAATTTGACCTGCTCTTCTTTTAATGACCAGCAAAGTCTCTCTTGGTCAGATTCCATGTTCAGGACCATGTGATGCTGGATCCCCATATTTTAAGAATTGTAAGAAACTCCCAAAGGTTTTTTTTTTTCAAGAGGCAACTGGACTAAATTCCAATTGCTTTCTGAAGAAGTGAAGAAGTTTCTTGGATGAGAACCGAAATGTCTTCAAGAAAAAACAGAAAGTCCAGTTGCTCTTGAAAAAAAAACCTTTGGGACCACCATGACCTGGATGACTGAGAATCTCCATAATCCTCAAGGAAGAATAAATAAAAGAATAGCCATTAGATTCACACACACACACAATTATTATGCATAAATGTATGTATTACACATCACTGTGTAAAAATTATGCATAAATCAAATTTATGTATTGTGCATTCTCATGTAAAATTATGATGCATAAATCCAATTCAAGTGTCCTGGTTTTGACACCTGCTCTTATATTTTATATGAAATCTCCAGGACCCCCTCAGAGTTATGCAGCCCTCCTAAAACTGATCTGAATTTGGAATCTGATTGGGAGGCTCAATTCCACAACTTCCGATTCAAATTGCAATCTGTACTTCAGGCGCAATTCCTTTCATCCAGATTGGATTGAATTGGGTCAACGGGCACAGGTCCGCTGGCACCAAAACCATTTCTGAACCCTTCAAAAGAAATGAATTGGATTCAGGTTTGCATCCCTGCAAAGAGGATTTAAGGAGCCGTGCCAAATGTCCCTTACGATTGCATTCCAGGTATCGGCATTGCCAATTGAAGACTGCCAAAATGTCCACAAACAGCTGGTCCTTCCAAGGCTTTGCATTGTGAGGTCTTTTTTCTAAGATCGCCTACTTGCATTCGCTCCAAGGAACACCTAGTTATGAATTTTGAAGGGAGGGAGGAATGCATCGTGCACTGAAATACGGGCTACAAACACCAATTTTTGGAAAGTTTTCCCTTTAATTGCCAGCCAGCTTGAAAGCCGAATGGACAAGAAAATTATGAGTTTGCAAAAAAAAAAATGTGTGGAAACATATCGAATCGCCCCTTGCTGTTTATTGCTTATTCTTAAACTTAGTGAGAGTTTTTTCTTCTCCCTTCTCTCTCTCTGCAAATGATAAACGGTGCAGTCAAGGTACACTGTCAGCAATTATCTGTCTGCTTAAAAGCATAAACAGTACGAGAGGAGAGGCTCAGCTCCATCATTCAGTTTCCATCCCTTCCAGGGATCTATGTTTGTTTGTTTAGTATGCAAGAGGGAATATTATTATTTTTTACCTTTCTTCATTGGAAGGTCACTTGAACCATCCGGTCTGCAAGATTATGCCACCGCCTAGTTGTAGGGGAAACATCACATTTCTTCCCTAAAGCATATTTCTAAAAAGGAGCTGCCTGCTTCTTTAAGCAGAAACGAGCAACCAGGATGATGAGGGGACTGGAGACTAAAACATACATTGCAGGAACTGGGCCTGGATAGTCTAGTGAAGAGAAGACTGGACAACCATTTGAATGAGACTGTATAAGGCTCTTGCCTTGAGTAGGAGGTTGGACTAGAAGACCTCTGGGGTCCCTTTCAGCTCCGTGACTCTATGTTCGATGTTTTTATTGGAAGCAAATATCACCAGCAATTGGTGAGGTGATCTTAGAAAGGAAACCAGGTTTCGCAGAAGGTGGGATGAAGGATCTTTAATATAAAGTAGGGGGGAAAAAATAAATGAAAGCAATTCAGGTGAGTACTGTATACTTGTTCTGCTACTAAAAAAAGCCTTTTGTGGGCTTCTAGAATTAAACTTGCAACACACTTACTCTCTGAGTGTTGGGACAGCAGAAAACAGTGTTGATGCTTTGGTAGGCAGATTACCAACGTTGTGTATGTGTCTGCGTGTTTCCTTTTTTTTTTTTTTTTGAAAAACACAAAAACTTTGTTGTTTTGTCTTTGGGGCTGGTTCACACGTCCTTGACTAGCATGCTGTGTTATTGTTTTTTGTGACTCACACCTCAAACTGTTTTCATCAAAGAGCTTGGGGCTTTTGAAATGTTGCAAAGGATTGCAAAGAGCTCAAACTCTGTTGCTGTGTTCCAACTATACGAAAGAACATCACAAATTCTTGGAGAAGGCATCATTTCCTCCCCCCAAAAGAAAAGAAAGCCATGATGGAGGGTCAAGGAAGAGTTCAAGAGACAAGGATCCAAGAATACCTTATTCAAACAAGGTTGAACATAAATATGAATAGGGTGGGGTTTTTTCCCCTGTTCTTTTAGTCCAGAAGGGGAGAAATATCCAGTCCGACTGAGCAGGATCAAAGTAAGATTGGAGGATTTTGACACCAGCTAAGTAGAAGTGTAAGATGTAGTTCCACCGTCACTGAAACCAATGGTCCAAAATCCAGACAGCTGAATACTCATAGAAAACAGATCCACATCTCCATAGCTGTGGATTGAAAAGTATGACAAGATTGTAAATCTCTCCATCTTTTTCTGCTCTCAAGGTAAAGAATAGAATAGACTAACAGAGTTGGAAGGGACTTTGGAGGTCTTCTAGTCCAACCCCCTGTTTAGGCAGGAAACCCTACACCACTTCAGACAAATAGTTATCCAACATCTTTTTAAAAACTTCCAGTGTTGGAGCATTTACAACTTCTGGAGGCAAGCTGTTCCACTGGTTAATTGTTCTAACTGTCAAGAAATTTCTCCTTAGTTCTAAGTTGCTTCTCTCCTGGATTACTTTCCACCTATTGCTTCTTGTCCTGCCTTCAGGTGCTTTGGAGAATAGCTTGACTCCCTCTTCTTTGGGGCAACCTCTGAGATATTGGAAGGCTGCTATCATGTCTCCCCTAGTCCTTCTTTTCATTATACCCAGTTCCTGCAAGCGTTCTTTGTAAGTTTCAGCCTCTAATCCCCTAATCATCTTTGTTTTATTTTATTTATTTATTTAATTTGTCAATTGCTTACAAGATAATAGGTATAAGTATAAACATAGTTATGAATACATGGATACATATAAGAAAAATAAAAGAAACAATAGGATAGGGACAGTAGGCACATTGGTGCGCTTATGCACGCCCCCTACAGACCTCTTAGGAAAGAGGTGAGGTCATTAGTAGTCAGTCTAGGGTTAAAGTTTTTGAGGTTTGGGGTAGAGTATTCCAGACATTGACTACTCTGTTGCTGAAGTCGTATTTCCTACCATCAAGTTTGTTGCGATTAACTTTGAATTTGTATCTATTGTGTGCTCTTGTGTTGTTATGGTTGAAGCTGAAGTTTTCATTGACAAGTAGGACATTGCAATGTATGATTTTATATACTATACTTAGATCGGACCAAAGGTAGCATAGTTCTAGGTTTTCTAAGTCTAGAATTTCAAGTCTGGTGGCATAAGGTATTCTGCAATTAATAGAGGAATGGAGAACTCTTCTTGTGAAATATTTCTGGACTTTCTCAACTGTGCTAATATCAGATACGTAATGTGGGTTCCAGACTGATGAGTTGTATTCAAGTATTGGTCTAGTAAATGTTTTGTATGCTCTAGTTATTAGTGTGATATTATCAGAGAAAAAGCTATGTAAGATTAGGTTAACAACTCTTAATGCCTTTTTGGCTTTGTAGTTACAGTGGGCTCTAGCACTTAGATCATTAGAAATGAGTGCTCCAAGGTCCTTGGCAGAGTTTGGATCATCAACAAGATCTTGACTATTCACCTTGTATTTTATTTTCTGATTTTTTTTTTTTGCCAATATGTAAAGGCAGAGCATTTATTTATTTTTGCTTTTCTCTGCACCCTTTCTAGAGTCTCAATATCTTTTTTACATCTGGATGCAGTTTTCCAAGTGTGGCCTTATACCAAGGCATTATAAAGTGGTATTAACACTCCACATGATCTTGATTCTATCCCTCTGTTGATGCAGCCTAAAACTGTGTTGGCTTTTTTTGGCAGCTGCTGCACATGGCTGGTTCATATTTAAATGATTGCCCAGTAGGACTCCAAGATCCCTTTCACAGTTACCACATATACTGTACCTGTGATCGTGTCAACTTATCCAGTGAGAGATATGCAGTGATATACAGGTAGTCCTTGACTAAGTTACAACATCCCAACATTTATGTTGCTAAGTGATAAATTGGTTAAGGGACTTTTGCCCCATTTTACAACTCTTCGTGCCACGTTTGTTAAGGGAATCACTGCTGTTGTTAAACTAATAGAATAGAATACCAGAGTTGGAAGGGACCTTGGAGGTCCTCCAGTGCAACCCCCTGCTTAGGCAGGAAACCTTACACCACTTCAGACAAATGGTTTTCCAATCTCTTCTTAAAAACTTCCAGTGTTGGAGAATTTACAACTTCTGGAGGCAAGTTGTTCCACTGGTTAATTCTTCTGTCAGGAAATTTCTCCTTAGTTCTAGGTTGCTTCTCACCTGGATTAGTTTCCACTCATTGCTTCTTGTCCTGCCCTCAGGTGCTTTGGAGAATAGCTTGACCTCTTCTTCTTTCTGGCAGCCCCGTAAATACAGTGATGCTGCTATCATGTCCCCCCTAATTCTTCTTTTCTTTAGACTGTCCAAACCCAAATCTTGCAGCAGTTCTTCATGTGTTTTAATCTCCAGACCTTTGATCATCTTAGTTGCTCTTCTTGGAATTTTTTTCCAAAGTCTCAACATCTTTTTTGTAGTAGGGGGACCGAAATCATTTGCAGTATTCCAGGTATGGCCTCACTAGGGTTTTGTGAAGCAGGAAAGCTCATTATAAAGCTGATTTTCTAACGGCGTGGTGGAGAATTTCTGGAGCACATTGCCTCTTCCTTCCTTCCAAATCTCAGAAAAATCTGCGTCAATTGGTTGCCCATCCTTCTCTCTCTTCATAGACTTCCTCATGTCAAGCTTACTCTTCGCAGCCTCCAGCGATGGGGAAATGAAGGGAGGAACAAACGTTGATTGACGGCACAACCCAGAGAATGAATCAGAGGGAGAATCTCTCTGGAACTCCGCTCTCCTTCAAACACATCCATCGCACAGTTGTCTGGCAAGAAGACCGGCCATCGAGTGCCAGGAGCCAGCGTGGCAGCTAATAATTCCTCATTTGATGTGGATCAATTATTGATGCGACATTAGCAAAATGCACACAGGCCTCAGACTGCCAAGTCAACAGGATGGGGACATTTCAGAGGCCCTTGTCTCTTCCTTCAAACCAGGCAGGCCACTGAGAGCTTTGCAGTAGCTCCTGAAAGTAAAATTTATATCTTGGGTGCACGTGGGCTTAAAGCCAACAATCCCACGCCTAGTAATTGGACACATCACATATCTCTCCTCTCTCTACCAGCTCTGGGCATTGTGAATCTGCCAAGATGTATCCCTTCATTGGAACAATACAGCAGGAATATCACAACACTGGAAGGGAGCTCAGAGGTCTTCTAGTCCAACCCCCTGGGGATAGCATTTAAAACAAAAGGTTATCTAATCTCTTAGTCACATGATTCAATCAAGACAGCGTAACAAGAAACAAAATGCTTGTTTCTTCCTGATAAGAAATCGATCAATATTGGTTTTATTCCCCTCTGGCTGTAACCTGGTTCCCTTCCTGTACAACCAGCTTAACAGAATACAGTATAACCGAGTTGGAAGGGACCTTAGAGGTCTTCTAGTCCAGCCCCTATACCATTCCAGGCAAGGAGCTGTCCAGTCTCTTCTTAAAAATCTCCAGCATTGAAGAAACCAAAACGTCTGAAGGCAAATTGTTCCACTCATTGATTGTCCTCACAGTCAGGGAGTTTCTCCTTAGTTCTAGGTTGTTTCTCACCTGGATTAGTTTCCACCCATTGCTTCTTGTCCTGCCTTCAGGTGCTTTGGAAAATAGCTTGACTCCTTCCTCCTCTCTATGGCAGCCATTCAAATATTGGAAGACTGCTATCCTGTCTCCCCTGGTCCTTCTCTTCCGTGGACTAGCCATGCCCAGTTCCTGTAACCGTTCTTCATATGTTTAGTCTCCAGTCCCCTAATCATCTTTGGTCTTCTTCTCTGCATTCTTTCAAGAGCCTCAACATCTTTATTATAACATGGTGACCAAAACTGGGCACCATATTCCAAGTGTGGCCTTACCAAGGCATTACAAAGCGGTACTAACACGTCACATGATCTTGATTCTATCCCTTGAGACTATATATTTGGTTGAGCTGAGAAGATGTTAACATTAGGGCCTGGGAGTAGCTGGGCTTGGCGCTTGGCTGGTTCCTGTAACTGGATTCTCAGCTTCTCAAATGGCTTTCTTGGTTTATTATCTCACCGTCAATCTTGGGGTTTGAGAATCATGGTTTATAGTAGTCTTTTTTCCAGCTATTGGAAGAGGTTGCTGAAACATTACATTCAACCCCCAACCCAGGACTATAAGTTAGGGCATACCATCCCTCATGGATAGTTGTCCAGTCTCTTGTTTGAGACATCTCATAAAATGAAATCCATTTATCCTCTGGATTTCTCTGGTAGCCCTCGATTTGTGACCACAGTTGTGAGCTGAAAACATATTTTCAAGTAAGGGAGAATAATTTTCTAACAGCAAATGTCACACTCCCTAAAATCGAGATGGCAAGGCACAGTGACATTTATTCAGGTTTTAATTTAATTGCAGGGTGCTTACAACCTGCAGTGGCACAGTGGCTAAGACGCTGAGCTTGTTGATCAGAAAGCTCGGCAGTTCAGCGGTTCTTATCCCTAGCGCTGCATCACAGAGCGAGCTCCAGTTCCTTGTCCCAGCTTCTGCCAACCTAGCAGTTCGAAAGCATGTAAAAAATGAAAGGAGAAAAATAAGGACCCCTTTGGTGGGAAGGGAACAGCGTTCTGTGCACCTTCGGCATTTAGTCATGCCGGCCACATGACCATGGAGACGTTCTTTGGACAGTGCTGGCTCTTCGGCTTTGTGATGGAGATGAGTACTGCCACCTAGAGCCAAAAATGGCCAGCACGGATGTGTGAGGGGTACGTTTACCTTACAACATCATTTTGAGGCCACATATTTTGCGTAATTCTCCCCTCCTGCGTTTAACAGAGAAGAGGTTTTGAAGATACATCCAGTTCCTAAGGAACCATATCTTCATGGTCAGAGGCTGTCTGTTTTTGGTACGTGGTTTCCAGCCCTGTGTGAAACTGGTTGTGTAGTTCTGCCTGCTTGCTCTAATTCCTGTTCCTGCAGCCGGCATAATCCCATGGAGCCTGGGGCAATGAAACAGTGTCACCTGGCCTATATCATCAGTCAGGTTTTGCAAGAAGCAGGTGACAATCTGGGGGTGGGTGGGGGGAAGGTAGCTGCTATTTCATCCCTACATTTAGTCTTCTTGCTTGTGCCAGTTAATTTACACCACCATCCCACCCACACACATCAGTGTGAACGTTCACACACATCGTTGACAACTTGCAAAGGCATCATCACCTGACAATCTTCATCCTGGGACGAGAGCCGGTTTGAGGTGGTGGGGAAGGCACCAGGCCAGGCATTGGGAGTTCTAGTGCTACCTTAAATATAAAGTCGTTGAGGTTTTAAGTGGTGTAAGGTCTCCCAATTAGGTGGGGAGAGGGGTTGGACTAGATGACGTACAAGGTCCTTTCCAACTCTGTTAATCTAATCTAATCCATTTATAAACTAATAGGCTGAAGTGGAACAGTGACTGCTTCCTTACAGAAGTCTCAATGACAGAGCTTATCCTTTGCAAGTCAAAATTTCAGGTTCAACCAGGGGTGGGCTTCAAAAATTTTAGCATTCTCTGCCCGGTTGCTGGATGGGCGTGGCCATGGTGGGCGTGGCCTAGTTGGCCTCCTACACCACAGTGGCGGGGAGGGGCGTTTTGGCCTTCCCTGGGCTCCGGAGGCCTCTTGAGCCTCCAGGAGAGCGAAAACAGCCTTTCCAAACTTCCGGGAGGCCCATTTTTCTCCCTCCCTGATCCTCCATGCGTGCCCTGCACTTACCTGTATCTAAAACAGGCCACGTGGGGACTCCTGGGAATGGCAGGGTAGGTTGTGGGGGGCAACGAGGAGTGGGATTTGGGGTTCTCCGAACCCGTGCGAACTCCCAGCAGCCTACCCCAGCCATTCAGCCCTCTATATTTCTACTAAGAAAGGCACACATTTTAGGTGACCTAAGCCCAGTCGCTCTTTCACAGCCAAAGAAAGAGACCAAGGAAAACCGCTTCTGAAAATCTGGCAAGAAAAAGGATTTGTCAACATCAAAGTCACACAAATAACCCGGATAAGAGAAGACCTCTGTTCGCACTGAAGGTGAACTTGACTGAGTTACAATTTTGAGAAATTTCCTATTCCACGCTGCCACTCCTCTCCGTGCTGCCTTTCCATCCCTGTTGCTAGGGTTCAAAGGGACCCTTTGTAACTCATCCGCATCCTTCTATCTATACTGCAACCAACTCCCTTTGGTGCGTTACTGGCGGCAATGTCTGTCCCCCGTTCTACAGGAAAACACTCTTAGGTCTTGGCATCCATTCTTGTCTGCCAATCCTGCAGAACCTTGGATTTGCTTGGGATCAGAATGAAAACTTGCAGTCCTGGAAGACCGAGATGAGACAGTTTAACAGATGAACGGAGTTGGGACGGACCTTGTAGGTCATCTAGTCCAACCCTCTGCCCAAGCAGGAAAGCCTACACCATTGCTGATGGATGGCAGTCCAACCTCTTCTTGAAAGCTTCCAGTGATGACGCTCCCACGATCTCCAAAGACAAGCTGTTCCATATACATTCTTTTATGTACATTGAGAGCATTTGCACCAAGACAAATTCCTTGTGTGTCCAATCACACTTGGCCAATAAAGAATTCTATTCTATTCTATTCTATTCTATTCTATTCTATTCTATTCTATTCTATTCTATTCTATTCTATTCTATTCTACTCTACTCTACTCTATTCTATTCTATATTCTATTCTATTCTATTCTATCCTATCCTATCCTATTCCTCCTTATTTCTAGGTTGAATTTCTCCTTGATCAGTTTCCATCCATTATTCCTTGTCTGGTCTTCAGGTGCCTTGGAAAATAGCTTGATCCCTTTTCCTTTCTGCAGCAGCCCCTCAAATATTGGGAGACTGCTCTCCTGTCTCCCCTGGACCTTCTGTTCACTGGATTAGCCATGCTCAGTTCCTGCAACTGTTCATTGTATATTTTAACCTCCAGTCCCCTAATGCTCTTGGTTGCTCTGCACTCTTTTTAGAGTCTCAATATCTTTTTATTAGTGTGATGACCAAAACTGGATGCAGTACTCTAGGTGTGGCCTTACTAAGGCTTTGTAGAGTTTGACAGTTGCCAACCAATTCTTTTTCAGAATCATTGGCGTGAGGAAGGTTCTTTGTTCAGTCTTTCTTTGTATGAATGGGGAGATAAGTTTGTGACATCCTGTCCTTTTGTTTCATGCCAACGTGTGCCCTTTAGTTCTCTGTACCCTTTTGCCATCATTCTTAGAACCCACAGGTTACACTTCTCCAAGGAAGATTTCTGATGACTCTAGGCATCTCCAAGCAATACATTTGTCTGAAGACAGCAAAACAGGAGTGGGAAAAAAAACCATAGAAGAAGGGCAGAATAGTTTTTTTTTTTTTTGAAACAAATTTTTATTAATTTTAAAGATAAAACAACACATCATTAACCATTAAATACATAAACACATAAAACCTCTTAACATTGTAAATCCTTACAAGTCAAACAAAACATTATTTTTATACAGCATAATTCCAATTTATCCCATCTCCATATGGACACACAAATATCTTTCAGCAAATTTCTCATTATTTCTCTTTACTCCTATTCAATTTCATTTCTCTTCCATATTTATCCATTTTATAGTCATCATATTCTTTTCTTTCTGGCTTGTTTAAATTATTCTCGTCTAACATTCCTCCAAGGTTTTATTGATTCTTTTTTCCTTTTTTTTTTATAAAAAACAAATTTTGTTAGTTTTACCATAACCACAATACACAAACATACAAACACAAAACATAAACAAAACTAAAAGATCTTTTCTGAAGGTTGTCTGTTCCCGGGTTAAAACTCTTTACACAGACACAAATTCAAACATCATATTCAACCCATATCTCCTTCCATATCTTATTACCATTTTCTTTTTTATATATATATATAAAAACCATTTTTATCAGTTTTATAAAAACAATGCACAAAGAATCAAGGCATAGCAGCTTATAAATTCTTTACTAAGAAAAAATAATAAAAAAAAACCAATAAGGCATAACATTTCCAGATTATAATATCAATATCTCATATAATATTAATTTCATATCTTGTCCCTACTTCTCTTTTCCATCCAAATTATTTATTAATTAAAATTTTATTGCCTTTTATCAATATACAAAATCCAAAAAAAAAAAGCATATATATCCTTCCATATCTTATTACCATTTTCAACAACATTCTTTGTCTGTTCTATTTCCAATTATCCATTCATCTTTTTTTTCTTTTACTATACTTCTCCTGTACACCAATTGGAGTAACATCTATAATTCATTACCCTAACTTAGAAATACTACATATAGCAATCTTTCTTGGGATTCTGTTTAAAAGATTCTAAAATTACATAATAAATTTTATATTCTAAATATACATATAAAAACACACTCTTATATACCCTCCAGAATCCCTCTTTTAATCTAAATTAAATTCACCCATTGTCTCTAAATAAACTTTTTTTCTTTAAGTCTTGCTTCCCCCCATTAAGGCTTCTCCTCCCCCCCTTTCTCTCTTGCTTATTCTTCTCCTTGCCCTTTCTACCCCTTTGCTTTTTCTCTTCGCTTTTCTTGCTCCTTTTCCTTTGCTTTCTAACCTTGCCTCCATCTTTTCGCTCATTTTTCTCTCTTTTGGTTGTTTTTATAATTCTTAAAATCCCCTTTTTCTTATCCTTTTTCTCCTCCTCTCCGGAAGGGACCCATTGTTCATCAAAGATGGCTTCTTCTTCCTCTTCTTCCTTGTCCCAGTCCTTCTGCTGCGTAATCAACTTTTCAAAAGAACATAACGCCATTTCTAAGAATTGAAACAAAGCGCCCAAAGTATCTTCTTTTTTATATTTTTGATATTCAATCTCTAGTTCATCCACAGATGATGCCATTATAAAAAGGGAAACTTTCTCCAAAACAACCACAAGTATTTTTAATCAAAGACAATCAAAAGCAATTAAAAAAAAAGTTCCAAAAGTTAATACTTTTCTTCCTTCTTCTCTTTCTCTTTCTGGATTAATTTTTAATCAAAGAGGTCGAATTACCATATATCTTCCTTTGGGATCCACAAAGACGTTCTAGACAATCTCCTCCTTTTTCAGCTTCTGCTCCAATTTTTTTTCTCCCTTCCCACTTGCAATGACAATTTTAAATAATCAAAAATCCATACCTCCAGCAGAGATTTTCCAATTTCTTAAATTTTTCAATGTCCAAAAATCCCTTTGTCTCTTAGCTTCAGCTTTCAAAGCAATCCACTTTCAATGTCTAATATATCCAAATATTTCTGCTTTTTCCGTGGGGTGGGAGAGTAAAAAAAAAAAAAAAATTCCCTTTAACAGCTTCTCCGCCGCTTTTCGCTCTTCTTAGGGATACAATGTATCCTCCAGCAATTCAAGCAGCTCAATTCCAGGCAATTTAAAAGGTGTTACTTGACCCGGCTCAGACAGAACTTTCACTCTTCACACTTCCTCCAGCACAGTTCTTACCCGGTTGCTGGCTTCTTCGTGGCGGCCATTGCTGACCGCCGCTCCACCGCCTTGGGAAAAAGGGGTTTTCCCGGAGAAGGGGGGGTCTGCGATACCCCCACCTCCCTATCCGACTCCCCTCTCTCTTCAGCTGTCCCTACAGGGCAGCCATATCCCCCTGACCCATCTGGATCGGGGGTACCTCGACGGCTAGCACAGCAGGAATCGCGAGCTGTCGCGAATTCCTGCTGCCCCGAAGCCACGCAAACCGGAAGTTTTCAAGAAGGGCAGAATAGTTGATGTGCCTGCAGATGGCTTTACTTCAATCTCCCATCAACTTCAGAAGGATTTGGATAAGCTTTGATGTGGAGAACACCAACCTTTACATGGTCTGGTGTCTTTCTCCCAGAAGAGAGGACAAAAACATCAATGGGTGTGAAGACTGGACATCAAGACTTTCCTAACGACAACCATTTTCAAGAATGGGAGGATGACCAAGGTTGAATGGTCTTAAAGTGAGATAGGTCACACAATATTCTAAATCATCAAGCAGTTGGCTTGATTTTGGTGTAGTGTGATGAGTGATTAGCACTCATGAGTTGAGACCCCATAGTTGGGCTTATCATGATCAGTGGCTAACCCATGATTTTGCACACCATGGCTGAGGTCGTTATGATGGGTGACTAACATGTAGTTTAGCACACTGTGGTTGAACTTAGTATGATGGGTGACTGTGGTTTAGCACACCGTGGTTGAGCTTTGTATGATGAGTTGCTAAAGGTGGTTTAGCACACCGTGGTTCACCATGTAGTTTAGTTACCCATGGTTTAGCTCATCATTAGAATTAGCCATAAAAAAAGAGGTACTCAGAGGTTATCTGTCAAAGGCAAAACCTTCCCACAAAACAAAGAAGTAGCTACAGCAAAGATCCTATTGATAACCTGTTGAAAATCTCATTTTTATCCACACCTCAAATCTATGCCTGTAATCATTTTAGGGAAGGAGTGAGCCTTTTAATTAAAACAGTCTGTTATGATGAATCTGTTATTACAAAGTCTTACCTATGTAAAGCATTAATAATACAAATTTCATTTGTTTATGTCAGTGCTCAGCGTTAATTTTTAATGGTGCTACGTATGAGTTATGAAAGGCATTAATGCAAAACAAATCACCCACAGAGCAGAAAGTGGAAAACCCACCACCTATTTTATTTATTTATTTATCAGGGGGTGGGGGAAGCAAGTGACATGAATGAGACACATCTGAGCTGCAACCCAGGGAATGGGCCTATCTATTTTTTATTTTATTTCGGAGGTTCTTAAATGATCAGAGGAAATCCTGCCCTCAATTTTTAAATGGGTGGTAAGGATGCCAGATGATCATCAGTAAGGCAAAAGTCTGAATTATCTTGCTTGGTCACATCCACTGTTTCCCAGGAGGCAATCATGAAATTCAAAGATAAACAGATTTAGAGGGACTGGAGGCCAAAACATAGGAAGAACAGTGGATGGAATTGGGTATGTCTAGTTTAATGAAAAGAAGGATTAAGGGTGATGTGATAGCAGTATTCCAATATCTCAGGGGCTGCCTCAAAGAAGAGGGAGTCAAGCTATTCTCCAAAGCACCTGAAAGTTGGACAAGAAGCAAATTAACAAATTCAGAAGTTGTGGGTGTTCCATCACTGTTGGCTTTTAAGAAGAGATTGGACAATCATTTGTTTGAAATGGTCTAGATTCTCCTGCCTGAACAGGGCTCCAGGGTCCCTCTTCCAACTCTGTTATTCTGTTATTTTTAAGTACCAAGTCTAAGCTCTCCAAGCAATTTTTCTCCCCAAAGTACAATTCACAAGTATAAGGGAAGAGTCAGGATCGTGGTCTCTGACCATGGGGAGCCCATGACTCTACTGTGGCATGCTCCAACTTGGAAAGTGGAGAAATTAGATCTGTGATATATCCATTACTGAATCTTGGACCATGCATTAGCCAAAGTTATTGATTGAGGTTGTGATGAAAAGGATAACATAACAACTAAAGCAGTGGTGGGATTCAAAACAATTTACTATACCAGTTATGTGGGCGTGGCTTGGTGGGCATGGCAGGGGAAGGATACTGCAAAATCCCCCTTCCCTCCCCACCCCACTAACCTGCTTTCCAGCTCTGTTCTCCTGTGCAGGGCAACCAAAGAAGACCCAGCCAATCAGCTGGGAGGCGGAGAATAGATGGGGTGGGGCCAGTCAGTGGTGGGATTTGCCGGTTCTCAGAGAGAGAGAGAGAGAGAGAGGGAGAGGGAGAGAGGGAGGGAGAGGGAGAGAGAGAGAGAAGCTTGTTTTCTTTCTTCCTGATAAGAAATTGATTTTGATTTTGATTTCTCTCCCCTTTGGCTGTCCCTGGTTCTTTCCTATAGGTAAATGTTCCCCTCACACATCTGTGCTGGTCATTTCCAGTTCTAGGAGGCAGTGCTCATCTCCGTTACAAAGCCGAAGAGCCAGCACTGTCCGAAGACGTCTCCATGGTCATGTGACCAGTATGACTAAATGCCAAAGGCGCACGGAGCTCTGTTCCCTTCCCACCAAAGGTGGTCCCTATTTTTCTACTTGCATTTTTTACATGCTTTCGAACTGCTAGGTTGGCAGAAGCTGGGACCAGGAACGGGAGCTCAGTCCGTTAAGCAGCACTAGGGATTCGAACCGCCGAACTGCCGACTTTTCTGATCGACAAAAGCTCATCTTCTGAGCCACTGAGCCACCACATCTCTTTCCTATACAACCACTGTTGGATCAATCACCTCCCTGCAAATATATGTAAAAAAAAACAAAACTTTTCCTTT
The DNA here is from genome assembly GCA_033807585.1 of Hydrophis major. NCBI lineage: Eukaryota > Metazoa > Chordata > Lepidosauria > Squamata > Elapidae > Hydrophis > Hydrophis major. The sequence continues at coordinate 6,344,292 of CM066341.1, forward strand.
GATAAACTATGGAGATCTCCGCGCATGAAAAAAAAAAAATCGGCTGGAAAAGAACTCATCCAGAAAAGAGGTCATTGATTTCCAGGATTGAAAAGGTCCTTTAAAAATCATTTAATCTGGCTGCCTGCCAAGACAATTCTATATATTACAACATGCCTCTTTTAGTCTATTCAGCTGCTGCTAAAATATCTCTCTAATAGACTCTGGGTATTATTCTAGGCTTTTGATTCCACCATCAGTGAATGATGTTTTTTTTTTTTCCTAATGGTTAGTTGAAATCTTTTATTCTGCCATTTGTACAACATATACCTTTTTAAAAAAAAAAAATCGTCATTGCAAGAAGTGGAAAGAGAAGGAATTGTGGCAAATCAGGTCTAAAGGAAACAGCTTCTTGGACTGCCAATATTAATCCAGGGTTTATCTAGACAAAAGGGGACACAGTGGCTCAGTAGCTAGGATGATGAGCTTGTTGATCAGAAAGGTCGGAAGTTCAGTGGTTTGAATCCCTAGCGCCGCATCACGGAGTGAGCTCCCGTTCCTTGCCCCAGCTTCTGCCAACCTAAGCAGTTCAAAAGCATGTCAAAAAAAACGCAAGTAGAAAGATAAGGACCACTTTTGTGGGAAGGGAACAGCGTTCCTTGTGCCTTCGAAGGCACATTGCTGCACTTATGCACGCTCCTTTACAGAACTCTTAGGAATGGGGTGGGCTCAACAGTAGACAGTCTAAGATTGAAGTTTTAGGGGATTTGGGGAAGAAACAGAGTCAGGTAATGCATTCCAGGCATTGACCACTCTGTTGCTGAAGTCATATTTCCTGCAATCAAGTTTGGTGCAGTTTAAATTTTGAGTTTGATGTGCTACAGAATTTTAGACTGGGGACTTTAGACTGATGGGTCTTCTTCAAAGGAGAAGTGGTCCAAAAAGCCAAGGAGACAAGGACATGAGTCCTTGTATTTGTAGACCCTGATTCAGTCGGATGTTGTGTCTGGTGGAATTCCGTGTTCTCGTAGCCTGATTCCAGTAGGAACGAAGTCTTCCATTTCGCCCAAATTCGGTGGGTGTACCTTCTTATTTATGAAAACTATACAGTGAAAGAAAAAGGGAAACTAAAAAAGTAGAAGAAAATGAAACCTTAAGGTTTGAATCCCTTCTGAGCCAACTTGGACTTCTTGGGTCTCGACTCCTGGCTGGATGGAGAACGATATCTTTCCATCTGGGGCGTCTTTCTTTATTTCCTGGAGTTGCAGGGGAGGCAACGTCTGCTTGTCAAGTTGGCTGAAGCTCTGATCTCTCTTGAAAGACAGAGTGAAATGGGAATGGGTGGGAGAGAAAGTTTGAGGGGGGGATCAATAATGAACAGTTCAGATCCCTTTGAAAGGGGAGGAAAGACTCCAAGCAAGCTTTGCAGCTGCTTTTTTATTTATAATTAATCCTCCTTGGTTTCATCGTTAGCTGCAGGAGAAAGCTGATTTTTTCTCTCTCTCTCTCCCGTTTTCTCTCTTTCAATCCATTTTTATCTATGGGTGGATTTTTTTTTTCCTGAAAGCCAAGAGCACGATTGGCCATTTGCCAAGACCCATCATCAAGAGAGAGGAGCTCTCTTGGTTTGCCAAATCTTTTCACTGTCTTCTTTCCCTCCTTTTCCCTGCTATATTCATTGCGCTTCTTCATCTATGTTTCTTAGCTTTGGCCTTGACATTGTTGGGTGTCTTCCCCTTGCCCTCCTCTCACCAGGGGAGGGATAGAGTAGAGGAAGAGTATGGAAGAAAATATAGAATGTGGAATGTAGAAAATAGAATGTAGGGTAGGGTGAGTAGTGTGGAGTGGAAAGGAAGGGAATATAGAATATAGAAAGTAGAAAGTAGAATGTAGGGTAGGGTGGAATGGAATGGAGTGGAGTGGAAGGGAAGGGAAGGGAACATAGAATATAGAAAGTAGAATGTAGGGTATGGTAGGTAGAGTGGAATGGAATGGAGTGGAGTGAAGTGGAAGGGAAGGGAAGGAAATACAGAAAGTAGAAGACAGAATGTAGAATGTAGAATGGAATAGAGTGAAGTGGAAGGGAAGGGAATATAGAAGGTAGAAGACAAAATGTAGAATGTAGAATGGAATAGAGTGAAGTGAAAGGGAAGGGAAGGAAATATAGAAGGTAGAAGACAAAATGTAGAATGGAATAGAGTGAAGTGGAAGGGAAGGGAATATAGAAGGTAGAAGACAGAATGTAGAATGGAATAAAGTGGAAGGGAAGGGAATATAGAAGGTAGAAGACAGAATGTAGAATGGAATAGAGTGAAGTGGATGGGAAGAGAATATAGAAGATAGAAGACAAAATGTAGAATGTAGAATGGAATAGAGTGAAGTGAAAGGGAAGGGAAGGAAATATAGAAGGTAGAAGACAGAATGTAGAATGGAATAGAGTGAAGTGGAAGGGAAGGGAATATAGAAGGTAGAACATAGAAAGTAGGGCAGGTAGGGTGGAATGGAAGGGAGGGGAAGAGAAGGGAATACTTTATTTGGCCAAGTGTGTTTAGATAGATGAGGAATTTGTCTCTGGTGCCCTTTCAGTGTAGATGCAAAATAAAGAGTAATCATAATCATAATAATGATGCCAATAAAAGAAGGTAGTAGAAAAGATGAGAACAATAATAATAACACAGCCCTACTACATGGGTAAATATACTTAGACATAACACAGTGCTGTGGGAATTAGGTGTTTAGCAGAATGATGGCATGGAGTGGGCGTGTATGTAAGAACTGTCTTTGTGTCCAGTTGTTTTGGCACACAATGCCCTAGAGTGGTGTCCTGAGGGTAGGAATTGAAACACTTTATGTCCAGGATGTGAGGGGTCTGTAGATATTTTCTCAGCCCTCTTTATGGCTCATGCAGTATAAAAAGTTAAAAGTTCCGCTCGCACATACATGCTAGTCATTTTCGGCTCTAGGGGGAAATGCTCATCTCCGTTACAAAGCCGAAGAACCAGAGCTGTCCGAAGACACCTCGGTGGTCATGTGGCCGGCATGACTAAACCCCGAAGGCACACAGAACATTCCCTTCCCACCAAAGTTGTCCCTATTTTTCTACTTGCATTTTTTACATGCTTTCAAACTGCTAGGTTGGCAGAAGCTGGGACAAGTAACAGGAGCTCACTCCGTGATGCGGCGCTAGGGATTCGAACCACCGAACTGCCTTTCTGATCGACAAGCTCAGCGTCTTAAGTCACTGAGCCACCTTGAAAGAAGGCTGGTTGCAACTGTTTTTTTCTGCAGTCCGAACTACCCGTTGAAGTCTATACCTGTCCTGTTCGGTTGCTGAGCCAAACCAGACAGTTATAGAGGCACAAATGACAGACTCCGCAATTCTGAGGGACCTTCAAAGGGAAAGTTACAAGTCAATAACAGGTCAATGGAAAAGTAGAGCTGTCTATTCCTTCTCTTTTTATTCACTTATTTTTAAATAAAAGCATCTCTTCACGCCAGCAAACTCAGGTTTTGATATTACACTCGAGTGCAGTTTTGTCAAACCGGTCACAATCTCTGCTGGCACGGTTTAATCAATTCACCAGAATTAAAACACATTTTGAAGTGGACTTGCAAACTTTGTGTGGCAATCATTGTCATGCATTTATTGGCCCCAAGATGGGAAATAAGCTTCCAGGTAGCATGAAAGAAATGTTGAGCCCCTTTTTTGTGTATCCATCAAAAACATTCTGAGGATAAAAACATTACTTAGAGTCTAACCTTGGTTTGCCAAATTCAATCCAATAAGCCTCTCCAAAGCACTCTGAGACTCCCATTATCTTTTGATTGCGTTATTTATACGCAGGCAGGAAAATTGCAAGACTTGTCTTTATTATTTAGTCCTCTTTTTAAAAATGACTAGAGAAATATGTTGTTGTTTTTTAATGAAAAGTTTTTTCAACTGCTGTAGCATTTAGATCAATTGTTTTGCTTGCCTATCACTTTTAAAACATTTACCTAGCATTCGCAAGACATGAAGGCTTTATTTTCATTGATTCTTTGGCTGACAACCTTTCATTAGAGCGATTAAATCTTTTGTTGGGTGATGTTACAGTTCCGTGTCTATTGGTTTAGTTGAGTTTACATGGTCCATCTCAGATATTGCAATGACATCTATGAAATAAGAATAGCAGAGGAGAGGAGAGGAGAGGAGAGGAGAGGAGAGGAGAGGAGAGGAGAGGAGAGGAGAGAAGAGAAGAGAAGAGAAGAGAAGAGAAGAGAAGAGAAGAGAAGAGAAGAGAAGAGAAGAGAAGAGAAGAGAAGAGAAGAGAAGAGAAGAGATATTTTGAGTAATAGAATTGGGTCTCAGGATCTCTGGAGCTCCTTGGAGCTTAGATGAAGAGCCTCAGGAAAGACTCAGACTGGTTAACCAGGGCAGTGATTTTAGCCAGAGATCTGTTGACAGAGTCAATGGATCTGTTTGCCTCTGACAGTAGCAGTGCTGATAAATAATTCAAATTCCAGTAGTGGGCAGTTATGCCAATCCCATGATCTGTTTAGAGAAGCTTAACTGGGACAGGTTGTTGTAAAGCTTCATTTTTTCCCCCTCACCAGTTCCTCACCGCAACCAAACAGCAAACTGGAAAACAGTTCAAACTCATCACCTCCTGGCAATTGGCCCCTAATCATCCAGCCAGCTTTCATGCCTAAGGTGGGACTAGAACTCATTGTCTCCTCGTGATTGTCCCAAAGTCACTCAGCAAACTTTCATGTCCATGAGACTAGAACTCACCATCTCCTGGTGACTGTCCCAAAATCAACCAGCCAGCTTTCATGCCTGTGGGACAAGAACTCACCATCTTCTAGTGATTGTCTCAAAATCATTGAGCCAGTTTTCATGCCAAAGATGGGACTAGAACTCACAGTCATCTCCTTTCTGGCCTGGTGTCTTCACCAGTAGACCAAACTGGCTCCCTAACCCTATTAGACAGTGCATGGATATCAGAGATTAAAAAGAAAACCACCAATAACTTCTAAACTTATTTTTTTATGATTATTTTCTCTTCCTCTCCTCTTTGCCTTATTCTGACGAGTGCACCAGATTCCCTTGTCACCGTCCTTCTCCATGCTCAAATTCACCACCTCAAATCCGTTGTCCCTCCCCACCCTTCCCTGCCTCTTCACTTGACAAGTGTGTCAGAAAAGGTTTCCATCCATTGCCGAGGTCTGTGTAAACGGGTTCATTATAGAAGTAAATGTGACAGGTCTGGGGAACAGGACAAGCACCTATTTCCTTAACGGTTGAACTTATGTGACAAGAAATCAATCTTCTTCAACGGGGAGGAACAGCGTCTCCCAGGACTAAAGTCCTCAGAGAAACTTTTTCAAGGGTTTTGGGTTTCAGCTCAGTCTATTTCTGGATGCTGTTCCTGCTAGGCAGAGTAAATCATAGCGCATTCACTCTTTGCCAAGGCAACGCCTTCCTTCCTTCCTCATAGCAACACAAAATTCACATTTTCAGTTTCCTCAACCATTTTTCAGCCTTCCAATAAGATCCATTGTATTAGAGATGTCATATTGGCACATCTGAGGAAACATCTGGGTTTTTCCTAGCTCAAAGAGAATCCAAAATCCAACCCCTGCACCCAATAGTCCATGACATGGTCCAATCATTACTTCGTTCCAACTGGAGACTATCCCCAGTCACTCCCCTCCAGGTGCAGGTAACATGTCCTTGACTCTCCCCCTTTTTTTTTTTAATACAAGTTTTATTAATTTTTTACAACAAACACAAACACATAAAACATAGGACATAACATAAAAACATCATCATTCTTCATAAATTTACAAGCAGTGTATCGGTTGGTTTACTACTCCTTTTTGTGCATCCATTTCATAGTCATCATAATAATTATGTTGCATAATAACTCATATCATCAATCAACAACCATATATCCCAATATCACTATTGAACAATCATTTGACTGTCATTTAACTAATTCATACTTAAGCGAGATAACTATAGTTTAATTAATTTATTTTATAACAAATCATAAAATCATACCAAATCTATCTTAATAAAATATTCTTAAAATATTATCAAAACCAAAAAGAAAAAAAAATGTATATTCGTTATATCCTAGGTTTCTAAATATTCTATTATTATATTGTATTATCTAACCATTGATAAAAAAGATCCCAAACTTCATAAAATTGTTTATCTTCTTGTTCTCTAATTTCAAATGTCAATCTGCTCATTTCAGCACATTCCAATATTTTCTTTATGATTTCTTCCTCTAATGGTATTCTCTCACTTTTTCAATTTTTAGCAAATACAATCCTAGCCGCTGTTAATATATTTACAATCAAATATTTTAAATTTTTATTATATATATCAGGTAAGATTCCCAATAAAAAAATATCCGGTTTCAAGTCTATATGTTTCTTTGTCATTTTTTTCCAACCATATGTGAATTCTAGTCCAGTATTTCCTGGCCTCCTCACAATTCCACCACATATGGTAATATGAACCAGGAATCTGATGACATTTCCAGCATTTTTCAGATTTGTTCTTAAACATTCTTGCAATTCTTGTCGGGGGAAAGTGCCACCTATAAAACATCTCATACAAATTTTCTTTATATGCTGTTGACATTGTCATTTTATAATTTTGAGACCACAACTTTTGCCATTTCTCTAAATCAATCCCATATACAAAATTCTTCCCCCAAGCAATCATTGTTTCTTTAACTTGTTCTTCCTCCAATTTAATTTCCAACAAATAATTATATAATTTTTTGATCACTGTTTCATCAGTACCTGTCAATATCCTATCTAAATTAGTCAATTTATCATAGAATCCTTCCATTTTAGAATCTTTAAGATACCTTGAATGTATTTGCGTATATGAAAACCAATTCATCTTTATACCTTGTTCTTCTAAATTTTGCATCGTTTTAAGTTCACCTTTTTCATCTAGTAATTCCCCATATCTAACTGTTTGTTCCTTCTTATAGGTTATAGGATAAGAAAAAAGCTTCAATAATTGATAACCAAACTGGGATTTTCAAATAACATTGTTTCTTAATTTTCTCCCAATTCAACCATAACGATTCCCGTATATAATGCCTTCTAAAATAACCCTGCAATTTAGTTCCCTTATACCATAGAAAAGCATGCCAACCCAATAATAAATCATGTCCTTCTAATGCCAACAATCTGGTCTTTCTTAACGTTATCCATTCTTTAGCCCACATTAAATTTGCAGCTGGATAATACAACTCCCAATTAGGAAGGCCAAATCCTCCTCTAATTCTAGCATCCTGTAAGAGTTTTAATTTTATTCTCACTTTCTTACCTTGCCATATATACTTCAACACAATTTTATTTAATTCTTCAAAATAGTCCTTACCTAATCTAATTGGTATTGTTTGAAACAAATATAAAATTCTAGGTAAAATATTCATCTTAATTGTTGAAATTCTACCTATCAATGACAATTGTAAATTTTCCCATTTTTTCAGGTCAGATGCTATCTGCTGTTTAAGTTTAATATAATTATTCTCTTTCAGTGCAGCACATCTTGGCGTCAAATATATCCCCAAATATTTAACTTTATTCGTAACTTGAATTTTCAATAGGTTTGTCAGCTCTTCTCTTTGTCTTAATAGCATGTTCTTTGTCAAAATCTTTGTTTTGTCTTTATTTATTTTCAAGCCAGCCATCTCACCGTACATCTCTATCTTTCCCAATAATTTTAAGCTGTCTCTAGAGGATCTTCCAAAATAAAGACCAGGTTGTCTGCAAAGGCTTGCAATTTGAATTCCTCCTTTTTAACTTTCATTCCTTTTATATTTGTATCCTCTCTAATATTTCTATTTAACACTTCCAAAGTTAATACAAATAACAAAGGAGATAATGGACATCCTTGTCTTGTACCTTTTTTAATATTAATAGAGTCTGTGAATTCTCCATCTATCATTACTTTTGCCGTTTGCTTATAATATATGGCTTCTATTGCTTGAATAAATTTTCCAGCAAAGCCCATCTGTTCCAATAATAATAGCATAAATCTCCAATTCACATTATCAAATGCCTTTTGGGCATCTAAGAATATCAAAGCCATTTGTTTTTCCGGTGCGCCTCATAATATTCCAATGTGTCCAGGATTACCCTCATATTGTCTTTAATTTGTCTCTTTGGTAAAAATCCATTCTGATCAGAGTGAATAAAATTTTTTAAATATTTTTTTTAGCCTCTCTGCCAAGATTGAAGCAAAAATGTTGTAGTCTGCATTCAATAAGGAAATAGGTCTATAGTTCTTAATTTGTAATGGGTCAACCCCTTCTTTTGGGATAAGTGTAATATAAGCTTCTGCCAATGTTTTAGGTATTTTCTTGTTTGTCATAACTTCATTCATGACTTCTAATAGTGAAGTGCTCAACGGTTCTTGTAGTGTTTTATAAAATTCTGCCGGGAAACCATCTGGTCCTGGTGCTTTTCCATTGTTCTGTCTGTTAAGTGCTTCAGTTAATTCCATCATTGTTATAGCACTTTCTAACATTTCCCCAATTTCATCAGGTATCTTAGGTAGGCATTTTGTAAATACTGTTTAATTTTTTCCTCATCAAGATCCTCCTGTTTATATAATAAAAGTCTCAAATAATTGCCTTTTTCTCTTTATTACCATGGCAAATTTGACCTTGATTGTCTATTAACTGTAATATTTTCCTTGATTCTTTCTCTTTTCTCAATTTATATGCCAACCATCTACCTGGCCTATTTGCATCTTCAAAATAGTTCTGTTTAGCACTTCTAATTTTTTGTGCCAGTTCTTCTTTCTCTGCTTGATCCATTTTATGATTAATTATATCCATTTTAAGTTTAATATCTTTTTTCTGTGGAGTTTTTTGTAATTCTTTTTCCAGTTTTTTATGATCATCTTCTAAAGCTTTAATCATTTGCCTCTTCCTAATATTCTTTTTCTTTGTATAGTCTATTATTAATCCTCTTGCATATGCCTTCATTGTATCCCAAACATTCTATATTGAAGTATCTTCTTTTTTGTTTTCATTAAAGAAGAAGGCCAATTCTTTTTCCATCCATTGTGTAAAGTTTTTTTCCTTTAAAATAGTATTATTTAATGTCCATCTAGATCTTCTTTTTTGTCCTTTCCATTTAATTATCATTGGATTGTGGTCTGCCCATGTACTTGTTTCAATATTTATTTCTTGAATATTGGATAGTAATTCTGTTGTCCAAATCATATCTATTCTGGATCATGATAAATGTCTATTGGAATAAAAAGTATATTGTTGAGTTTTAGCATTTCTTTCTCTCCATATATCTTTTAGATTTAATTCACCTGTCATTTTAAAGAAGGATTTAGGGAGAGTCTTCCTATTTTGTCGTGTTGCTTTTGCTGTATAGTCCAGTTTATTATCTACAATTCCATTGAAATCTCCCATCATAAGTCTATTAGCATAGTCCAGTTCAATTATTTTCATATGTAATTTTTTATAAAATTCTTCTTGTTTATCATTCGAGGCATAAATTGCAACCAAGAGTGTTTTTGTATTATTGTCCACTATTTCAACCATTAATACTCTTCCTTCTTCATCAGTATGAATCAATTTTGCTGGAATGGTTTCTTTAATATACAAAACTATTCCTCTTTTTTTACAGTAAGTCAAAGAAGTAAATATTTTCCCTAATTTTGGTCGTGCCAGTAATTGTTCATGTTGTTTTTTAATGTGTACTTCTTGTAGGCAGATTATATCAAATTTTAGCTTCTCTAATTTGTGGAAAGTTTTTCTTCTTTTGGTAGCTGAATTCAGTCCATTTATATTCATAGAAATTAGGTTTTTTTCCTCCATGGTTATGTTTTATATTTAGGTCTAACAGCTCTTGTGGATCTTACTTCACGTTGTTCTTTAATCTCCACTTGTCCACCTACTGCACCTTCCTCTCTTCCCATTTCCATTTGGTCTTCAAATTCAGTTGAGATATTCTTTTTCTCTCTCCCCCTCTCTTCTTTCAAAAAATTCCTTGTAGAATATTTCTGCTTTCTCAATTGAATCGATTCTATGTCTCTGTTCTTGCCACGTAAACATTAATCCTTCTGGAATCAGCCATCTATAGTTCACCTGTTTTTCCAATAGCATTTTGGTCAAAAATCGATATTCTCTTCTAATCTCTCTCACTATTCTAGGTACTTGTTTTAAGACCACTATCTCTTTATCATTATATTTCAACACCTTCTCTCTTGCCACTTTTTGGGTTTTAATAGTTTTTTTGGTGAATCTGACATGAACCTCTCTTGGTAATTGGTTCCTCATCGCATATCTTGTGAAGAGTCGATATATCTCATCTACTCCATCCATCATCTTTTCCTCTGTTATTTCCAAGGCTCCAGCCAATATTTCAATCATTACTGCGGCCAAATTTTGTCCTTTTTCCTCCTCAATATTTTGGAATCTAAGATAAAATTCTGACCTGTCCATCTCCCACTTCAACATCCCACTTTTTTCTTGTTCAATCGTTGCTAATCTACTATCAATATTTCCAATTATGTCATCTCTTTGTTTGTCTTACTCTTCTATTTTTTGCATTCTCTCATCGTGATTCACCATCATTTGTTGAACGTTTTCAAATTTTTCATCAATCTTCCCAATTCTTTTGTCAATACTCTCCATTCTTTGTTCCATACTCATTTTAAGATCTTGTATCCCTTGCATAACCGTTGTTAAATCCACTTGTGCTTTATCTTGCTTTGCCATTGTTGAAAGTCGTCCTCCATATGATGGGGAGACAGGAGCAGAAGTTGAAATGCCCGAAGGCAGAGCTTCGGAGAAAGTGGAGCTTCGTCGCTGCGTTACAGCTGCAATCTTGGGGCTCCGAGATCGCAGCTGATATCCTCGCTCCTGGTCGGTCCTAACGGACCTAAACCGTCCCGTAGAGATGGTGACAGTAAGGGTGCATTCTGTAGATCCCAGAGACATTGCAAGTCCCTGGCTGATCCAGAAGAAGCCCCTTTACCATTGGCGGAGAGGCAGCCATTAAGCTGCTGAAGCTGGAACAGCTCCGAAAGGAAGAGATTGGAAGGGAAAATGTATCGGCTTGGTGAGGACTTCTTTTTTATTTTTAATATTTGTCTAAAGGACACCCTAAGAATGGGAAGAAATCTGTAAGATTTTTGACTAAACTGACTTAGCGGCGATTTTTAAAGAGAAATGTCAAAGTGAGGCTTGGCTTTTTACTTTTACTTTTTTTTTCTTTCCATTGAACTTCTATGGTGATCTAGTTAATCAGACTGGTTTTTTCTTTTAAACTTACTTCTTTTCTTTTTTCTTTTCCCTTCTCCTTTTTGACTGTTTATATTTTATAAAATAGAGGCCCCCTTTAGTAATTTTTTTTTAAATTAAATATACATATATATGTACTTTTTCTTTCTTTTTAGGTTTTTTAAGGGGGAAGAAGGGGGAGTGGTTTTAGGAAATTTTGCAACACTGCCAACTAGAGGCTTGAAAATATTTGAAGTTGGGACTCTCCCTTTTTGAAGATGGGGATGACTGTGGCTTGTGACCATAGTTCGGCAAGGAGCTGGTCCTGAAAGATTTTTCAAAGATTATGCTTAGAGGTTCGGCTATGGCATTGGATAGCTTTTTTAAGAAGCAGGCACATATTCCGTCCAGTCCAATAGATAGAGATAGTTTTAGATTGCATAGTGCTTTTTCAACATTGTCTTCTGTAAAATCAATATGTATTATCATTGCAGTTGTCTGTGATTCAACGAGGAAACACTGGGCATAATCCATTGCTGTTTACAAATACTGAGCCAAGGAATGTGTTCAAGAGGTTGGCTTTAATGGTGTCGTCGTTGCAGTCTTTGCCATTAGATCCTTTCAGGGTGGGATGGACCTTCAGCCTTTTAGTTTGTTGTTTACAAAATTGTAGAAAGTGCAGGTGGAATTGGTGCGTAGAATGTTTTCCTCTTGTTTAATGTGATAATTTGCGCATTCGGTCTTTGTCTGGTGGCATAAATTTTTGTATTGGCTTTTGAAGTTGGCAACATGACCAGATTTGTTTTTCCACCAGAGTGACCTTTTTTTGGATTGAAGCTTCCTTATTGTTCTGGATAATCTGTTTTTTTCTGGGTTTGGGAGTTGTTATTGGTACATATAGTTTGATGGCTCTTTTGACTGCAAGTAAAAATATGTTATAATGGTCTTCAACAGTATTGCATTCAGTTAATAGAAATTGCCAATCAAGGGAAGAGAGATAGTTGTCTATAAGATCATTTTCAAATGTTAAGTTTGGATAGTTCAGGTAAGTTTCCCAAAGTGGAAAGAAGACTTGGCATAGAAAAGTGAGCTTAAAGATAGATAGGTAGGTAGGTAGGTAGGTAGGTAGGTAGGTAGATAGATAGATAGATAGATAGATAGATAGGCATGTGGGCAGACAGATAGACAGGCAAATAGATCGAGGGGCAGGTGGGCAGGAAGCACCAGACAGATGGATGGATGGATGGATGGATGGATAAATGGATGGGCAGGTGGGCTGACAGACAAACAGACAGACACACAGATCAATAGACATATTGTAGATACTGTGAATGTTGATCCCAAAAAGACCGTGAATTCAGCTGGGGTTAAGAATATAACCATGTTTGGAGCTTTGCAACCCTTCACAATATACAATAGATATAGATAAGGAGAGAGAGAGAGAGAGGGAGAGGGAGAGAGGGAGATAGATGACAATTAGATGCATAGATGATAGATAGCTAGAGGAGAGAGAGAGAAATGAGAGACGGTGTGTGTGTATGTGTGTATGTGGCTGCAAAAATCACCCCACTATCTTCTTTGCCCCCACTGAATTCATCCTCCTTGTGGGAACAAGTTTTGCTGCTCTGTTGTAGCAAAGACAAGAGGGCTGTATCTGTTTTATCAAGTAAAAACAATGACAGCCCTTGCCGCATCGGGGGCAGATAGAGTTGGACCAGTTTAATAGCCGCACTTAACTGGGGGGGGAATAAAAAAAATATAAGAAAAGAGGAGCGGCAATGTGTCCCTGGAGAATTGTGTCAGAGAATGCATAAGTAGCCATCAGTAGGAAAATACCATCCAGAAATGTAACGCAGCAGGGAATGCCATATTCAGTAATGTCATTGCAAGATGCCGCCTTGCTCTCCAATTGTTTGCCTCTAAAATTGAGGCATTATATTGGGCCTAAGGAGCATCATAAAAACAATAAAAGTCATTCTGACATTTTCTTCCTTTCTGCTTGCTGTCTCAGTTCTCCCAGCATTGACCTTCTGCACTCTGCAGTCGCTCCAACTTTGAAAAGCAAGAAAGGTTTTGGAGAGAGAGAGAGACAGAGGCAGAGACAGAGACAGAGAGACAGAGAGAGACAGAGAGAGTGGGTTCTAAAGTTGGAGGACCCTGGAAATGTTCTAGAGCCCTGTCAAAAGCCATAAAACCCTAGAAATTTTCCACATCGTCAATCAAGCATCTCAATTGGGTTTTGGAAATTGGTTCAGAAGGAAATTGAGTCATAGGACTTGTGCCAAAGGTGCTTTTTCAAGAGGTCCAATTGCCTCTTGAAAAAATATCTTTGGGACAGCAATGATCTGGATGGCTGAAAATCTTCATAAACATTTAGCTATGCCAGAGCTGAAGAAGCTTCTTGTGTGAGAAGGGAAAGATCTTCAAGGAAAAACTAGAAAGTCCAGTTGCCTCCTGAAAAAGCACCTTTGGGACAACCATGACCTGGAGGACTGAGAATCTCCATTGACATAGGACTTGCCCTTGGACACCCAAGATCTTCTCTGCACTTGGACATAGAAGACCTTGGTAGGAGAGAGTTGCTGAGCTCCAAACTCTTGAAGGTCTTTCTAGAGACCACCCAAAATTGCCACCAAATTCTCATATTCCATATGAGCAAAAAGGGGAGTTATCTTGGGTCTCACAATATTAATAGTATCTAATTCAAATTAAATTAATGAAATCAAATCAATGTTAACTCCTTTCTCCCATTCCCATGTTCTTCTTGGACTATTCCATCCATTCTCCTCAAAGGGCAAATAATGGTCTTCTACAAAAAGTTCTTGGTCTCCTCATTGAGACCAGTGATTGACCTTCATAATGTCCTAATAAAAGTCTTAACTCCTTTCTCCCATCCCCATGTTCTTCTTGGAATATTCCATCCACCATTCTCCTTGAAGGGCAAATAGTGGTCTTCTTTAAAAAGTCTTGGTCTCCTCATTGAGACCACCGATTGACCTTCATAATGTCCTAATAAAAGTCTTTACTAGAAGTTAAAGGTAGGGCTAAAAAAAAGTATCTTTAAAGGAGAGTATAGTTCCTCCAGAATCAATGGATCTTTTAACCTTGGCTGAAATCTGTCGTACCTTTTATCCTCTGGTCAAAGAGATTTGCATTGTCTTACCTGATGACAACTGATGAAGCTTTTTGGATGAAAAGCCAAATGTCTTTTTTCTTCCTCAAGAAAAACCCAGTCCAGTTGCCTCTTTAAAAAGCACCTTTGAGACAACTATGAACTGGATTACCGAGAAACTCTATAGACAATGTCCTACTGAGTTCTCAATCTTTCTTAGAAATTTTCTTGACCTTCTCTGCTGGTTAGAAATGGAAGATGGGTCCATAGATGCTGCACCAGTATGGAGAGGATCTCTTGATACTCCTGAAATATTTCCTTCTGGGAAGCTGGGACAATGGCAAGGAACTGGAGAGTAAATTGTTCTATTATTCTCCATCCTCCCTGGTTTCTCCTCCTTCCAGACCTGAGAAAACCCTTTTAGAAACATTTATTTTTTGATGTCCTTCTTCAGGTTCCATTGGAAGTAGGAGAAGTCAAGAGAGGATTATGAAGTCAAAGAGAGGACCTTCACACAGTTTTTCTTCTCCGTACCCCGAAATAAATGCAGCAAGGTCACACTTCACTGTCAAACGCTTGCAACCCTATTCCTCAAAATAAATGTTCAAAGCAAATTCTTTCATCCAATGAAACTGGATGAAAGGAGCATTAGATAGCAAGGCAGGCTCTCTTTTTCCCTTGTAAATGTATTTCAAGTTCTTTTTTTCCCCTCTTTCTTTTTTCTTTTTTAATGTCTTTTTCCAAGAAAATAAATACACCAAGAGAGGTTTTCTACCTTCTAGCTATGATGCATATATATGCAGAAATAAAATAAAAAAACAGGTCTGGGCTAACTTAAACGGTTGTAAGAACAAATTGGGGAGACGTACTTAAATGCAACCGAATCATTTTTTTTCCTTCAGCTTTTTCTTGCTTACTTGCTTGATTCTTCTTTTTTTTTCTTTTTTCCTCTTCCCCAGTTTTAAAAATATTTATGTACTTTGCCTGAGAGATGGAGATAAATACATGGAGGCTTCATTATGAGGGAGACACTTGCAAACTCATGGAACTTGGGCACGTCATGCAAAATTCATGAGCTGCTGGCTGCTGGTTGCATTAAACCACTTCGCGTGGGTCACTCAAAGAAAGCTGATCTATTTGCATTCCTAACCAGAAGATTGTTAAGAGTTGGGCTTTCATATAAACACCCCCTTCCAATATTTAAAACAGCTTTCAGGCATTGTTTTTTCTCTTCTGCTTCTCCTCCTTTTCTTTCTCTCATTCTTGAAAGTTCTTAAAAAACAACTTCTGAAGGTTTTCCTCCTTCAGAAATGTCCTCACAACCTGGACATAAACGGTTTCAACTTCTATCCACAAAGCGATGCTATAGGGCACTGCACACCAGAACAACTAGACAGAAGGACAGTTTTTTTTTTTCCTGAATTGGTTGTTTTCTTGTAGACTTTTTCATGACCCAACTAGGTAACATCATCAGTACTAGAAGGGAGTGGGGTATACAGGAGGAGGAGGAAGACTGTGGGGTCCTTGATGTTCTCTGAGCTTGGTTGTTTTCTTGCAGGCATTTCATTACCCAACTAGATAACATCATCAGTGCTAGAAGGGATTTGGGTTTGTGGAATGAAGATCACCCAGATAGCTTTGTGTCTAGAACTCACAGTCTCCCAGTTTCCAGTCCGATGCCTTAACCATGACACCAAATTGCTTCTGTCTATACATTGAATCAAACAAGGGCAAAATATGACTCTTATGGAGATCCCTACAGGCAAAACAATGTAATAGAATATTACGTGTGTTTTCAAACTCCCCAGATTATCCTGGATGTGCGTACTCGACTAATGAGGTCTCAAAAATGTGGAGTGGTTGGAATATTATGCCTGGCCCTTTAAAAAAAATCTTTTTTTTTTTGTCCAATCTAGGAAAGGGAAGTATATTTGAACCACTTGCAATCAGGCACCTTCATCTGTCTGAAGGCCCCCATTATTCAACCGGATCCATAGATACCGAAAGAAAAAGTGTAGAAAATAAATCAACCTCACTATTGTAAGGATATTTCTTTCCTTTCAAATTGCTTTGCTGTGACATCCTGGCTTTTTTTCTCTCTTTTGATCCCTCCTCCTCTTCCTCCTCCTCCTTCTCCTCTTCTTCCTCTTCCTCTTCTTCCTCCTCCTCCTCCTCTTCTTCTTCCTCCTTTTCCTCCTCCTCCTCCTCCTCCTTTATAAGACTTTCCCACCTTTCATTTTCTGTTGTATTCAGATATTGTAAAGAATTTATCTTCAAGATTAACGCAATGGTTGGACAGGGGACTAAATTTTACAGTCGATGCTTCTGGAATAAATTGAAGTCTGGAATGAGGTTGTAACACAGGCCTGCTCTGATGAAAGATGGGAAGCATCGCCACTATCAATGTGAATTGGACATTTGTTTGAATACCTTGTTTATATTTGTTATCATTTTCCCTGGGAAAACTAATTAAGGGACTAATTGATTGTTTTGTTGTGCTCCTAATTAACTCCATATGGTGCACATCTCCATAGAGATATTGCAAGAGTTATTAGAAGTTGGGTGATGGTTTCAGGGACAAGACTTGGAAACTAATTGTCCTGAAAGACATGCAGGAAGAAGCATTTTAGCAACTCAAGAATAACAGAGTTGGAAGGGACCTTGGAGGTCTTCTAGTCCAACCCCCTGCTCAAGCAAGAAACTATACCATTTCCAACAAGTGGGTTGTCCAGTCTTTTCTTCAAAGCCTCCAGTGTTGGAGCACCAAAAATTCTGGACGCACTGCATTCATTTCACTGATTAATTTTTCTAACTTGTCATGAAATTTCTCCTTAGTTCTAGGTTGCTTCTCTCCTTTATAAGTTTCCATCTGTTGCTTCTTGTCCTGCCCACAGGTACTTTGGAGAATAGCTTGACTCCCTCTTCTTTGGGGAAGCCCCTGAGATATTGGAACTCTGCTATCATGTCTCCCCTAGTCCTTTTTTTCATTTTTTTTTCTTTTCAAGTCTTCAAAGATTTCAAGTCTTTGCCAAAACTAGAAGAACTAATCTAGACCACTACAGTCAGCCAGAAATGCATCTCCTTGAACCTTAAGGGAAGGGGGGTTGGTATCTATTTATATGTGTGATATACCCAAAAGATGTTCAGACCCCTAGAAAGATTGCAGAGAAAAGCAACAAACATGATCAAGTAGCTGGAGACTAAGTCCCTTAGTGTCTCTCTCTTCTCTCTCTCACCCTCTCCCTCCCTCCCTCCCTCTCTCTCTCTCTCTCTCTGTCTCTCTGTGTCTTTCTCTTTTTCTCTTTCTTTTTCTTTCTCTCTCTCTCAGATATTCTAAAGGATCTCTCTCTCTCTTCTTTCTTTCTTTCTTTCTCTTTCTCTCTCTTTCTCTCTTTCTCCCTTTCTGTCTATCTCTTCTCTTTCTTTTTTTGACTTTCCCTCTTTCTTTCTCTCTCTCTCTCTCAGATATCCTAAAGAATCTCTCTCTCTCCTTCCTTCCTTCCTTCTTTCTTTCTCTCTCTCTCTCTTTCTCTTTCTCTTTCTCTCTTCTAAAGAATCCCTCTCTTTTCTTTCTCTTTCTTCCTCTTCCTCTCCCCCCCTCTTCCTCCCCCCCATCAAAAGATTATTGTGAGGCCAAATTATACATTGGAATATAAACTAGGAAGGGGGGAAATTATGCTGTTTGTACTGTTCTGACTGGTCCATGGCTGCTCACGGCCCCAATTTTGAGAATGAGGCCATGTTGCACATACTCTTAATCGATGCCCTATTTTTACACTCACTATTTTAGATACTGTCCATTCTCTCTTTTTCCACTCACCCACGCCTTGTTTTTTTTTTTTTTTCTTCTCTTTTAGATGATTGATTTAATTCAACTATGATATAGTCTGGATTCAAAAGGACTAAGGATGAGCATGGGGATATTCACAATTCACGAGCATCTCCTCTTCAACAAGTCGGTAAGCCATCGATGGTGCTTGATCTATTTAACCAGCTCCTGTTATTGAAAACAATTTTGGGGTAAATTACAAGCCATGGAAAAGTCCTTTTAAGGATTCATTAGCCCAAAGGAAGAAATGATGGTAAATGTTTAGGAGAAGTAGTCTTTACGAAATAAAATTTATCTGACAGAAGGACTCTAGGAAAATCTGTTGGACCAAATGGATTTGAAGTTCTCGACACACAAAGGTTGAACATTTTGAGCAGAGTTATCCTGCTCATTACCCAAAAATAAGTGGTGACAAAGAACACACTTTAAAAATCCGGAAGGAAGGAAGGAAGGGAGGGTGGGAGGGAGGGAGGAAGGAAGGAAGGATTGAAAGATCCTGAACTAAGGAAGGAAGGAAGGAAGGAAGGAAGGAAGGAAGGAAGGAAGGAAGGAAGGAAGGAAGGAAGGAAGGAAGGAAGGAAGGATCCTGAACTAAGGAAGGAAGGAAGGACTGAAAGATCCTGAACTTAGGAAGGAAGGACTGAAAATCCTGAACTTAGGAAGGAAGGAAGGAAGGAAGGAAGGAAGGAAGGAAGGAAGGAAGGAAGGAAGGAAGGAAGGAAGGAAGGAAGGAAGGAAGGAAGGATTGAAAGATCCTGAACTAAGGAAGGAAGGAAGGAAGGAAGGAAGGAAGGGAGGGAGGGAGGGAGGGAGGACTGAAAGATCCTGAACTTAGGAAGGAAGGAAGGAAGGAAGGAAGGAAGGAAGGAAGGAAGGAAGGAAGGAAGGAAGGAAGGAAGGAAGGAAGGAAGGAAGGAAGGAAAGAAGGAGAGGTTCTTTGAAAGATTTCAATGCAGGATTTTCTTTGGCAAGTGAATCCATGTTTTTCAGATGAAGCATTAGGATGGCAGTCAGTTTCTTTTCTCTTTCTGTATTGTTCTGAATTGCTTTGTCTTTTTCCAGGGTGTGCGTATACACACATGAAGGTTAGATTTGAAATGCTTGTGTCCCTCCCCACACCGCCAAATATTATCCAACCAACCTTTAATCTCAAAGGGCGCCAGTTATCTGGAGAACACTGAAACACAACAAAACATGAAAACGCCAGTGTTGCAAGACCTTCCTTAATTAACAATTACTCCACAGCAAGTCTGTGAAATCTGCTATTAACCTGGGGGCAAAGTGCATTTTGTTAATCAGCCAGAGTTCGTATTCTGTATTTTTCACACGTGCACATCCACTGCGTAAAAGAGATGGGTCTGTGGCAGATTGGATAGCTGAACCAGTGAGGAAGTATTAGTACTACTTTATAAATCCTTAGTAAGGCCACACCTGGAATACTGCATCCAGTTTTGATCACCATATTACAGAAAAAAGATATTGGGACTTTGGAAAATGTTCAAAGAAGAGCAACTAAAATGATTAAAGAGACTAAAACATATGAAGAATGGTTGCAGGAATTGGGTATAAAGGTGGTATTCAGCTGGCTCTGACCAAATTCTGAGTAATTCAGAGAACTGGCAAATCCCACCTCTGACTGGCCCCGCCAACCCCATCTCTTCTCTGCCTCCTGAGTCCCAGCTGATCGGCTGGGTTTTCTTTGGTTGCCCTGCACAGGAGAACTGTGTTTATTCGGCTGAATATTTCAGCCAAAAATGTTGCAAATCTCACAGAGGACTCATGCGGGAGCAGTTTGCGGCTTCTTTTCTTGCTATCCTCTATTGAAATTCACTCAGTCTCTTCTCATCCTCGGTTGGCATGACTAGATTATTGAGTTCCCTATTCATCCATCTCTGAAAAGATTAAACTGTCTTCTGGAAAAGGCCACCATGTCCTAGGAGGGCAGCAATCCTCCCCCTTTTTTTTTTTGCCTCTTCCTGCCCCTCCCTGCAACATGCAGGTAGAATCACTTGCAGGTAGTTTTGAGAACTTTCCCCTTCTGGATATCTCTATAGGCTCATGGAGCATCCGAAAGGCTGTAGAATTGACCATCTAAATCTTCACAAACATTTTTTGATCCAATTCTACTGAACAGAGGAGATTTTAGGTCTTAATAACAAATGACTATCCAACATCTTCACAAATCAAAGCTTGTCCTTCCTTCCTTCCTTCCTTCCTTCCTTCCTTCCTTCCTTCCTTCTTTCTTTCCTTTCCTTTCCTTTCCTTTCCTTTCCTTTCCTTTCCTTTCCTTTCCTTTCCTTCTCTTTTTCTTTCTTTCTCCTTTCTTTCTTTATTTTTCTTTCCCTTTTTCTTCTTTCTCTTTTTTCTTTCCTTCTTTCTTCTTTTTCCTTTCTTTCTTTCTCTTTCTCTTTTTTCCTTCTTTCTTTGCTTTTCCTTTTCCTTCCTTCCTCCTTTCCTTCTTTCCTTCCATTCCTTTCCTTCTTTTTTTCTTTCTTTCTCCTTTTTCCTTTCTTTCTTTCTCTTTTTCTTTCCTTCTTTCCCTTTTTCTTTTTCTTTCTTTCCTTCTTTCTTTTCTTTCCTTTTCCTTCCTTCCTCCTTTCTTTCTTTCTTTCCTTCCATTTTTTACTTTCTTCTTTTTTCTTTCTTTCTTTCCCTTTCTCTTTTTCTTTCTTTCTTTCTTTCTTTCTTTCTTTTTCCTTCCTTCCTTCCTTCCTTCCTTCCTTCCTTCCTTCCTTCCTTCCTTTCACCTCTTTTTTTCCTGACCATATCCAGGTTGAAGGCTGGTAGGTAACAGCAGGCTGTCTTATGACTCATTACAATCCCTGCAAATATTGTAGCAATGTGGATTTTCAATAGCCAAACACAAAGGTAATATCAACGTGAACAAAGAATTTTGTGTTCTGACAATCACAGGGGGAAAATTGGGGAATGGGCAGAAGAAACCTCCTGGAAGCCTTTTGCAATATTTGGCCAGGACTCCCCACCAGGCAGGATATTATAATAAAAGAGAGGAAAAGATGAACTCATAATAAATAATAAGGGTGATGAAATGACATCCCTTATTTTCTATCTCCTTGCAAACTGTTTGAGAATGGTTTGCTTCAGTCTCACACTGTTTTGGAGAAAGGATGTTGCTTGTTGCAAATTACTTTGGCATGCAATGTAGGTCACCTGGAACCGAACAGAGAAAGGTAGTTGATATACAGAATGTGCACTCTGCAAAAATAAACGAAATGATTTTATATATAAATACACACACACACACATATCCACACTTCCTTACAGACCTTAAGTCATCCAAACTGTCAGTTGACCTAGTTCTTCCTACTAGGCCTGGACTCCCTGGTTAAATCTACCGGTAGAGACACACTTGAGACTGTTCAAGTGTTTATGGATGCTCACCCAAGATGCCCACTAGGAGGTACAGAATGTAACAAGAAAGGCAGAGTGGGAATGAGAATGCGATTCAGGTGAAACAGGGATGTGATAAGAGCTACTGAAGCTTGTTGCCATCCTTCAGAGAGAGGTGTTGATGGAGAGGGGAACCAGGATGGGAGATGAATTCCTACAGGTTGCAATGCAGATGTTGATTTAGAG
This sequence comes from Hydrophis major, assembly GCA_033807585.1. Taxonomy (NCBI): domain Eukaryota; kingdom Metazoa; phylum Chordata; class Lepidosauria; order Squamata; family Elapidae; genus Hydrophis; species Hydrophis major. Next base: position 6,366,070 of record CM066341.1, read on the forward strand.
GGAACCACAGGTTGCAATGCAGATGTTGATTTAGAAGGAACAAGGATGGGAGCAGGAGTGGGATTCTACAGGTTCGCACCTATTCGCTAGAACTAGTTGTTAACATTCTAAGCAGTTCGGAGAACCGGTTGTTAGAAGAAATTACTGGGCTAATCCTGTAAGGAAGGCAGGAAGGAAACATTCTGGTGTTGCTTACAGAAACTGCCTCTCCGTTAACCCTTATTACATTCTTGGCAGGATTAGACTTCCTGTCTCAGGAACCTCTCTGGAGGTTTTTTTTCCCTCCTTTGCTGGTACTTTGCTTGTGTGGAGTGACCATTTAAAGTTACAATGGCACTAAAAAAAGTGACTTATGACCGTTTTTCACACTTATGATTGTTGCAGCATCCCCACAGTCATGAGAGGCCAGGCGAGGAGATGCATGTCTCAATGTGAGTGATGTTGAGTTGGCCACGCCCAGCCAGTCACATGACCACCAAGCCATGCCCACCAACTAAGCCACACCCCATAGAATCAGTTGTTAAAAAATTTGAATCCCACCCCTGGATGGGAGATGAATTCCTACAGGTTGCAATGGAGATGTTGATTTAGAGGGCACCAGGATGGGAGATGAGGTTTTTAAGAAAAGACCAGACAGCCACCTGTCGGAGATGGTAAGGGGTCTGTCAGGATTCTGGCAGTTACCCCAATGAAATCACGAGTCTTGAGCCAAACTTCCAAAACTTCAAAGGATTTATTGGGAGTTAACATGCTGGCACTGCCTGGGTGTAGCCAACTCTAAGACACATCATTCATGGTCACCCTTGACTCTGATTTTTCCCCACCCTCTGGGTGTATCATGATTCATATTCTCCAACGGGACACATCCATAGCCAAGAGTCATCAATCATACACTCCAGTTAGAATTTTGCACGGTAGAAACTTCAGTCACCTGGTTACTATCTTGAAAACTATTTATGGAATGCACTTTTGATCCCTGCCTGACATTTGGAAAATAGAAAATATGAATGAAAAGACATGAAGGCAGATACAGAAGTGCCCCTGGGGAATTGTAATGAGAAATCACACTAGGCCAAATGATCTGATCAATGGTAACCCCTCCTCCAATTTATTTACAACTCAGATTTTTTTTCTCTCGTCATTTTGTTCGGCTTTGATACGAAGTCTGGTCCTTCCAGTTTTCTTCATTTCTTCGCCTTCTCTGGTTGGAAATGTCATGACGTTTGTCTGTTTTCTTTTAAGTTTCTTTAAATTAATTGGGTTTTCATTTCCTGTGACCTGGATTTTTTTTTTTTCTGTTTTAACATCAAGGCACCTCTAAATCAAAACAAATGCATAGAATCCTATCTTTTCATGGACTGATCACTTCATCCCTTTTTCTATGGGGCAGGCAGGGATAAAAAGAGCCAAATTATAAGTAAAACTAGCTAAATACCTGTGCTTCACTACGAAACGATGTGGTCGGGCTTAGTTTTTTGGGAGGAAGATAAGGGGGGGAAATCCTGCCTCTGCCTACCAGCATCCATCAGTATTCATCTGGCTAGTGTCCTGTCAGTGTGTGAGAGAGTGGAGGGCTGTTTGGAAACTGAAACAGTATTTGCTGTGTGAGCAAAGAGACAGCAAGGAGTCTGGGCGTGGCTTAGCTCACCTGTTCTGTACTACAGCTGCTTAGTGCTGTGAAAGTAAAACTGAAACTCCTCTCCTCTGCTTGTGTTTTGCAGTTGGAACAGATTTCTTTTCAGTTGAGGAGGGGGACTAGAACTCCTTAGCATCAGAGCATGTTAATAATAATAATATAGGAAATACAAAATGCTCTGATGGTCATTTTGAACAATCCTTTCTTAGTAAGCAGCTAGAAACCAAGAGGAACATACGTGCCAAATTTCAAGTTTGTAAACATTACGGTTCTGGAGATTTTGTGATGATGGGTGAGTGGCCTTTCGCTTTTATAGAGAGAGATATGCCATTCTCTTTTTTCTTGACTTACAACCATTCATTTAGTGACTGTTCAAAGTTAAAATGGCACTGAAAAAAATTATCTCGTGACTTTAAGGGTTGTAAGTTTTTCACACTGAGGACCGTTGCAGCGTCCCCAGAATCACGTGATCACAATTCGGATGCTTGGCAATTGGCATGTACTTATGACTGTTGCTATGTCCTGGGTCACATAATCACTTTCTGAACAAGCAAAGTCAATGGGGAAGCCAGATTTGCTTAATAACTGTAGATATGACTGTAATAATTGCAGTAATTCCCTTCACAATTGTGGCAAGGAAGATCATAAAATGGGGCAAAACTCACTTAACTACTAGTGATAGAAATGTTGGGATCAGTTGTGGTCATAAGTCAAGGACTTATGTTGAGAGGACTAAAAAAGAGATGGCTTCCAGATAAGTGATCATGTTATCCAACATTGATGGCCAACCTCCAAGAATGACTCAATCTTCTGACACACCGGCATTTAAACAGAGGCACATGATCATCAGCCCACTGTAATAGTGGCTCTCGGGGTAGGCTTGATGATCTTCAATGGTCCCTTCTCTGTGATTATATAACTGGGAATTGGGAAATGATTGGTACCTTTATGTCATGGGAACCCAGCCAAGACTTGTTCACAGATGTTAAGAAAATGAATACAAACAGCAATAAAATAAAGTGAAGGGCAGGTTTGACATTTATCAATCCACGAAGCTGAATGAATGCTCCAAACAATTACATTAATCAGAGAGCTGCAAATCTGTGTTTTTCTATCTGCCATGGTGGGGAAACTGCCAGCCTTGATTCAGAATTAGGTTCAACTAACAAGTTCACAGTTCCCCTTCCTCCCATTTGGGTGATATAACCTGGGAATACATTGAAACAAATTGTAGGTTGCTGTGAAAGGAGGAGAAGGGGCAGTGGAGAAGAAGGTGGAGAAGGAGGAGGTGGAGAAGGAGAAAAAGAAAGTTGCTCTACAGGAGTAGAAGGAGAGAAGAAAGTGGAGAAGGAGAAAGAAGGAGAAAATGGAGAAGGAGAAAGAAGGAGAAAGTAAAGAAGTAGACGGAGAAAGTGGAGAAGGAGAAGATGGAGAAGGAGAAAATGAAAGTGCTCTACAGGAGTAGAAGGAGAGGAGAAAGTGGAGAAGGAGAAAGAAGGAGAAGATGGAGAAGGAGAAGGAGAAAGGGGAGAAGGAGGAGGTGAAGAAGGAGAAGGTGGAGAAGGAGGAAGTAGAGAAGGAGAAGGTGGAGAAGGAGAGGAGAAAGTGGAGAAGGAGAAAGAAGGAGAAGGAGAAGGAGAAAGGGGAGAAGAGGTGAAGAAGGAGAAGGTGGAGAAGGAGGAAGTAGAGAAGGAGAAGGTGGAGAAGGAGAAGGAGAAGGAGAAAGGGGAGAAGGAGGAGGTGAAGAAGGAGAAGGTGGAGAAGGAGGAAGTAGAGAAGGAGAAGGTGGAGAAGGAGAGGAGAAAGTGGAGAAGGAGAAAGAAGGAGAAGGAGAAAGGGGAGAAGAGGTGAAGAGGTGAAGAAGGAGAAGGTGGAGAAGGAGGAAGTAGAGAAGGAGAAGGTGGAGAAGGAGAAAGTGCTCTACAGGAGTAGAAGGAGAGGAGAAGGAGAAAGAAGGAGAAGTTGGAGAAAGTGAAGAAGGAGAATAAGAAAATGGAGAAGGAGAACGTGGGGAAAGGAAGGAATAGTCCTTTCAGCAGCTCCAAGAAGGTTCCACAACCGTTTTTATTCACATGATCCTGATGGCACAGATAAACTTCCAACTGTCCTCAACAATTCTCAGAAAGAGTGCTAACAACCAGATGACTACTAAGAATATAAATCTTTCCATCGTCCACCATGCATTCAGAACTGAAGAAGCTTCTTGGACAAGAAGCAAACTGTCTTCAAGGAAAAACAAAGGAAGTCCAGCTGTCTTTTGAAAAAGCACCTTTAGGACTATTTCTCGCTCATAACCCTAATTTTCTTTTTCTGCATCTTCTCTTCTCCAAGCAGAAGACCTTTAAAAAAATGGGGGGAAAGGTCTCCTCCAAGCTCTGAATGTGTGCTTCATTTCCAAATCCAGGGACCTACTTCCAAAACCAGTGAAGGATTGCTCAAAACAAAAAACTAGAATTTTTTTTTCAAGCCATAAAGTTACCACTCTGATTCAGAAGGGTTTCTTTTTTTTTTTTCATTCATACAAGAAGCCGAACACTTTCATTCCTTAAGAATAACAGACAAAATGCTTAATTTAACTATATAGCTCTTGGATTGCCTCTGTGGTTTATTTATTTTTTGTTGTTGTTGTTGTTGTGTTTTGTTTGTTGCAAACTGAATTCTATAGAGCAATTTTCAGCTTGTTGCCCTCTGGGTCCAACGCAACCATGTCTTGTAAAAGAATAAATTGTTCCTGTTTACACTTGACTTTTCTTTTTTTTTTCTTCTTCTTTTTTTTGGGGGGAAAAACATTGGTTAGGTTGTAATGGAATCATCCATGCTGCAAAAGATACAGGTATAAATACATCCACTTGTCCTGTAGAGAAAGAAGCCTGCATGTTTAACAAGACAAGAATTAGAGACCAAAAAGAAAATAAAACAAAACCACATGCATATATCGGGTCCGTAAGGCAATTAACCCCAACTTCTTTAGAAATAAGAAGGAAATTTTAAAAGTCCCGTTTCTAATTCCAATGTTTATTATGACTTGTTACTATTATTCTTCTCCTCTTTTCTATGACCTTATTGGCATCATTGTTGTGATTATTATTATTCTGTTGTTTTGCGTGTATACTGAGAGCTTGTACACTTGAGACAAATTTCTTGTGGGTCTAATCACACTTGGCCAAATAAAGCTATTCGATTCTGCAAGATCAAATTCTCTTCTCTTTTCTTTTCTTTTCTTCTCTTTTCTTCTCTTCTGCTCTACTCTACTCTACTCTACTCTAATCTCTTTCTGCTCTGTTCTGTTTTGTTCCATTCTATTCCGTTCCATTCCATTCTACATATTATATATTCTATACTTGCTCGATAACTATGTGGTCAGGCTTAATGCTGGGGGAGGAAAATAAGGGGAAAGAAATTCTGCCTCTGCCTACCAGCATCTATTGGTGTTCATCTGGCTAGTATCCTGTCATTGTGTGAGAGAGTGGAGGGCTGTTTGGAAACTGAAACAGTATTTGCCGTGTAGGCAAGAAGGAGACAGCAAGGAGCCTGGGCGTGGCTTAGCTCAAAAAGCTGCTTGGTGCTGTGAAACTGAAAGTGAAATGGTCTCTCCTCTCCTCTGCTTGTGTTTTGTATTTGGAACAGATTTCTTTTCAGGTGGGGAGGGGGAATAGAACTCCTTAGCATCAGAGCATGTTAATAAAAATATAGGAAATATTCGAAACGCTCTGAGGGTCATTTTGTAAAATCCCTTCTTAGTGAGCCCCTAGAAGCCAAGAGGAATATAGGTGGCAAATTTCATATTTGTAGGCTTTACAGTTCTGGAGATTTTGTGATGATGCATGAGTGGTATTTCGCCTTTTATATATATAGAAGATTCTCTTCTATTCCATTCTATTCTTCATTCGTTTAGTCTATTCTACTCTACTCTACTCTACCCTACCCTATTCCTAATTCCATTATTTTCAAGGAGCCATTCCTGCAAATAGGCTTTTCAAATTCTTTTGCTTCATTGTAAACCTTTGTATGTGCTCGCTGAGCTTCCTTGCCCTTATATTCATGAGGATTCTATTTTCATTTTGTACAAATCACAAACAAGGGAAGCAGCGAGGGACTGTATATCCCTAATGGTATTGAAAATATGCTATTTTATTTGTGTGATTTATATCTTACCCTTTCAACCAAAAAGGGCACTTTGGATAGCCAAAATAAAGCTGCGAGCAGAAAAAGAACAAGGGTGGAAATAGATACCTCCCCCCCACTCCCATAATTTACTTTGGGGTATAAATTAAGTCCTTTAAAAAGATTCAAAGGGCCATAGGTTCCTTTTGAGTGAATATTCCAGTGACTGTACTGTTGGAATTGGCAAAATGAAGAAAGGAGTAAGGCAGCTCATATAGTGACCTACATCTGATTCAATTTAAAAGTGAAACTATAAAGGGTAATTTATTTGGCTTCTCCTTGCAAGTTTATTAACTAGGCCCAAACGAAAACATGATTCAAACACTCAAGTTGAAGGAGATTCAGTCTGATTCTTTCCTCCAGACAAAAATATCCAAAATGAAGTGCCAACTGGTTTGATCAATGAACTGAATCAGTGGCCTTTAAATCACCTTCAACCCCTTTAAAAAAAAAAAAAACACCTTTAAACCAGTTTGAAAATGGGTTACTTGAGCTTAAGCAGGAGGGCACTTTTTAAAGCCAAATCTTCCCATTGCTTTGATCTGACAATTCGACTCACAAACCTCAACCAAATTGCAATCAGATGGACTTGGACACCATTGATCAGAATTTCTCCAGCACCGTGGTGGCCTAAGGGTGAAGGTTTGGAAGGTTAAGAGTTCAATGCTAGGTAGTGGAAAATGTTTTTCTCTTAGGGTGTAAAGAAAAAAAAAACCTGCTGTGAACTCCACATAGGTGTTAGGAAGAGCATCCAGCCAGTAAATATACTTATCTCCATTCAATTGCACTAACTCTACCCTAAATTAAGGGATTACGGAGTTGTACAATGAAAATAAAGTCAGGATTTCTCCCATCCAGTATGTTGACAATTAAATTTTGATAGCAACTTTTGGAAGTACACCCAAGAGTTGAAGTACACTGCCCAAGGCTTGGGTAAACGTATTGCCAAGATGAATCTCTGTTGTCAGGCAACAAAGTGACCATCAACACAATATGATATTGCTGTGAATAGATTGAACATCTCTTCAGACAGAATGAATGCATCCTGAACCCCCAGCTGTTTTATTAGCACTGGATGTAACAGGGCATCCCATTCTGGAGGCTAGTAGCTGGGGCGGGGATGTGTGAATTCCCTACTGCTAAAATGGCTAATGAGTTGGCTGTTTCCCACTTGCTGGCAAGGGAAGAGGCCTTTGAATACCACTTACCAGCTGCTACTGTTTCCAGGATCAGGAGGAAAAATGTTGTCTGTTCACAAAACTTAGTTTTGTGATGCGTTGAAGAATAGTGGTCACAAAACTTCTTAAGCTATGCATATTTCTCTCTATCTCTGTCTCTCTGTCTCTGTCTGTCTGTCTGTCTGTCTATCTGTCTGTCTGTCTGTCTGTCTCTCTCTCTCTCTCTCTCTCACACACACACACACAGAGAGAGAGAGAGAGAGAGAGTATTATGTGACTAACAACTTCAACATCGGGGATATTCAGCCCCATGGATAACAGCACCACAAAAGGAGCTTCAGCACCACGGACAGAGATTCGGAACAGCAAATAAGCCTTCAGCACCTTGAACAGCTCCTTCATTGGTGGCTCAGAAGACCAGGTGGAACTCTTCTCTTTTTTGGGTTAGTGTGGCAAAGAGGGATGAGGAAAGGATGCAGCTCTAAAGAGAAAAGGATGTGGAGCCCCCTTCATAAATATTACCTATTTTTCTTCCATTGCCAACTAGCTTTATAGTTCAAAGCTTTTTGATTAATCCAGGGACCCTATCAGAAAAACTCAGGAATGTAGGAAGCCTATGGGAATTCAAGAGCAGGGATGCTTTGCGAATGGACACTATTCTATTCTATTCTATTCTACTCTACTCTACTCTACTCTACTCTACTCTACTCTACTCTACTCTACTCTACTCTACTCTACTCTACTCTACTCTATTCTATTCTACCCTACTCTATTCCTATATTATCCTCTTCTCTTCTCTTCCTATATTTCTCTACTCTACTCTACTATATTCTACCCTACTCTATTCCTATATTATCCTCTCTTCTCTTCTCTTCTCTTCTATTCACATGGGGACTCCTGGGAGGTGAGGGGCATGGTGGGCAGGGCCATCAAGGAATGAGATTTGGGGGTTCTCCAAACTGCACAGAATCTTAGCTAGGGGCTCCCCAAACCCCTGCCAACCCCCAGCAGCCCACCTGTTGTAGCCAGCTCAAAACCACCCTATAGCACCAGACTTGAGATCCTAGGCTTAGATAACCTTGAACTACACTGTCTAAGATTAGACTTCAGCATAGTACATAAAATCCTATGTTACAACATCTTACCAGTTAATGAATATTTCAGCTTTAACCACAACAACACAAGAGCACACAACAGATATAAACTTAATGTAAACCACTCCAAGCTTGATTGCAGGAAATATGATTTCTGCAACAGAGTGGTCAATTTCTGGAACTCACTACCTGATTCTGTTGTCACCTGCTCAAACCCCCCACTCATTTACTCTCAAACTAATCTCTATTGGCCTCACCCCATTCCTAAGAGGTCGGTAAGGGGGCATGCATAAGTGCACAGTCATGCCTACCATCCCTGTTCTATAGTCCCCAATTATTAGTTCCTATTTCTTGTATTTAAACTTATGTTTGTTCTTCTTTCTGTTATATTGTAAGCTCTTGACAAAATAAATAAATAAAATAAATAAAATAAAATCTCACCACTTTCCTGAGGTCTCCCACCCACCCAAGGCCTGATGACATTAAACCAGATCTTGAGGGACTTCCTAAAAAAAAAAGCACATCAATTTGATATAATGGTCTCTTAAGTGATCTGGCTAGATTATAAATTGGGCAGTTTGGCTAAGTATGGATACGGTGCTGCCTTGAAAGAAGTAGGATATTTTGCTATTAGGGTCCCAGCAGGCTGTTCTGCCAAGAATTGGTCTTAAATAGTACTTGGTCTTTATGTGGTCCTTGGGGCATATAGCTGGCTGTTGAATAAGACACAATAAGACTTCTATGCTGGGTCTCCAAATATTGGTATCCTCTCATGGGAAACTAGCTTCATAGAATTAATTCCCTTTGATGTAGCTTTGGAATAACTTGGCAGCTGTTCTTCTCCTTAGAACATTGAGCCAAGGATGTTGAAGCTTTGGGGCTCAGGAAATATTTCCTGTCTACATTGTCTTCTGAGCATATATTAAAGGACCAGATTAAAGGCTTGGAAGTACAAGAGAGCAGGAGGGCATTGTTAACAAGGCTTTGCGGGGGGGGGGGGAGAAATACCTCCCTGAATTCTGAAGTCTGCAGTCCACTATCTGCCTATATAAGTGTAATTCCATGTCTTAGCAAACCCACTGAGATGTATCAGCATAATTAGGCTTTTAACTGTGCATGGATCTTAGTCTTAAATCTAATCTTAATTTGACTGTATGTTTTTAATGTTACTGTTGTTTTTTTCAAAAGCAAGCCCCTGAATTGTTTTATTCAGAGAAACAGGACAGGGGGGAGAGGGAGAGAGAGAGAGAGAGATGATAGATAATTAGATGTGATAGGTAGAGATAGATAGGTAGAAATAGATAGATAGATAGATAGATAGATAGATAGATAGATAGATAGATAGATAGATAGATAGATAGATAGAGATAGATAGATAGATAGATAGATAGATAGATAGATAGATAGATAGATAGATAGATAGATAGATAGATAGATAGATAGACAGACACTGTAGATGATAGATAGATAGATAGATAGATAGATAGATAGATAGATAGATAGATAGATAGATAGATAGATAGATAGATAGATAGATAAAAGAGAGAGAAGATGATAGATGATAGATTAATGGATAGATGATGATATAGATAGAAAGAATACATGAAATAGATGATAGATAGTAGATAGGTAGGAGAGAGAGAGATGAAAGATGATAGATAAATGGAGAGATGATAAATAGACAGACAAACAGAATATACAATTAATAAAGATAGACAACTAGTTAGATAGCTATCTAGCTAGAAAAAAATAGCTAGATGGATAGATATGAGAGAGAGAGAGGGGGGGGGAGAGAATATAAAATCTCCTCACTCCTTCCATCCAAAAGCATAAAGCACCACAAAAAAGGGGGAAAAAATGCCAACTGATCTTCTAATGCCATATGTTGTTGTTTTTTTAAAAAAAATCCTGAAATATGATTTTACTCAGGATGTGGAAATGTTGACAAATTATTAAAAAGAGGAGGAAAAAAGCATCCATCATGATGATGATGATGATGATGTCCATAGGAATGACAAAGCTCATTTAGCGGAAAGCATATTTTCCCCAAGGGACACGGTGGCTCAGTGGCTAAGACACTGAGTTTGTCTATCAGAAAGGTCAGCAATTTGGCAGTTCGAATCCCTAGCGCCGCACAATGGAGGGAGCTCCTGTTACTTGTCCCAGCTTCTGCCAACCTAGAAGTTTGAAAGCATGTAAACAAATGCAAGTAGAAAAATAGGGACCACCTTTGATGGGAAGGCAACAGTGTTTGGCGCGCCTTCAGCCTTTAGTCCTGCCAGGCACATGACCATGGAGACGTCTTCGGACAGTGCTAGCTCTTTGGCTTTGTAACGGAGGTGAGCACCACCCCCTAGAGCCGCAAACAACTAGCACGTATGTGCGAGGGGAACCTTTACTTTAACCTATATTTTCCCCAAGGACAGTCTGAGAGTATCGAGTCTTTTTAAACTTGCAGGGAAGAAAATAGGACATATTTCATCCTGCAAGCATCTAAAATGATGTTATATTGAAAAATCATAAGCTGTTTCCTATCCCTCTAGAGATCAGGACACAAAATAATGAATTTAATGTTCAGGGAGGCAGGTTCTGGTTGAATGTAGAAAGAAAAAAAAATTGTAATGGTAAGATCAGTTTGACCATACAGTTTCTGATTCCAATGTCAATTTCTAAAAATGTATTTGTTTGTTTATTAAACTTGAATGCCACCCATCTCACGGAGGCGACTTTAGGAGGCTTACAGGCATTCAATTTTTGGCAGTCTTGGAATGTGTAGGCAAATATTAAGGTTATTAATGGCACGGATTCTTTTCTTTGGGTTATTAAGGCTGCTTCTTGTATGCAATGGGACAGAGAGATGAAAACCTGGTGACTTTGAAAAACCCCAGTGAATGCAGTCCTAATGCTTTAATGTATTAATCCTCTGTAATCCTGTCAAACTTCCAAAGAATTTCAACACGGACTTCTCAGGAAATCTCGGCTCTAGCAGCTGAAGTTTCTCATGGAGTGGGAGGTGATTGCACTGCTCCAGCTTCCTGACACTCAACTGTGGGCGGGTGTGCAGAGAGAAGGAAGAATATTATGGGAAAGTAGAATGGTTCGTGGCAAGTGGTGGGATGCATGGATGGGTGGGTGGGTGGGTGGATGGGTGGATGGAGGGAGGGAGGGAGGGAGGGAGGGAGGTGGATGGGTGGATGTGTGGATAAATAGGTAAATTGAATAGATGGATAGGTTGGATAGATAGATAGATAGGTTGGATGGACAAGTTGAGTAGATACATCTGTTAGATGATAGATAGATTGATGATGAATATACATATATATTAGATAGATAGATAGATAGATAGATAGATAGATAGATAGATAGATAGATAGATAGAGGGGAACAGGGAGGGAGAGAAAGAGAGATGGATAGATGATAGACAGACAGAGACCAATAGATAGAGATAGAAATGGATGGATGGAGATAGATAGATAATAGAGAGAGAGAGAGATGGACAGACAGACAGACAGACAGACAGACAGACAGACAGATAGAGAGATGGTAGGTAGATGATAGACAAAGACATATAGATAGAGATGGATGAATAGAGATAGATGGATGGATGGATGGATGGATGGATGATAGACAAAGGCAGACAGGCAGGCAGACAGACAAGTTGAGTAAAGAGAAAGATAGGGAGAGATAGACAAGTTGAGTGGATAGATTAATTTAGATTAAACTGCATCAGATTTTAGTTTTAGTAGATAGCAATTAATCCCTCTCCTTTCTAAGCACATCCATACCTGTTCAGGATTTGATAACTTCCCATCCGCAATAGGAGAGGAGCAGAGAATTAGGTGGAGAAGCAGGAGGGACAGTGGGTGGATATTGCAAGCCTAGGGGGAAGAGTTGAACTCGAGATGTTCAAAATTAGCACCAAACACAAGTTCTCAAAATACATGCCATATGCCAAGTTTCTGATTTTGTATTGAGTTGTTGTCATCTTTATCCTCTCCTTCAGCTTTTTATTCTGCCTTCTCTCCAGTATTTCAACATGCAAATGTAGCAATCTCTCCTTCGGATTATGCCTCATATAGTTTTAATTTAAATGATTTATAGCGTTCTTTTGCGAGCCTTTTTTTTTTAAATCCCCCCAAAGAATTGCAGAACCATTTATGAAGTTTGAAATTACAACAATCATTCCCTAGCTTCCCCACCCCCCCTTAGATGTTAGTTATAGATAATATAAAAGGGGGGGGGAGCACATATTTAGACACCAGTTCTTCAAATGATCCTTCTCATCCTGGCTGGTTCTAATGGCAACTATTCAGGAATTTTTGATGGAATGCTATAACTATGGCCAAATATTAATAGCATTCCAGCTATTGGGCTAGCTTTCTCCTCTTTTTGCTATCTGATGGAATGGCTGCCATAACATTAAATTTAGTGCCCCAGTGCTAAAAGTAATGATTTTTAATGTTTTGAACAGCCGGAATCCACATGTCTGGAATGACCAAGAGACTGATATTTTGAGCTGATTTCTCAATTCCTCCCAACACACACACACACACACAAACACACTGCTCCGTGTCGAAATTTAATTTGGGCCGAAGCACACAAAGGGGGACTCGTAATAACCTCTCATCTAATCTCTGATTCGTCTTTCTGAAATCTCATTTCCATTTTTGGCATTTGGCAAAGGAGAACTCTGCTCCAGGGAGCCCCTAATAAAGGCCCGCCACATCGTGTTCCCATTCCAGAAGCAACGGATCAATCGGCCATCCCAAATTTCATATGAATACCAGCAATTGAGAGGCATAAGTCTAATGAAGACAAATTCCATGCTGGAGGAAGATCAAGAATTCACAAAAAGTTAGAGGGGTGGGGGGTCTGGGAAGGAAAGGAGGAAGCTCAATTTGCAAAGCATCTGCCAGCCAGCGGTGGTGGGCCTGCTATCCAAATTTAGCATTGAAACAATAACTCGGGGACTTGAAAAAATGAGCATTCTTTTAAAGCAACGTTGAAGAAGAGAAGGGGAAGGCTGAGAAACCATTTTTTAGAAGGACAATTAAATGAGAATTAAAGCTTTACAACCACATTCCAGAGCTGAGTATGTTTACATTTTGCTAACAATCAGAAGGGCAAGATGAAATAACAAGATGAAATAACAGTAAAAGCCCTTCATTAAGAGCTGGGAAAAGCAAAGAAAAGGAAACAAATCAAAACATTGTTTTCTTTTTTTCTTTTTAGTCTCTTTGTCTCAGCCTAAAGCCCCTTCCAGAACAGACATATATCTTAATCTATTTCTGACTGAACTCCCCTCCAAAAAATGTAAAAAATATAATTATTAAGACCAAGCTGCTATAAATAAATAGCACGGTGCTTTTCTTGTTCATTTTTTCTTATTATTATTGTCGCCTCTCCTTCGTCTTTTCTTTTTCTTTTTCTTTGAAAAACAGTAATACGGTGGAAGTTTGACAGGATTAAAGGAATTAATACATTAATACATTATTAGCGTGTTCAGGAGAGATTTTCCCAGACTTTAATGTTGCGAGCTGTTTGTCCTATAACATAAAGCACACTGTAATTGCCTTTAATTGCTCCGTTGTGACTAGGTATTGTGGCATGTGCGAGGTTGTCTCCTATTGTTCAAAATCTCACTGTCATGTGAAGCACCAAAGCTGAGCATTTGAACGCCGTTCTCTCTCTCTCTCTCTCCCCCCCCCCCTCTTCTTAATGCTTGACGTATAAACCAATGCGGCTCAAAATAAGCCAAGGTTTGCTGTGTGATTTGCAACTTGATTCTTGAAAAAGCTTCAGTGGAGTCAACAGAGTTACAGACCAACAATCTCTTTTTGCTGAGTCACCTGTAAAGGCATGGAATCAATTATTAATCAATCCATCATCCTCCACTTAGAAACAAACAGCCTACTCTCTAATAAACAATTTGGTTTCAGGAAAAAACTATCCTGTAATCTGCAACTCTTACACTGCAAAAACATATGGATGACACAACTCGATCAGGGCAAAGCAATAGACGCAATCTACATAGAGTACTGTAAAGCCTTTGATTCAGTGGTACATGACAAACTACTCCTAAAACTAAAATCTTAGGGTATCTCTGGACAACTGCATAACTGGATAGAAGCATTCCTGTCAAACAGACAACAAATGGTCAAAATTGGGAGCGTCCTATCAAATTCTGTACCTGTCAACAGTGGTGTTCCCCAAGGCAGTGTTCTAGGACCAATTCTCTTCATACTCTATATAAATGACCTCTGTGATCATATTAAGAGCAACTGCGTTCTCTTCGCTGATGAAGTATAGCTGTTCAATACCACAGACAATACTACTACCCTTCAAAAAGACCTTGACTATGTATCAGAATGGTCAAGCAAATGGCAACTTCAAATCTCAACAAATAAATGCTCTGTCCTACATATTGGCAAAAAAAAATCAGAAACTAAAATACAGGCTGAATAATCAAGATCTTGTTGATGATCCAAATTCTGTCAAGGATCTTGGAGTACTCATCCCTAATTACTTAAATGCTAGAGCCCACTGTAACTACAATACATAGCCAAAAAGTTGTTAAGAGTTGTTAACTTAATCTTACGTAGCTTTTTCTCTGGTAATATTACACTACTAACTAGAGCATATAAAACATTTGCTACAAACTTTATATTGACCAATATAAAACTTTATATTGACCAATACTCAAATACAGCTCATCAGTCTAGAACTCACATTACGTATCTGATATTAGCACAGTTGAGAAAGTCCAGAAATATTTCACAAGAAGAGTTCTCCACTTCTCTACTCATTGCAGAATACCTTATGCCACCATAAAATTAAAATTCTAGACTTAAAATTCTAGACCTAGAAAATCTAGAACTATGCCGCCTTCGGTCTGATCTAAGTATAGTATATAAAATCATACATTGCAATGTCCTACCTGTCAATGAATACTTCAGCTTCAACCTTAACAATACAAGAGCAAACACTAGATACAAACTCAAGATTAATCGCACCAAACTTGATTGCAGGAAATATGACTTCAGCAACAGAGTGGTCAATGTCTGGAATACTCTACCTAACTCTGTGGTTTCTTCCCCAAACCCCAAAAACTTTAAACTTAGACTGTCTACTATTGACCTCACCCCTTTCCTAAGAGGTCTGTAGGGGGCATGACTAAGTGTACCAACGTGCCTACCATCCCTGTCCTATTGTTTCTTTTATATTTTTTTATTTTTCTTATATGTATCCATGTATTCATAACTATGTTTTTACTTATACCTATTATATTGTAAGCAATTGACAAAAATAAATAAATAAAATAAATAAATGTAATTAAGATTTCATCCCACAAAAACACAGGATCTGAATTTTGAAAGCCATTCTTATCAACCTTAGCAAGTTCACAAATTATTTGGCTCCAAAAACATATTGATTTATTGATTTATTTTATTTTGTCAAGCATGTATTAGGTAACAGATATAATTAGAACATTATTATGATTACATGCAATGGGTACAAATAAAAGGGGACATTAGGACAGGAACAGTAGGCTCGTTGGTATGTTTACGCATGTTCCTTGCAGACCTCTTAGGAATGGGGTGAGGTCAACAGTAGACAGTTTAAGGTTGAAGTTTTGGGGGTTTCAGGAAGTGCATTTCAGGCATTGACAACTCTGTTGCTGAAGTCGTATTTTTTGAAATCGAGTTTGGAGTGGTTTACCTTGAATTTGTATTTATTGTGCTTGTGTATTATTGTGTTTGAAGCTGAAGTAGTCATTAACAGATAGGACATCATAACAGATAATTTTATATACTACGCTTAGGTCGGACTGAAGGCAGCATAGTTCAATGTTGTCTAAGACCAAAATTTCAAGTCTGGTGGCATAAGGTGTTCTGTTGCGAGTAAAGAAGTGGAGGACTCTTCTCACAAAATATCTCTGGACTGCCTCTATTGTATTGATGTCTGATATGCAATGTGGATTCCAGACAGATGCTGTATTCGAAAATTGGTCTAGCAAAGGTTCTATATCTGTCCATCTGTCTAACTGTCTGACTGTCTCGTTCAGCAGTTCATTCGGATGGTTTATTTATTTATTTGATTTGGTTTGTCAATTGCTTACAAGATAATAGGTATAAGTAAAAACATAGTTATGAATTCATGGATACATATAAGGAAAGTAAAAGAAACAATGGTCCCAGTTATGAATGCTGATCTATTTGAAGGTTGAGCTGGCCAGGCTTATAAATCTAAATTATGATCATAGGTATAAATGGTGTGCCATCAGACATTAATTGGAATGGGAAGCTTTCCTCTTTCTCCAAAGCTTGGTCATTGTTCTTCTTAGCTTCAAAAATATAATAACATCACCCAGTCTATCACCTTCACTGGTGACACGCTGACATCTTTGTCTAACAAGAGAGAGAGTTTTCAAATGGAGGTAAAGTCTTGTTGTGCTTGGAGCATTAACTGTGAAGCCAGCTGAGTGCAATTGTGTTGTGGGATTCCAATCCAGATGTTTTTTCTAGTTGAGGTTGTTTCCACAGTTCTGACATTTCTATTTTCTCTTATTAAGTCATTAAGTCAAAACAGAGCAGGAAGGGACTTTGGAGGTCTTCTAGTCCAACCCCTGCTCAAACAGAAGATCCTATACCATTTCAGATAGGTGGCTGTCCAATCTCTTCTTAGAAACCTCCAGTGTTGGACCATCTACAACTTCTTCAGGCAAGCTATTCCACGGGTTAATTGTCCTCCCTGTTAGGAAGTTTCACCTTCTTTTAGTTTGCCTCTCTCCTTGGTGAGTTTCCACCCATAGTTTCTTATCTTGCCTGCTGATGCTTTGGAGAATAATTTGACCCCCTCTTCTTTGTGGCAGCCCCTCAAATACTGGAATCCTGCTATCATGTCTTCCCTAGTCCTTCTTTTCTCTAGACTGGTCAAACCCAAATCCTGCAACCATTCTTCATACATTTTAGTCTCCAGGCCTTTGATCATCTTAATTGCTCTTCTCTGCACTTTTTCCAAAGTCTCAGCATCTTTTTTGTAATATGGTGATGACCAAAACTGGATGCAGTATTCCAGGTCTGGTCTCACTAAACTCTCATTTAGCAAACTCTTACTAAACTCTCGTTTTCTCAGTTCTTCCTGACCCATTTTGCTATGAACATTTTGCAATTGTAAACATGTAAACTCTTTGTTCTTCTCCCGGCTTAAAGCAAAAGCTAACGATCACTTAATCATGTCTAGAAATACTCCAGTGCGGTGCAGAGCCCCGATAGAGATGGATGAAGTTGTTTTACAAGCTGATTTTCTTTCTGTAGTTAGAAAAACATAACCCACCGAAAGCTGCTTGTTGTGTATGTAGATATTTACACAGCGTATTTGTTTTAGGAAGCTGTTTTTCACCCTTCTTTTAATCCATTCTTCTTCCTTTGTTGCTAAGAATCAAATGGTTCCACTCTAATGTATTTTTCCCCAGACTGTTTCTATAGACTTTCTCAGTATTTCTCAGTAAGCCGCCCATAATCAAATTATTCCTGCTGATGTCGTCAATTAATAGGGTATCTTTTACATCATTTTTCGCTAATCTTCTCCAGTTAAACCTCTCTTGGGTTTCTTAATCCTGAAGAAAGTTAAAGAAATATAAACTCCAAATTAGGATATGGGAATTTTTTTTTTTTTTTACAGATATATCTCAAGGGAGTGGTTGCAGTGGCTTAGAGGTGCAGCTAGAGAGGAGGCAAATATTTTTTTCTCTAGGCACAATGAGACTATATCTGCTGGGGAAAAAAACTCTGCATTGGTGACAGGGAGGGCATCCAGCCATTAAACACTCAGCTCCATTCAGTTGTCCAGATTATGGGGTCATTAAAAGATGATGATGATGATACTCATATCTCAAGAGACTCAAATTGTAGACTTTCTTACAGTTTGCCATTAAGGCTTTGGAAGAACTAACTGGTCTGACCAAGGCTTCCTAAGACACCAACAAACACACATAAAATCCAAAACCCTTTTATTTTAATTCAATGGCTGTGACTTATCATCATTCACAGCCCAGAAAGAGTCTCAGCCAGTTATAATTAGTCCCAGGGATGTCTGCCAAAGTTCTTCAGGAGAAGTCTGATAAGAACACACCTTTATCTGACTTGAAGTGCTGCCAACAACTAAAGTCCCAATTAGTCTTTTAAAACCAAAGAGAGAACAAATTCACCATGGAGCTTTCAGGTTCCAAACCGACCAGAGCAGACGACGTTGCTTCCTGCAAAGGTTTTCCTCCCTTTGCACTTCCTTTATACCTTATGGGAGGGGCAATCACCTTCAAGCCTTACTCCCGAGTCACCCTTTTTGTCTTAGCTGCTCTTGCCTTCTGGCAGCTCTGTGCATGTGCGCACTGGGAATAGGCTCCCCTCGTACCTCTGCCTCCCTGCTGCCAGAATCCAGAGGCTCTGGAGGCAGCACCCCACTCCCAGATGGTCCTGGCCCCATCTCTGCATATTGGACACAGGACCCTTGTCTGAGTCCTCTCCAGACTCCTGGGCTGGTCCCTGTTCTTCCCCACTGTTCAATTCCACTGCCATCTGCGCAGGCTGCCGGCGAACCACAACACTAACATATCATATAAAGATAGTCCTTCAGTTATGATCACAATTGAGCTGGTCATTAGGCAGCTAACAATTCATATACAGATAGTCCTTGAGCTATGATCACAATTGAGCTGGTCATGAGTGGTCTGTGGGATTTAAAATGATGAATTTAGTAGTCCCTGAAGTCTGAAAGGTTGGTGAACCCTGCCTTAGAAATCCAAAATGCTAATAGAACACAAAGACGAATATGAAATTGAGTTTGTGTCCGTATGAAGAAGTGATAACCCGGGATCATGCTATTCTCCAAAAAAAGGTGTTTTATTTGTATTATGTTTTTGTGAAAACCCAAATAAAATTTATATTAAAAAGAAAGAAAGAAATCCAAGATGCTATTCATTCAGAGATGGCTCAGAACCAGAGGATTTGAAACAGAAAAAAAAAATAAATCTGTATACGGCTTCCTTCTTGTGTAAACCAGAAACTTCTCCCTCTCTTTGTTCCAATTTCCATTCAGAAACATTATTAGCTTCCCTCTTCAGCTAACTATTATTACTTGCTTCGACACTTTTACTAGCAGCTTCTATCTCCCAGTTCTAATTTGACCTTCTCTTTTTCCTCTCAGTTTCTTTCTCCCTTGGGCCAAGAATGGATTTCTTCTGAAGGAAGCTGTCATGAAGCTCCTTTGTGATTCCAATTAGACCCAAGCAATACCAAGGTGCTTCTTTTCTTCCTTTTTTTTTCTTTTTCTTTCTTTTTCTTTTTTTTAACATTTGAATTTGCCAGCAAATGTGAGTTGCTTCTTTTACAAAGGCCAACTCTCTATCTGTATCGTAGACGATCTCCCCCGGTTCTTTGAGCAATAACTGTTTCCTGGGTTAGGTTTTGCCAGATTTGGAGCACCGAACAGGAGGGTGGAGAAGAAAAAGATTTGTTTCACATTTGAGGGTGACCTAATTAATGCTTTCTCTGCTCATCTGGGCATCGGTGGACAATTATCTTCCAAGTTTTAAATTTCTCCAAACTTTGCAGCATTAAGAAGAAACAGTGAGGCAAGAAACTTCTTTTCTACCTGGAAGAAAAGCTGACTTCCTCCACTGAAGTAGAAAAACAGATATATATTAAAAGAAACATATGCAAAAAGACAAGAGGGAGGGAAGGAGGGTAAGAAGAAAGGAAGGAAGGAAGGAAGGAAGGAAGGAAGGAAGGAAGGAAGGAAGGAAGGAAGGAAGGAAGGAAGGAAGGAGGCAGGGAGGGAGGGAGGGAGGGAGGGAGGGAGAGAAAAAATAACATAGATAGATGAACAGGCAAACAACACAGACAGATGCTGTATAGACTTTTAATAAAAACTGAGACAGAACAGGGCTGTTAAAAGTCACATTTTCAAAATCTCAAAAGAGAATCAGGGGTTTGTCCAGAATTTACAGATTGTTCTCAAGTCACGTCCATAATGGTCACTACACATCAATATAAGTTGTGATGGTTGCAAAACACATTGGTCATATAATCGTCCTGATTTTACGACCCTTTTTGTAATGGTTGTTAAGCAAACTCTAGTTGTTAAGTGAAGCAATGGTTCACCACAGGTGCAGTTTTGCCAAAAAGCAGAAGTCCATCATAACTTCAAACAGTTACTAAGAGGCCAAATCAAGGACCACTGTACTTCACCGTATCTGACATTTTGATCATTTTCAGGGTGTTTGACTACAGTTCCTATGTGGCTCAGCCAGTCCAGCAGATGCTCAGATTTTTTTTCTGAGAATTAGAATCTAGAATACCTAGAAGGCAGTGACTTTATTGAATTTCCAGACAGAAAGTTTTGACTTTTAACGCAGCCAAGATTTGCAACTCAAAAGGCAATGTTTTTTTTAAGGGAGGGGGTCTATGAAATCGTGATAGTGTTTTATCAAGGGCAGGGAATAAAATATGAGGATAATCCCTAATTAAAGAGGGCTGTCAGAATGCACGCTTTTGACTTTTCTGTTGCATTTTCCTAACCCTCCGCTTGCAATTCAAAAGACTTCTAAATCATCATCTCAAATGGTGATGACATCCAGCAAGGCAGAGAGAGAGAGAGAGTGTGTGTGTCACCATAGTTTTCAACTTCAGAAGATGTTTAAACAATAGCCATAATAATAATTTCCAAAAATTGCCCAAGCACCTTCCATAAATGGTTTTGTGTTTTTTTTTTAATTGAGGGATAAAAGTACAAGAGTGAAAAAGACGTGGAACTAATCAGAGATTGTTTTTTTAAAAAAACTGCTTTCAACTGGGGGAAAGAAAGAAAGAAAAAAACATGCAAACATCATCAGTATTGGAAAATAAATGAGGAAGATGAATAAAGTATCTGTCAAAGAAGTTCTCTGTGCACTTCAGAGATGAGCAAGCTCGTTTCTTTGAGTGAGTGAAAAACTAAGATCAAAACAAGGCCATTGGAACTGCTGATCTGCTAATGTTGGACAATTGAATCACTCCTTCAATAGACTGAGAAGATGAGAACGTGTTCCGTATTATAAACTGTGTTTGCTGCTAACTTGGATTGCTGAAGGAAGCTTTGGCTAATGAATTCTCTGCAGAATAAACACCCAGGGTGTTTGCCACCAATAAATCCAGCTTGGCTGAGGTCTCCACCCAACCCCACTGGCCTCCTTTTTTTTCATGGAAGGCGGTGAGATCCGAGTGCATTAATGTGTCAGAGGGATTCAATCAAGATCAAGTGAGATACTAATTCCACTCTATAAATCTTCAGTAAGGCCACACCTAGAGTACCGCATCCAGTTTGAGTCACCACACTATAAAAAAGAGGTTGAGACTCTAGAAAAGTGCAGAGAAGAGCAACCAGGATGATGAGGGGACTGGAGGCTCAAACAGATGATGAACGGTTGCAGCAACTGGGCCTGGCTAGTCTAGTGAAGAGAAGGACCAGGAGAGACAGGATAGCAGTTTTCCAATATTTGAAGGGCTGCCACAGAGAGGAGGGAGGATCAAGCTATTTTCTAAACTAAAGCACCTGAAGGCCGGACAAGGAACAATGGATGGAAACTGATCAAGGAGAGATTCATCCTAAAAATGAGGATGATTTTTTTCTGACAGTGAGAACAACCAACCCATGGGACAGAAGTTGCCTTCAGAAGTTGTGGGAGCCCATGGTTAGATGATAAAATACGATAATAGAATATTTAGAATGCTAGACAGTAAGGAATATCTTTATTTTGCTATTATTTTGTTATTCGACATTTTATTTATAAAGGTTTTTTTAGGATTGATTTGATATGATTATACGATTTGTTATAGAGTAAACTGGTTTAAAATATTGTTAGCTCATAAAGCATGAATGATTAAAAAATATAGTCAAAAACTTTTTTTTTTTTAGTGATATTAGGATATATAAGTTTGGATTGACAATATGAGTTGTTATGTAACATAATTGTAATTGAGACTACAGAATGAATGCACAAAAATGATGAACCAACGGACACACTGGATGTTCATATAAGAGTTGATGTTTTTATGTTTTGTTTGTCTTGTTTGTTTGTAGAAAATTAATAAAATCTTTTTCAAAAAAAAAAAGAAGAAGAAGAAGTTGTGGGAGCTTCATCACTGGAAGCTTTCAAGAAGAGACTGGACTGCCATCTGTCAGAAATGGTGTAGGGTCTCCTACTTGGTTGGATTAGATGACCTACACAGTCTTTTCCAACTCTCTTTTTCTGTTATTATTCAGTTTTGGGAATGTCTTCAGGTGCTTTAGAGAATACATCAACCCCCTCTTCTTTGTACCAGCCCCTCAAATATGTCTTGGGAATCTGTAAGTGGAACCCATATTGGGTTTTCTCATGCTGCAAACAGGGGAGATTCGACTGAGGACCCTTAGAAGAAGAAGAAAAGACTAGGGGTGATGTGATAACAATGAGTAGCTGCCACAAAGAAGTGGGGGGTCAACTTATTCTCCAAAGCGCCTAAAGGCAGGAGAAGAAACAATGGATGGAAACTGATCAAGGAGAGAAGCAACCTTGAACTAAGGAGAACTTTTCTGACAGTGAGAACAATTAATCTGTGGAACAACTTGCCTTCAGAAGTTGTGGGTGTTCCATCACTGGAAAATTTTAAGAAGAATTTGGACAACCATTATCTAAAATGATGTAGGGTTTCCTGCTTGAGTCGTGGGTTGGACTAGAAGACCTCCAAGGTCCCTTCCAACTCTGTTGTTCTGTTAAATCTCCAGTCCAAAAGGAAGAACTTCCAGAAACTTCTGAACCAATTTTCCAGGTTTTGAAGATCAAGAATGTGAAGGCAAATGACATGCATATGTTGTCTTAAGGAAGACAGGAAGCCCTAAACTTTTTTTTAAAAAAAACTCCCTGTTAACTTTGTAAAATTAACTTTTAAAAAAAAAAAACTATTAGAAAGGAAAAAGAATAGATTTATCCCTTTCTAGGCAGTTGTGATGGTTTTCTAATCAACTTTATTCATCTTGTAATCCTACCCTGGATTTTCTATTTTTCTTTTTGTTCAGTGGTAATAACTGCAGAGTGGGGAAGGACAAAAGTACTTATTATTTTGTCCATGTGTGATCGCAGCTAGTATTTTCCAATTTTGCTTCCACACAGGTAGCTATTGAAAAAGAAGAAGAAGAAACTATATCCTTTACTTATAAGCAACAATTTCAGCTTTATTAAAGTGCAACATACATTTAGGAGGAAGAATTTTCCATCTTCTGGTCAAGGACTAACTTGATCATCCATGGTCCTGGAGTTATTTGGACAGGGAAAACAGTCCAAGATTTCTTTCTTTCCTTCCCTTTCTTCTTCTCTTCTCTCTCCTTCTTTCCTTCTCTCCCTCTCTTCTCCACTCCACTCTTCTCTTTTCTTCTTCTCTTCCTTTTCTCTTTCTTCCCTTCCCTCCCTTTCTTCTTCTCTTCTCTCTCCCTTCCTTCTCTCCCTCTCTTCTCCATTCCACTCCTTCTCTTCTCTTCTCTTTCCTCTCTTCTCTTCTCTCTCCTTCCCTCTCTTCTCTTCTCTCTCCTTCATTCTCTCCTTTTCTCCTCTCCACTCCCTCTCTTTTCTGCAATATGCCACCATCTTCTCAATGATGGCTTCAGATGGATCATCTTAGCATCCTGTCTAAGATTCTACCTTTAATGCAACCGCCTGCGTATTTATTGATGAATGACTATATAGATATGTAAATACACTATCTGCCTGCCACGAATGCATATTTACATATGCTCCTTCAGGTTTTCTTAATTATTTCATCACTTAGCAGTCTACATTTAATTCTGCTGTGTTTTCATTACCAAAACGCCATAGCTTTTTAAAAAACATCCCGAGCTTTATCTTGTGCAGTGCATATGTGTGTGTGTGTCATCTCGTTTTCAGCTTCTTAATGATCTTTTAATGAGATGTCAATTAATGAGGCAAACTTGGGGAAGCAGGCGGTGAGGAATGGTTGCTTTCCAGTGTTTTACAATTGTTCAGATTGTAATAATTCTTAGGATGGCATACTCTTTCCCTCCCTCCTTCCCTCCCTCCCTCTCTCTCTCTCTCCCTTTCCTTCCTCTTTCTTCCTTTCTCTCTCTCTCTCTCTCTCTCCTTTTTTCTCTCTCCCTTTTTCTCATTCTTTCTCTCTTCCTTCTCCTTTTCTCTCTCTCTCCCTTTCTTTCTTTCTCTCTCTTTTCTCTCCCTTTTTCTCATTCTCTCTCTTCTTTTCTCTTTCTCCTTTGCTCTCTCTCTCCCTTTCTCTTCTTTTTCTCTCTTTCTTTTTCTCTCCCTCTCTTTCTCTCTCTTTCTCTCTCTCTCTCTCTCGTATTAAATATATATACTTCTCTAATTAAAGGGAGCCATAACTTTTGGATGCAGCCAATGGGGGGGGGGGGGAATTAGAGACTTTATTGTAAGCACCCTCCAAGCTGTTTCCCTGAATTCAATGCTCATATAATAAAGTTTCCATACTGAGGTCAAAACTTTTAGAATTCTTGGAGGTTCCGCTCTATAATCATTGTTAAGTTCAGGTTTCTATAATTGCCACAGTAGTTTCCCATTCCTTCTACTCACTACATGCAGTCCTCAACTTATGAACACAACTGAACCCCAAAAATTCTGTTGCTAAATGAGACAGTTGTTAAGCGAGTTTTAGCCCCATTGGACATTTTTTCTTGCCACACTTGTTAAGTGAATCCTTCCCATTGTCCAGTTTGAGCCTTGGTGGTGCAGTGGTTAGAATGTGGTACTGCAGGCTACTTCTGCTGACTGCCGGCTGACTGCAATTTGGTAGTTTGAATCTCACCAAGCTCAAGGTTGATTCAGCCTTCCATCCTTCCGAGGTGGGTAAAACGAAGATCCAGATTGTTGGGGGCAAGATGCTGATTCTGTAAAACCACTTAGACAGGGCTGTAAAGCACTGTGAAGTGGTACATAAGTCTATTTCTATTGATCTATTTCTATGTCAGTCTGTCTGTCTTTCTGTCTGTCTGTATATTGTCTGTCTATCTATCTATCTATCTATCTATCTATCTATCTATCATCTATCTATCTATCTATCTATCTATCTATCTATCTATCTATCATCATCATCTATCCATTAATCTATCTCTCCTCTCTCTCTCTTTCCAATCTATCTATCTGTCTGTCTGTCTGTCTGTCTATCATCATCATCATCTATCCATTAATCTATCTCTCCTCTCTCTCTCTTTCCAATCTATCCATCCATCCATCCATCCATCCATCCATCCATCCATCTATCTATCTATCTATCTATCTATCTATCTATCTATCTATCAATCATCTATCAATCTATCTATCTATCTATCTATCTATCTATCTATCTATCTATCTATCTATCTATCTGCTGTGGTGGCAAAGTGGTTAGAATGCAGCATTGCAGGCTAACTCTGCCCACTACCAACAATTCGATTCTGATTGGCTCAGGGTTGATTCATCCTTCCATCCTTCCGAGGTGGGTAAAATGAGGACCCAGATTGTTGGGGACAAGAGGCTGACTGTGTAAACCGCTTAGAGTGGGCGGTAAAGCACTGTGAAGCGGCAAATAAGTCTAAGTGCTCTTGCTATTGCTAAGTGAACCTGAGTTCCCCAATGTCTTGGCTTGTCAGAAGGTCCCTGAAAGGGATCACATGATTCCCTGGGAAATTACAACCACCATAAGTACATGCCAGTTGCCAAGCCTTCGAATTTTGATCACATGACCCTGTGATCCTGCAATGGTCATCAATTTGAAAAGTGGTCATAGGTCTTTTTTTTTTTTTTTACCAGTGCCGTTGGAACTCTGAACTCAATGCAAGGTTGTAAGTCGAGAACTATCTGTAAGTAACCATCTCAGTAGGCATATGATTGGTAGGATCTGTTTCACCCATTAAAAAAAAATGGAACAAAGTGAGAAATTACCCACGTTTCCAGTGTCGTCATATGGAAAGAAACGACAGGTGAATTTAAAAAAAAAAAAAAGAACACAAGAAAAAGAACACAGAAAAAGATCACAAAACTGAGCTGACATCTTTATTTGCTGAATACACCTTTTCTGAGATGGAGGGTTGATCAAGGAAACCTCACTCATCTTCCAAGTAAGCCTGGAACTGTTCACTTAATTGTTAATATTGTAGAAGCTGTTAGATGGTCTTCTCCCATCCAATGTATTTAGACTTTGGAAGACTTCCCATTCTGATATTCTGTTGATCTGACTCAAATGACCTCTCCTTAAAGCCATCTAACACTTCCTACTCAAGCTCCAGGTTCATTTCTTCTTGCAATATTGATCAATACTTGGTTTCTTCTTGAACCATTCCACCTTTAAACTATGCTTCGGTTTCTTGGTAAAATGCTTCCAAACTAGAGGGATCCTTAGACAAAATCTATACCTTGAATTATCAAGCTTCTGTTGATGGAACAAAATAGCCTAGATGTGCATATTGCCTCATGGATAAATGATAGAAGAGATTATGGGTAGCTCAGGGTGGAATTGAGGGATCCTTGGTGCTCTCAGAGCTGTATTTTTTTCTCACAGACATTTCATGATCCAACTAGGTTACAACATCAAAGCTAAAAGGGAATGGGGTTTGCTGAGAGGAGGAGGAGGAGGAGGAGGAGGAGAGAAGAAGAGAAGGAGGAGGACAACTGTAGGAGCTTTGATGCTCTCTGAACTTGATTGTGTTATACTTTATGTCATCAGTGATCATTGTAACATCTTCAGTGCTAGAAGGTAGTGGAGTTTGTGGGGAGGAGGAGGAGGAAGGGAGGAAGAGGAAGGGAGGAAGAGGAGGAGGAGGAGGAAAACTGTGGGGTCCTTGGTACTCTCTGAGCTTGGTTGTTTCCTTGCAGATATTTCATTACCCAACTGGATAACATCATCAGTGCATCATCATATACCAGATATATGATGTCTTTACGATATGATGAATAGCCAGCTGTTGACTTGATTTAACCTAGCCACATCCTTGTCTGCCATAAAATTGTTCATCTAGCCATGTTATGCCTGACAAACCTCTGGCAAATTCAGCTTAGTTCTAAATTAAGGGTTTAAACATCTGGAGAGCTGTGATTTACTGCTGGTCCCTGATGTGAAACCCAACACCTATCTCTTCATCCATCTTTAGATTCTCCCAGGTTTGTCTGATTTCCTTTGGTGTGTCAATCATCTGCAAATTCAATTTTCTTTCTAACCTGCGATGAAGTTCTCATAAATCATGTTGCAAAAATAAATATGCAGATTCTTTGATGAGAGGTGGGGGGAAGACTCTTTGGAGAAATAAAAGCTTTTGTAACTGATAGATAATGTCATCAGAATCAATAGCTAGCAGGAGAAATCTGCAGAGGGTGTCTGAATCACGTATGAGAGTTTGCCAATGATCGATGACTTCGGTGCATCCAGAGAGTTCCGGTGAAGTTTATAATCACGAGACAGCTAAATTAGAGCTCAGTTCCACATGGCAGAAATCCTTAATGAATCCAAAGGTCATTTGTGGAAGAAGACCTAAAGCAGACACATTGAATATCATAAAAGTGAAGGCCCTACCAAGAGAGGACAACTCCACCACAGATAGATAGATAGAGAGAGAGGGGGGGGGGAGAGAGAGAGAGAGAGAGAGATGGATAGATAAATAGATGTAGATATGTGTGTGTGTATATATATATATATATATATATATATATATATATATATATATATATATATATCCTCAAGTCAATGTGTATAGCGATTGTTGCAAGCTTGAAAACTCCAGGTACAACTTTCAAAATGGAATCCCCAAAATTCCCTTTAGTCATAATGTCCCAAAGATGCTTTTCTCAAGAGGCAACTGGACTTTTCTTTGAAGACCTCACCTGAGTGGTGCAAATGTGTGTGGGCCTTGATGGCAACAGAAAAATCTCCAAGTGACCTCAATGACTCGCTAAAAGAATACAAATATCCAGCTGTCTGCAAGGAGTATAAATCCTTCCATTTCCCCACCATCTGGTGAAGAGGTGAAGAAGCTTCTCAGATGAGAAGCGAAACGTCTTCAAAGAAAAGACAGAAAGTCCAGTTGCCTCCTGAAAAAAGCACCTTTGGGATAACCATGACCTGGATGACTGAGAATCTCCATGGACCTTTAGTCATAACATCTGAGAAGAAGAACGGGAAGGGCAGCTGAAGATAACAAAATTGAAAGTGGTTGGGCAAGAAAACTAGGAACTGAATTATAAAGGGCCTTTATGAAATGCATTCGTTTAACTCATGGGTTGGAGCAAGGTTTGTTTATTTATTTTAATCTTAGATTTATCTTAGAAAATGTCCACCTCAATTTTTGGATATGAGGCAGGTTCCATAGATCAACCCCATGCTTTTCAGAATTCTACAACATAGTTAAACATCTGAAGAAGTGAGCAGGGTAGGAGATTCTGTGTATCATGGAAGACCACTTCAAACTATATCCTCTGATCAAAACACCCTTTGTAATAGTTGTTCATTTATTTTTCTTCTTCCAAATTTAACCCAGTCAAGCAAAAAAGTCTTTCTGATAATTGATGGTTGGCCAGCAGGAATTAATTCTGTTCCCTTCTTATTGGTAAGAGAGTAGTCCCTCTCCATTGACAAGATAAATTTATGGCTTCAATTACTCAGTGGATTGAAGACCTGATGTTTCTTTCAACTTATGAATGAGTCACTTACAATTATAGATTATAGATGGACAATTACAATGATATATGGTCATCCTTTACCGAAGCTGTTGTATATAAAGGTTTATGGAGTCCTTGGCGCTTTCTGAATTTGACTTTTTGCTGATGGATGTGTCATGGGCCAATTAGATAAGATCATGTGTATAGATGATGTTACCCAGTTGGGTATTGAAACATCTGTGAGAAAACTACCAAGCTCAGAGAGCAACAAGAACACCACAGTCCTCCTCCTCCTCCTCTTCCTCTTCCTCCTCCTGCTCCTCCTCCTGTTCCACTCCACACAACCCACTCCTTTCCTGCACTGATTATGTTCCCTGGTTGGGTAATGAGACATCTGCAAGAAAACCACCAAGCTCACACAGCACCAAGGACCCCACATCTCCTCCATCTCCATCTCATCCTCTACCTCCTCTTCTTTCACCATCTCCTCCTTCTCCTCCTCCTCCTTCTCCCAAACCCCATTCCCTTCTAGCACTGATAATGTTACCTGGTTGGGTTATGAAACATCCACAAGAAAACTATCAAGCTCAAGGACCCCACAGTTCAACCCTCAGTTACCAAGGTTCTCTTCTATAAACTTTTATATCGCTTTTATAAATAAAACTTACATTTCTTCCCCCCTTTCCTTTTTTTCTACAGCTTTCCCCCCCTTTATTTTAATTAAATAAAGGCCAAAAGAAGAGAAAAAGTGATTAGATTCACACATTTAACCTCAATAACTCAAGTTTATGGCTTTGTGCCCTCCCCCAAACCATAGATTAAAGCAATAAAACCCAATGCTAATTCACCATCTCCCATAACCCACTAAGATTTAACATTAACCACACCTAGGATATGTTGTGGGAATGGAATTATCCAGATCTTTGTCTGGCTTAGTTAAGCGTGTTTGGGGAACACAGCTGTTGACTTTAAGCCCTGCTGATAAAATTCATGAAGAGTGACTCGTATAGAGAGTAAGATGC
Organism: Hydrophis major; assembly: GCA_033807585.1. Classification (NCBI taxonomy): domain Eukaryota; kingdom Metazoa; phylum Chordata; class Lepidosauria; order Squamata; family Elapidae; genus Hydrophis; species Hydrophis major. The sequence goes on from CM066341.1 coordinate 6,395,847, forward strand.
TGATCAGGTAATATTTTGATTTAATGCACCAGAGCCTTCCTTATATTCTTAGTTCTTGTCTGTAAGAGAGCATGAGTTATATTTAAAACAACTTTGGCTGAGGCAGCTTTGAAGCTTTTGTCAAACTCAAAGAAGGCATCCCAGCTTCTCCAAGCTTGTTGTTTATCCGTCTGCACAAAATATCGAGTAAAAAAAAATGGTTTTGAGGAAGCAAAAACAAGCTGGAAGCGCTGTCACAGATGCAGGCCATAGCTGTGGACCAAGAATTGACAAGTATGGGTGGAGTTGCAGTGAAAATAACAGCCCTGAAGTCTAAGGAAGCAATGTTGCTAATGCTACATTGCTCCAGTGAGCCAGCATCAACCTGCATGTGAACTTAGTGTTTTGCCATGGAGGCAAGAAAATCCATTTGAAGGTCAGAATAAAATAGTAGATTCAACTTTTTCTCAATTTGGGGCATTGTATATCCAACTGGGGAAAAAAAAGATCAAAATAACAGAGTTGGAAGAAACCTTGGAGATGTTCTAGTCCAGGTTCTAGGTTGAAGCACCCCCAACTTCTGGAGGCAAGTCATTCCACTAATTAAGGATTAATTTAAGGTTCAAGGGTTAAATTAGATGAAGTGGCTATAGTCACACCATCAGATACCTTTGGGATACATTTTTTTCCTTTTCTTCTATACTTTTGGGAGAGTCATGCTCTTTGGGATGTTAAAGCTTTCCTACAGGGGTTTCTCCTCAAAAGAACAGAATAGAATGACCTGGAAGGGACCTTGGAGGTCTTCTAGTCTAGCCCCTGTTCAAGCAGAAGAACCTATACCATTTCAAATAAGTGACTCTCCAGTCTCTTCTTAAAAACCTCCAATGATGGAGCACCCAGGACTTCTGAAGGCATCCTGTTACACTAGTTATTTGTTCTCACTGTGAAGAAATTTCTCCTTAATTCTAGGTTGCTTCTCTCCTTGATCAGCTTCCATCCATTGTTTCTTGTCCTGCCCTCAGGTGCTTTGGAGAATAGCTTGACTCCCTCTTCTTTGGGGCAGCCCCTCAAATATATGAAGACTGCTATCATGTCACCCCCTAGATCAGGGGTCTCCAACCTTGGCTCCTGGAAGCCTGGCGGACTTCAACTCCCAGAGTTCCACAGCCAGCTGGCTGTGGAACTCTGGGAGTTGAAGTCCGCCAGGCTTCCAGGAGCCAAGGTTGGAGACCCCTGCCCTAGATGTACACAATTCCTGCAATCATTCTTCATATGTTTCAGTCTCCAATCCCCTAATCCTCTTTGTTGCTCTTCTCTGCACTATTTCCAGAGTCTCAAAGTCTTCTTTATATTTGTGGCAACCAAAACAGAATGCAGTATTCTACGTGTGGTCTTACTAGGGATCTATAAAGTAATACCAATACCTCACATGATTTTGATTCTATCCCTCTGTTAATACAATCTGGGATTGCATTGTTATTTTTTAAAAAAAGAAGAAGCACATCCTTCTCGTGTTTCTTTTTTTAAAAGGAGGGTGGGATGAAAGAATAAGGAGAAAGGGATCACTGTCCAACAGCTGAACAAGGATGTTTTAGGTCCAGACAGGACTCATCAGGCATGGAGGAAACCTGGAACAGAAAGATTAATGCTCTTCTCTTCCATTCATGGTCCACCACCATCCTGGGTTGTCTTGAGCAGTTCAGTTGCACGTCAGTTCCGATTTTAGCCCTAAGGGTGACATGATAGCCATGTTACAATGTTTGAGAGGAGGGTCAACCTATTCTCTGAAGCAATGGGTGGAAACTAACCAAGAAGGGAAACAAACTAGGACTAAGGGGGATTTTCCAGACCACGAGAACAATGAATCAGTGGAATAACTTGCCTTCAAAAGTTGTGGATGTTCCATCACTGGAATCTTTTAAGAAGAGATTGGACAGCCATTTGTCTGAAATGATATAAGGTTTCCTCTGGAGAAGGGAGTTGGATCAGAGGTTCCTTTCCAGCTGTTCTGCTCCTTCTCCAAACATCAAACATCCTTTCTGGCTCTTACCACTTCAACAGGCAACTCCTAACAAGTGTAAAACAACACCAGGAAAATAAACCCCACTAATTGTAGGGTGTGGAAAAGAGTTTAGAAAACATCAAGAGAAGGAGAGAAAGAGTGATAAGGGAGGCGAGATGGACACTGGCAATTGAAACCACCCTGCATTTTTGTTTTTGTGTTGTTGCCGTTGTTTTTTCTGGAGTAGTCGTAGCCCGCTATGCATGGCGAGCAAGCATTAAATTCACACTCAATTCAAAAGCTTGCCTTTATTCTGTAATTTTGTATGTAAATAAGATGTATTAGGGAACCACTCAAGCAATTAATTAAACAGCTGTTACAGAATCAGCGATAAAGGAAGCAGGGAGGAGAGAGTGGATATGCAGAATTTCACTTGTCCCACCATCAATATCCCCTTTATTTATTTATTTCTAGTCCAAGCGGTACAGAGATGCACGAGCCTCATGTGTCAAGAATTCCAAATGAGCTTTTCATGGCATTGGTCAGAACAATTGGTTGATGGATCTTCTTGTTTTGATTGAACTTATCAACCAGAACCATATTGCCAGCTGCTGATAGGTCTTCTGAGACCTTGAAACAAAGGATGGACCATCTACTTGTTGCTTTTTGTTGCATGGATCAGAATGGTTATGTGTCTCCTGTTTTGACTGAAGGTTGGGGAAGAGTCCTCAACAGCAATTGGAGTTTTTACCATATTGCCAGCTACTGATAGGTCTTCTGAGACCTTGAAACAAAGGATGGGCCATCCATCTGTTGAGAAGAGCAACATGGTGGAAGACATTTTTTTAAAAAAAAAAATGCAAGAGATGACAAGGAAATCTCTAGATAGGTGTATTTCCTGCTCAAAATTCTCAACAGATGCAATGAGTCATAAGGACGTGACTTCATCTTCTTTTGTTTCTAGGCTGACATTCTAGTCTATAAGACTCAATTTTGATGGCCTTCAACGCCCCTTCAGTTCCACATGCTCCTAAATAAGTATCTTTGAAAATAGTAGCGCGTCTCACTGTTCAATTTTTCTCCATTCGCCCAAAACATCTGACAAATTATTAATTTTTTTTTTTTTTTAACTGAACAAGAGGTAGCAAAGCAATTGTGTTTTTTCCCTTTTCTCCACTTTTCCAACATGGGACAATTTCTTCCCCAGCTGTCCTCAATATGGCAGATTTAATGACTTCAAATGAGAGGCATTTATCTCTGAAATAACTGTTGTGCTTTTTTTGAAAAAAACAACGGCAAGATCAATAAATTCATTACCACACACAGGCAGTGGGAGAAAAATTGTGTGCTGTTCTCCAATGATTGCCATACAGTGCATTTTTAGTATCCGAGGGACTTCCAACTACAATGTTTTCTAGCCTTTATCTGGAAGTACCTTGGGCTAAAATCTGTAAGCAGCCTTTTTGGCAAATGCCAGGGTAAAACACTTTTGAATCAGGATGTTGTGGGATTTATTTAAACTCAATAATGTTGGTTTTTGAGGGAAAACATGATGTCAAAGGGAAAAAAAAACCTGTATTTCAATCTATCAGAATAGAGCTGGAAGGGACCTTGGAGGTCTTCTAGTCCAGCCCCTAGCTGAAGCAGGATACCCTATATTATTCCAGACAAGTGACTATCTTCTCAAAAACCTTCAGGGATGTTTTTTTTTTTTTTTCCCAAGAGTTTCACTTCTCATCCAAGGAGCTTCATCAGCTTCTTAGATGAGAAGCAAAATGTCTTCAAAGAAAAACAAGAAAGCCCAGCTGCCTCTTCAAAAAAGCACATGGTTTGAGACAACCATGACCTGGGTGACTGAGACACTCCAGTGATGGAGCACATAAAACTTCTGAAGGCAAACTGGTTGATGGACCTCACTGTTAGGAAGTTTCCTCTTAATTCCAGGTTGCTTCTCTCCTTGGTGGGTTTCGTGTCCTGCCCTCTGGTGCTTTGGAAAATAAATTGACCCTCTCCTGTTTGTGGCAGCCCCTCAAATACTGGAATACTGTTATCATGTCCCTACTAGTCCTTCTTTTTTCTAGACTGGCCCAACCCAATTCCTGCAACCGTTCTTCATATGTTTTAGTCTTCAGGCCTTTAATCCTCTTAGTTGCTCTTGTGCTTATAAAGAGCTCATAAGAGCAAACCTTATGAGTTCTTCATTGCTCATCTATTCACACAGCTGATGCCCCTGTTTGAATAGACCTCTCCCTTCAAGTGGACAATCTCATTAAAAAAAAATAATCTTGCATTAAAATATTAGCAAAAGCTACCTGGCCACAAGTGCCTGATTTTCCAAAACAACCCTGGATAAAGAAACAGTATAGGTAGTGATTTACGATGGTCAGGTGATTAAAATGCAGATGATATCACCTAGTTGGGTGATGAAATGTCTGCAAGAAACAACCAACCTCAGAGCACACCAAGGATCCTTCCACTGATACTCTCAGATTGAGAGCAAATTCATTCTTCACTTGAGTCAGAATTAGCATTGGCTTCCAGGGAGTTCCCCGTCCTTAAGATAAGCAATTTTTGATCTGAATGGGAGGTTTATGATACCATCGTCCCTGCCTTTGCTTTTCATTTATTACCAAGAGTGGGGAAAACTTTTCTGAATTGTGTTGAGATTTAGTAGTTTGGATTTGAATATAATAACAACTGCTGGGAACATCAAGTTGAAAAGGTTCTGGAGAATGAAAAAGTTGAAATCTTGTGGGACTTCAGAATTCAGACTGACAGGCACTTGGCCCACAACACACCTGACATAACAATAGTTGAAAAGAAAAAGATTTGGTTCATTGACATTGCAATATCTGGTGATGCACGAATTGAAGACACGCAGCAAGAAAAAAAATCACAAAGTATCAGGACTTACAAATTGAAGTTGAGCGAATTTGGAAAAAGAAATTGTGTGCTATCCCAATTGTAACTGGAGCCCTTGGAGCAATACCTAAAGGGCTGCCTCGCTATTTGGAAATCCTGAATTTATCAAACTTGTGAATATCCTGATTCTACAAAAAACCACCCTACTTGGAACAGCCTATATCGTCCGATGCTACCTGAACAGTTCCTAGGTTCTTGGTTAGGAGTCAAGCTGTTGAGTTATCAAGCAGCCCCAAAGGCTGTGAATCTCACTAAACATAATAATAATAATAATAATAATAATAATAATAATAATAATAATAATAATAATAATAAGAAGAAGAAGAAGAAGAAGAAGAAGAAGAACAATAACAATAATAATCATCATCATCAAATAACAACAACAACAATAATAATAATAATAATAATAATAATAATAATAATAATAATAATAATATAAATTAATAGAGGAGGAGGAGGGGAAGAGGGAAGAAGAAGAAGAAGAAGAAGAAGAAGAAGAAGAAGAAGAAGAAGAAGAAGAAGAAGAAGAAGAAGAAGAAGAAGAAGAAGAAGAAGAAGAAGAAGAAGAGGAGGAGGAGAAGGAGGAGGAGGAGGGGGAGGAGGAGAATAGGAGGAGGAGGAGGAGGAGAAGCGGAAGAGGAAGAGGAAGAGGAAGAGGAAGAGGAAGAAGAAGAAGAAGAAGAAGAAGAAGAAGAAGAAGAAGAAGAAGAGGAGGAGGAGGAGGAGGAGGAGGAGGGGGAGGGAGGGGGAGGGGAACAAGGAGAATAGGAGGAGGAGGAGGAGGAGGAGGAGGAGGAGGAGGAGAAGAAGAAGAAGAAGAAGAAGAAGAAGAAGAAGAAGAAGAAGAAGAAGAAGAAGAAGAAGAAGAAGAAGAAGAAGAAGAAGAAGAAGAAGAAGAAGAAGAAGAAGAAGAAGAAGAAGAAGAAGATACATCATGCATTCCTGAAAGCTTGGGAAGTGTTCAACTAGTGATTTGTGATACAAAATACATAAAGCATATTTCGTTTGCTGTGTACACTGTCATTTTTTGTGTCAAATATTAATAATAATAAACCCAAGCCCACAATACTTTCCTTTCCTCCCTTTCCAAATATTTGCGGACTTTTCAATTCGTATTAGATTAAAACAAGCAATGATCAGCTTGGTGCTGAAGCTGCTGTGCAGTCACCAAAGGTTACAGCCCCCTATTTTTAATGACCCCAAAAAGGAAACAGATAAAAGCAAGAAATAGCAAGGCAATTCAAAAGAAAGACACACTTAAGGGAACCGGTGGGGAGTTTTCCAACCACCTTGACGTTTAAATGCCTGGCTTGATGAGCCTACAGAAGTCGCTAATCGCTCCGAGGTTTGGGCTGCAATTCAAAGCTGCAATTCTTAAGGTGTCTTCTGAGAATCGGTACTGGGAAGCCACGGAGCATCTCTTCGTTTTGCAATCGGATGAGAGGGCCATCTATTTTGCCCTTCCTCTCCCCAGGCTGTTCATTTCCACTGCTGAACAAACTCCCCTCCCACTAAACCCAGAGTTTCATTTCTGCGAGGTCAAGGTTGAACTGTCTGACGTATCATATTTTTTCTTCTTTTCTCCTGGCTCTCAAAACTGTAAAGAGCTCACCTGGACTTCGTAATGTTCGGCAACCTGGTACGGAAGTCAATCTGGTTAGCCTTGGGTGGAAATCCGGTGTTCTCATCAGGCCGGAATGGATTAAACAGCAAATAAAGGAGGAACTTCGTCGCTCGAGGTGGAAAGGAGTGGCCCTTGGTATTCTCTGAGTGTGGACGTTTTCTTGCAGACATTTCCTGACCCAAGTAGGTGACATCATCAGGGTTAGAAGGGAATGGGATTTGCAAGGAGGAGGGAGGGGGAAGGAGAAAGAGAAGGAGAAGGAAAAGGAGGATTGTGATGTCCTTGGTGCTCGCTTTCTTGCAGACATTTCATTACCAAGCTAGGAAATATCATCAAGGGGTGGGGTTTTCATGAAAGAGGAAGAGGAGGAGGAGGAGGACTGTTAGTGCTCTCTGAGCTTGGTTGTTTCCTTGCAGACATTTCATTGCCCAAAGTAGATAACATTATCCACACTTATGATGTTACTTAGTTTGGGTAATGAAACATCTTCAAAAAAAAAAGAAAACCAACTTCAGAGGGGACCAAGGACCCTTCAATCATCTCCTCCATCTCCTCTCACTGTTAATAATATGCATATACATGAAGCACAATTATTCATTAGCAGTCGCAGAGTTATAAAATAAGGAATAAATAAAGGGAATTATTAAGAGAGAGAGAGAGAGAGATCAGAATTACAGAATTCTGTAATTCTGATCTCTGCATGCTCTCTCTCTCTCTCTCTAATATTTCCCTTTATTTACTAGCACTACACTTTAACAAGGACAGAAGAGACTTCAGAAATTGACATTTGTCTGCGGGTGTAATTCTAGAAGAAAACAGATTACACCTATTTTAGACACAGTGTTTAGAAATATACCACAAAAGGAGAAAGCTTTATGAATACTGGAAATGAACTCTTAATCTCAGGTTTCTTTTTCTCAACACCCAACTTGTTCATATCATAGTTCAGTGAACTGTTAACATTCTATATTTCTTTCAGTTCCAGCTGTAAGCCCAGTTTTTCATTGTTATTGCTATTTTTCAGGGCAAACTATACAAAGAACCAGGCCATCTTTTAGAGGAGGGAGAGCAGAAAAAAAATGAGAGGTGAACAGCATTGATGGATGGGAAAGTGGGGTGAGGAAAATCACCCTGGCAAAACACAACTGTCTGGTAATTCAACAGCACAAGTTTGGCTGTGGAGTTTGGAAGATTTTTTTTAGACACTCCCCATTTTTTTTCTCTTAAGTCTAAGTTTCTTTTGGATTGGAAATCTGCAGGCAAGATTCTGTTCTCTTCTGGATCTCCAGGTGGGATTTAGTAGGCTCCTTTCAAATAATAAAATGATAAATAAATAATGCCTTGGTAAGACCATACTTGGAATATTGTACTAGGTTTTGGTTTCCATGATACAAAAATGATGTTGAGACTTTGGAAAGAGTGCAGAGAAGAGCAACAAAGATGAGGCTAAAACACACGAACATTGGCTGCAGGCATTAGATATCTCTAATCTAGTGAAAAGATGGAGTAGGGTGACATGATAGCAGTCTTCTAATATTTGAGGGGCTGCTACAAAGAAGAGGGGGTTGATGTATTCTCTAAAGCACCTGAAGACAGGACAGAGAGCTTGCAATCTTGAATTGGCAACTGATTCTTGAACATGGCAAAATGAGGCATTTCCTTGAAGAAGTAGGACCAACTCATCAGAGATTCATCCTCCTATAGAATAACTATAGAGTTGGAGGGGACCTTGTAGGTCATCTAATCCAACCCCCTGCCCAATAGGAGACCCTACACCATTTCTGATGGATGGCAATCCAGTCTCTTCTTGAAAGCTTCCAGGGATGAAGCTCCCACAACTTCCGAAGGCAACTTCTGTTCCATGGGTTGATTGCTCTCACTGTCAGAAAGTTTCTCCTTATTTCCAGATTAAATCTCTCCTTGTTCAGTTTCCATCATTATTCCTTGTCTGGCCTTTGGGTGCTTTAGAAAATAGCTTGACTGCTTCCTCTCTGTGGCAGCCCCTCAAATATTGGAAGACTGCTGTTATGAACTAATAAAGGCGTTTAATAACGTTTTAACAACCTTAAATAAAAAGCAGGGTTCTAATCCTGCACTTCTGATTGGCCGATAATAGCGACATCGGATTGGTCCTTTCTGGGAAGTCTGATTGGCTGTTAACGGGCCAACTCTCATTGGTTCAAGGGTTTAACACTTCCATGTTTTCATTGGCTAATAGGACAGCAGCCAACCCTATAAAAGGGCTGCTACTGCCCAAGTTGATTGCTCTGTTCAGTATGTTTAATAAAGGGTTGAAGTTCACTGTTCACTGCCTCGTCTCCATTCCTTGCACCCATGCGCAGAACTTAACAACTGCTCTCCTGTCTCCCCTGGTCGTTCTCTTCCCTAGACTAGCCAGGCCCTGTTCCTGCAACCATTCTTCATTTGTTTTAGCCTCCAGTCCCCTCAATCATCCTGGTTGCTCTTCTCTTCACTTTTTCTAGAGTCTCAACATATTTTTAATAGACCAAAACTGGATGCAGGACTCTAGGTGTGGCCTTACTAAGGCTTTATAGAGTGGTATCAAGGTAAAGGTTCCCCTCGCACACACATGCTAGTCATTTCTGGCGAGGGGGGCGAGGGGCAGCACTCACCTCCATTACAAAGCCGAAGAGCCAGTGCTGTCTGAGGAAGTCTCTGTGGTCATGTGGCCAGCATGTCTAAACGCCAAAGGCGCACAGGGTGTTGTTATCTTCCCACCAAAGGGGGTCTCTATTTTTCTACTTTTTTTACATGCTTTCAAACTGCTAGGTTGGCAGAAGCTGGGACAAGTAAGAGGAGCTCACTCTGTTCCACGGCGCTGGGGATTCGAACTGCTGCTCCCTCTGATCAAGAAGCTCAGCGTCTTAGCCCCTGAACCATTGCATCCTTATTATTATTGTTGTTATTGTTATTATTAGTTGGCCTAGCTCATGCTTCTTGGGTTAAGGAACCCACTAGATCTCCCACTTCAAATCCTGCTCCCAGAACCACTTTTTTGACCCAGAACTAGAACACTGTTTCAATGTAAACTTGAACTCATGTCCTCTGGGGTGGGGTGGACTTCCTTAACCCCCAACCTGCTGATAATTCCATGTGACAATCAGAAAAAAATCAGCACACGGCTTCTTCTCTTGAGCTAGAAGTCGATGGTAGATCACAGAAATTTCTTCCATGTTTTTTTGTTTGTTTGCAATGTCATGTGCTTAACTCCATGCCGTCAACGTGAGACACTTGGGGAAGAGAACAGCGCAACCTGTTCATTAATGACAGTTTAATGTCTTCATCCTTGGCATGAAATTCCAGCTAATTAATATTTACCCAATTAGAAGAAGAAAAAAATATGAAGGGGAGGAGTCGCAGGAGTGGATGGGTGGGGGGAGCATCAACCCATCTTGGCAGGGAGCTGCACATGGGAAGAGGCGACCTGATTTTTCACATTTCCAGGTGCTAATTAAATCCATTTATGCCATGTGAAGAATGAAACAGCCTCAGGGCAGAAAGAGAGCAGGAAGGCATATAATTATTTAGGAAGAGGCTCTAATGCCATCAAAGCTGCCTCCTTAACCTTTGCAAACAAGAGATTTTCTGGGTCAGCTTGAAGATGTTGGAAGCCAAGAAAGTTGAGACTCTAGAAAGAGTGCCAAGAAGAGCAACAAAGATTAGGGACTGGAGGCTAAAACATATGAAGGAACTAGCTCGATACCCATGCTTCGCTACAAAACTATGTGGTCAGGCTTATTTTTTGGGGAGGAAAATAAGGGTGGGGGGAAATTCTGCCTCTGCCTACCAGCATCCATCGGTATTCATCTGGCTAGCATCCTGTCAGTGTGTATGAGAGTTGAGGGCTGTTCGGAAACTGAAGCAGTATTTTCTGGGTGAGCAAGGAGACAGCAAGGAGCCTGGGTGTGGCTTAGCTCAACTGTTCTGTATTGAAGCTGCTTGGTGCTCACTGAAAATGAAAATGAAAATGAAACTCTTCTCCTCTGCTTGTGTTTTGTATTTGGAACAGATTTTTTTCAGGTGGGGAGCGGGAGTAGAACTCCTTAGCATCAGAGCATGTTAATAATAATAATGATGATGATGATGATGACGACAGCAGCAGCAGCAGCAGTGACGACGACAACAACAACAACAACAACAACAACAATAATAATAATAATAATAATAATAATAATAATATAGGAAATACTGGAGATTTTGTGATGATGTGTGAGGGGTATTTCGCTTTTATAGGTATAGATTGGATACGTCTAGTCCAGTGGTGGGATTCAAATAAGTTAACAACCAGTTCTCTGCTCTAATGATTTCTTTTAACAACCAGTTCACCAAACTGCTCAGAAAGTTAACAACTGGTTCTCCCAAACTGGTGTGAACTGGCTGGATCCCATCACTGGTCTAGTCTAATGAAAAGGGGTGATATGATCGCAATCTTCCAATGTTTGAGGGGCTGCCCCAAAGAAGAGGGAGTTGACCTATTTTGCAAAGCACCTGAAGGCAGGACAAGAAGCAATGGATGGAAACTCATCAAGGAGAGAAGCAAACTGGAATTAAGGAGAAATTTCCTTGACAGTGAGAACAATTAATCAGTGGAACCACTTGCCTCCAGAAGTTGGGAATGCTCCAACGCTGGAAGTTTTTAAGAAGATGTTGGATAACCATTTGTCTGAAATGGTGTAGGGTTTCCTGCTTAAGCTGGGGTTAGACTAGAAGACCTCCAAGATCCCTGGGATCCTCATGATCTTTTTGAATGACCTGTGGCCCAACCTATCTACCCAGAGATGCTTGTTCTGCCATAGTGTTTTTTTATAACGTTCAGGCTAAATGACCTGAAACCATTTATCTAGATCAGGGGTCTCCAATCTTGGCAACTTTAAGCCTGGTGGACTTCAATTCCCATCATACGAACTTCCCAGAATGCCTTAGCCAGCCATGCTAACTGAGGAGTTCTGGGAGTTGAAGTCCACAAGTCTTAAAGCTGCTAAGGTTGGAGACCCCCTGATCTAGATCACCAAACCGAAGCAGCAACATTTAGTTGTCCTTCCTAAACTTTCTTTCTGGCAGTTTTGGGAGAACCATTTTTTTTTTCTCTCCCTCCAGGACTCTTCCCCGGGTTTAAAGAGCAGCCTTTGAATCTCTGTATTCAAAAACCCTATAATATGAGGCTGCGGGGATGCTTAAGCCTTGTTTTTCCTTCACTTTTAAATTTTGCCTTCCTGTGTATTTCACCATGTCTCTCTCCAATCTATTATTTTGATGTCTCCGTCTCTGATGTGACCTACCATTCCATTTTTTTTACTTTTATCTGGGAGGAAATCAGCCCAGACTAAAAAAGCAAAGAAGAATTTTATGAATGGTGAGGGACACCAGGGGAAAAATTGTGTGTATGTGTGTGTGATACCTCTGATGGATGACATCCCTTTTAACTTTAGAGATGAATAGCTCAGCGTTTTCATTTCAGATTTTGGGATCACCCATTTCTTCCCCTTGAGAAGGTCATTGCAGTTGTATCTCTGGCTGTCTGTGTGCATGTGTGTGTATTTACAAGAAGGATTGTAAAATGCCCCAACTGTTTTCCAGTACCCTTGTCAAATGAGCCACCTTTGACTGCAAAAAACACAGCAATTAACAGTGGTTAATGGACTGGGGAGAAAACAAAACCAGAAAAATACAGAGGGAGGTAAACACACAGACACACAAAGAGAGACACACACACACACACACTTTCTTACTGGTGTCTCAGTCATACAACAAGGAAGATCATTCTTCGCCTGTCTCTTTCCTTATTTTTTTGCTGTCAGATATTTATTGTAATCACTGAAAGCCAACGTTTAGCCAAGGCAGCAATTTCTATTTAAAAGACTGAGCCAGCCCAGCCAAACCATAGATTTAATAAAAGGGGTGTGGGGGGGGGAGAGAAATATGTTTGAGAATGATATGGGGGGACTTAAATGGAATTGGCTTTAAACCAGCTTGTGCCAACATCTTTAATAGTTCCAGGCATGATTTGAGCATGAGGATTTCAGGAGGATGGAAAGGAGCAGTTGAAAAAGAGGTGGGAATATAATATGTCTGTATCTGTAAAAAGCACCTTGGGGAATGGCTTCTCATAAAAAGAGGAATGAGATATATCTATCTGAAAGCCAAAAAGGGCTTCTTGTAAAGTTTGGTTCACTTGTTTGGTCAAATTTGGTCCTCTTGTTTGGTCAAGGCTCTCTGCATTTGGGTTTTGGATTCCCCAAACCCATACATCAGCAGGGGATGATGGGCTTCCCATCAAAAAGGATTCAAGTTGGGTTTTTAAGGGCATCCTATGCACTACCATGAAGTGGGGTGATGTGGTGACCTTGGGCAGAAGTTAGAGAAAACTAGATTGATGGTCATAAGACCTGTTAAGAGGAATCAACAGTGTGCAGTCTAAAAACATATTGAACATAGAAATAATAGAGTTGGAAGGGACCTTGGAGGTCTTCTAAACCAACCCCTGGTAAAGGAGGAAATTCTATATCATTTCAGACAAATGGTTGCCCAGTCTCTTTTTGGAAGCCTCCAATGATGGAGCGGCCACAACTTCTGAAGCAAACTCTTCCATTGTTTGATTGCTCTAACTCTTAGGAAATTTCTCCTTAGTTCTAGGTTGCTTCTCTCCTTGGTTAGTTTCCACCCATTGCTTCTTCTCCTGCCCTCTGGTGCTTTGGAAAATAGTTTGACACCCTTTTCTTTGTGGTAGACCTTCAAATATTGGGACACCATTATCATGTCTCCCCTTTTCATTAGACTTTGTTGTTAGTTGCAAAGTTATGTCCGACCCATCGCAACCCCATGGACAACGTTCCTCCAGGCCTTCCTGTCCTCTACCATCTTCTGGACTCCATTTAAGCTCATGCCTACTGCTTCAGTGACTCCATCCAGCCACCTCCTTCTCTGCTGTCCCCTTCTTCTTCTACTGCCCACAATTGTTCCCAGCATTTAAGCTCTTGTCTAGTGAGTCCTTCCTTCTCATTTGGTGGCCAAAGTATTTGAGTTTCTTCTTCAGGATCTCGCCTTCTAAGGAGTAGCCAGGGTTGATCTTCTCTAGGACTGACCAGTTGGATTGCCTTGCAATCCAAGGGACTCACAGGAGTCTTCTCCAGCACCAGAGTTCAAAGGCCTCCATTCTTTGGCACTCAGCCTTTCTTATGGTCCAATGTTCACAGCCATATGTTGCAACTGGGAAAACTAGACCCGCCCGATTCCTGAAATCATTTTTTGTATGTTTTAGCCTCCAGATCCCTGATCATTCTTGTTGCTCTTCTCTGCACTCTTTCCAGAGTCTCAACATCTTGTTTTAATAGTGTGTTGACCAGAGTATGATAAGGCATCCAAACATTCAGCCAATTAACCCAAAATCCAAGCTCCAAACAAGAGGATTTCATCAGGAAGAAAGCCACCTCAGAAACCTTGCACCAGGGCTGGTCTTATGCAGATAAGAAAGGTTTTTATGATTCAGCCATTAAACAAAACTAGAGTGGAAATGTCTGAATTAAGATAGTTGATTGGTGTTCTGTGGCCATTCCTGCTTTATCATATCTAATTGGGATTTAGTAACCTCTAGGAACCTGACATTACACCAAATGGCTCTTGGACTAATGAGAGTTTATATAAATGGATGATCAATCCAGGGACGAAGAAGAAGAAGAACAGCCAAATGGCTCTTTGCAATCTCTTTTGGGGTGCTTAGTGCCTCCCAAGACCATTGTAAATAAAACAAAATGGCCCTTACTTAAAACTGGGCAGGTTTTAAAGGGATCAAATGGATTACATATCAAGATGACATAATAAGAGAGTTGGAAAGGACTTTGTAGGTCATCTAGTCCAACCCCCTGCCCAAGCAGGAGACCCTACACAATTTCTGATGGATGGCAATCCAGTCTCTTATTGAAAGCTTCCAGGGATGAAACTCCCACAACTTCTGAAGGCAACTTCTGTTCCATGGGTGGATTGTTCTCCCTGTCAGAAAGTTTCTCCTTATTTCCAGGTTAAATCTCTCCTTGTTAAGTTTCCACCCATTATTCCTTGTCTGGCCTTTGGGTGCTTTGGAGAATAGCTTGACCCTCCATCCTCTCTGTGGCAGCCCCTCAAATATTGGAAGACTGCTCTCCTGTCTCCCCTGGTCCTTTTCTTCCCTAGACTAGCCAGGCCCAGTTCCTGCAACCGTTCATCGTATGTTCACATCTTCGTATGTTCACATCTCCCATCACTCTCTAAAAATGAGTCTTGACTGACTCCCTTCAACATGCCAGCTTATGGTCTATTGCTCTTAAGCTTGTTTTTCTACAGGTAGTCTTCGAATTACGACTGTTGATGGAAGCTCCAGATTTCTGTCGATAAGAGAGATGTTTTTGCCCCACTGCATGACCTTTCTTGCCACATTGTTAAGTGAGTCACATGGTTGTTAAGTGAATTTGGATTCCCACATTGACTTTCCTTGTCAGAAGGTCGCAAGAGGAGATCACATGACCACCACCCCGGGACACTGCAACGGTCATAAATATGAGTCAAAGTGTCTGAATTTTGATCACGTGACCATGGGGATGCTGTAACAGTGGTAAGGGCCATTTTTTTTCAGTGCCATGTAACTTTGACTCCAAGCTAGATCCTCACTTGACTCCTCCTTCAGTTTCTCAACCGAATCCCGGGTTTGTGGTTGTAGCATTTGTCTTGCAAGCCACAATTCATGATACATCTTCCAAAGAAGAGGGTTCTTAAAAGAGAACAAGAGCAAGGAGGGAGAAACTTGCTAATCTACCTATGTTGTTTGGAATCCTTTGAACTTATGTTTGCTGGTTGGCATCCCAACCCTTTTGGTGCCCGATTTCTCCACTAAACAGATGGGAACGTTTGCTGACGTTTTGGTGACAGCTTGAAAACTTGTATCCTGCCTGTGAGCTGGTCCTTTTTTTGCCATGCTTTCCATCTGCCATCTCATTTTAAAACTAGCAGAACAACACAACTGAAGCAGTTTCGACTTTTTCCATCTGCACACAGTTAATTAAGAGGGTAATGAGAGCTCGGAATGAACAAGCTCCACATTAATTCAAGATATGATTAAGGGGAATGTTTCCAAAAACTGCTCAAAAATAATAAAAAAACAGGAATGGGGGAAAAGGAAAGAGGGCTATTAGAAAATTGGAGTCTTTTTTGGTCCGGAGTTTGGCACTTGGATGGGAGGGGTGGGAAATTACTATAATCTCAAAGATTTCTTGGAATTTCCCAGTAGTGTTTTCAGAAGTTGCGAAAATTTGATTGCATTGCAAGAACGGAGGAGGGGAAAGTTAGTTGAGTTTGCATTTTAATAGAAAATTTGCCTTGTCCTCACTTTATGGACCCATATAAGAAGAGAAAGCAGGTTCTGGGAAATGCAAAGTAAATAAAATGAGGGGGGGATGATTGAAAAATGTAAAAATATCTCTGTCCATAAAAGAAACTGCTCACCCCGAATGCATCTATTTGGAAAAATGTACAGAAAGGTTCATTTACTAAGAAAAGTTGCAGGCAAAAATTGGGTAGTATAAAGTTTGTGGAAAGGCAGAAAATATTGCCATCATCATCTTCTTTTAATGACTCCATCATCCCTTATGGGGTGGAGACTGAGCAACTGAATGGAGCTAACAGAGTGTTTTACTGGCTGGATGCCATTCCTGTCTCCAGTGTGGAGTTTTGTTCAGCAGATCTATTCTCATTTTGCCCAGAGAGAGAAATATCTGCCTCTACATAGGATCAAACTCATAGTCTCCTGATTGTGAAGCAAAAGTTCCACCTCTAAGCCACCTCACTCCTCACAGAAAATATCACAATGGTTTGGGGGAAAGGATGGAGAAGCAAACTGATGCCGAAATACGACAGAATGAATCTGAGTTTGGGGAAATTAGGATTTAAGCGAGCAATTTGTCCTTCCTTGATTTAATTTCCATTGGACAGTTTAAGCAACACGCCATTGAGCTCCTTCAATAAGCAAGATGAAGATAAATGACAGGTTGAATTTAGGGAGAACTTTCAAGGACATCTGTTCATTGCCTTCCATCTCTACCCTATCCTTTTTCTAGGATTTGCAAAAGATAATAATCACTGGTATCCAGATGAAGAAAACAACTTTAAATCATGGCTTGTGGGCACATTCCAGTTTCAAAACAGAATAACAGAGATGGAAGGAATTTTGGAGGTCTTCTAGTGTTATGGTTAGCCAGCAGCAGGTGCAGATGGTTGAGGAGAGCGAGGACTCAGATGAGGGGCCAGGACCATCAGGGAGTGGACTGCTGCCTTCAGAGATTGTGGGGGGCTGGCAGCAGCGATGAGGAGGTTCCTGAGGAGCCTGTGCCAAGTGCATATGCATGCAGGATTGCTCGTAGGAGAGAGCAGCTACAACAGCACGGGCGATTCGGGAGTAAGGCTGCAAGATAATGGCCCCTTCTTCAAGAAGATAAAAGCCAGCTGTGAAGCGAACATACTTTGCAGACGACAAAGACATTTTGAAACTCCAGCCTCGTGCACATTCCAGTATCCTGAGTTTGTATTTGAGAATTCTTGTGATTGCAAATTATTTCTTGTCTGTTATCTTTTGGCAAGTCTCGCACGGTTTGGCAAGGCTTGTGCTTATCACAGCTAATTATTTTGTAAAATCATTACAAGGTTTCTGTTCCTTTTGGATTGTGTTTGATTTGTTGGAAAAGGGCGTGGGTCAGAACATCTAGTCCAATCCCCTGCTCAAGCAGGAGACCCTATACCATTTTAGACAGGTGGCTTTCCAGTCTCTTTTTAAAAACCTCCAATGATGAAGCCCCCACAACTTCTAGAGGCAAGGTGTTCCACTGATTGATTATCCTCACTGTTAGGAAGTTTCTCCTTAATTCCAGGTTGCTTCTTTCCTTGATTAGTTTCCAACCATTGCTTCTTGACCTGCTTTTTGGAGAATAGATTGATCCCCTGTTCTCTGTGGCAGCCCCTCAAATATGGAACACTGTTATCATTCACCCCCATTCCTTCTTTTCATTAAGCCAGAATGCCTAATTCCTGCAACCATTCTTTGTACGTTTTAGCCTCCAGTCCCCTAAATCATCCTTGTTGGTTTTCTCTGTGTTCCTTCTAGAGTCCCAACGTCTTTTTTATACTGTGGTGATCAAAACTGGATGCAGTCTTCCAAGTTTGGTCTTACCAAGGCATTGTTAATGTATAATGCTCAAGTCAAAAAGAAGGATGTCAAAATATTTATGGACCCGTCACATCCCGGACATAAACTGTTTCAACTCCTACCCTCAAAATGACACTATAGAGCACTGCACATCAGAACAATTAGAAATCCTCCCCAAACATTGGAAGATGGCTATCATGTCTTCTTTTTCACTAGACAAGACATTCATGATTCCTGCAACCGTTCCTCATATGTTTTAGCCTCAGTTCCCTAATCATCTTTGTCGCTCTTCTCTGCACTCTTTCCAGAGTCTCAACCTCTTGTTTACGTCATGGCAACCAAAACTGAGCACAATATTCCAAGTGTGACCTTACCAAGGCTTTATAAAGTGGTATTAACACTTCACATGATCTTGAGTCTATCCCTCTATTGATGCAGCCTAGAATTGTGTTTCTAGAAAAGGGGATTGTAAAAATAGAAAGTAAGCAAGTTTTTTTCCCGAAAGAAATCATGGGTCTCTTCCCATCTCCTGGAACCATCCAAGTGAGGAGAGCTTTTCCAGAACCTTCTATAAGTTTTAGCATCAGCATCATGGAATTGGGTCAACTACATCTGATGAAGCAGCTGGCTTTGGTGGAAAAAAGTTGAGTGCTCATTTTGACATTTTGCGAAAGGAACAGATGGGAAGTGCAAACTAAAAGCAAATAATTATATGGTCCTTTGTCCAAGAGTGAAGGATTTTTCCCCATTTTCTTTTAAAGGACCTGGCTCTAAAAACTGAGATTGAGGGGCGGGGGGAAACTGACCCATATTCAAGAAGGGGTTTGCCTTGACTTTTTCCAAGATGTGCTTTGGACTTCCCAATCTAACTTACAGTTCTGGGCTTAATATCCATGGATAACTCCATTTTATTTGTCAAGATAAACCAGTGGGGCATAGGACTTCCCAAAAGGGTATTCTCAGCATCCACATATCAAGAGTGATACCTGTCATAAATCTGCCTCTTAGTTAGACTTAGTTTTGATAGTCCCACCAGCTTTCACTGGAATAAATTCCTGATAGACGTTGTTTTTTATCACCATTTTTACCTTGAATTTTCAGGCTTTGCAAGCACAGTTGTTTTCCCTTTGAGAACGTTTTTTTTTCTATTTCCTTGGAAACCAGCAGGTAGGCAGCTTTTATTTATGTATTGATCTCTCTAAAATGATATATACCCTTCTCCCTCTTCTAGTAATCCGTCTCCTTTTAGAGCTGCTCTTAACAAGTCTATTTGGAGGTTGGGAGTCCTCTATTGTTTGTTTTTGGGAAGGTGGAGGAGAGAGAGTGCAAGGGAGGGAGGGAGGGGAAAAGAGAGAGAGAGAGAAAGAGAAACTATCACCAAATGTGTGGAAGAAAAAAGAAGAATATATATCACCTGTGCATTAAAATAGCATTTATCTTACTTTTCGGTGACGTCACTGTGAAATATGTTCTCTTTGGCTTGCAAAAAAAATGAACGGAAGAACAGATGGGTCCCCAAATAAAAAAAAGAGCTGTGTTGCAGAGGGGTCTTGTTCATCAACGGCAACCTGGATCGCAAACTTTTCCCCATAATTTGGATAAATGAAGCTGCCATGGGTTTGGATTGCTAGAACAATTGTGGAAACAAAAACAAAATAACAACAACTTGATGATGACAAGGAAAGGACTGTAGGGATCTAATGAATTCTTGTTTGCAAAAGCTAGTGGCTTTCATTGTGAAGTCATGATCACATGAACATCCTTCCGATCAACATCGAAACTATCCCCAATAGGCCAAGTTCATCAACTTTTCGATTCCAGCCAATCAATTGCAGGACTGCAAAACATGTACATCTCTCTTGTGGCTTCCAAACCAGGATCAGCACTGGCTTATCAAATGATCTTACTTACTGTAGGAAAAGGAGATGTGGTGGCTCAGTGGCTAAGAAGATGAGCTTGTCGATCAGAAAGGTCGGCAGTTCGGCGGTTCGAATCCCTAGTGCTGCTTAACGGACTGAGCTCCTGTTCCTGGTCCCAGCTTCTGCCAACCC
Source organism: Hydrophis major (assembly GCA_033807585.1). Lineage (NCBI taxonomy): Eukaryota > Metazoa > Chordata > Lepidosauria > Squamata > Elapidae > Hydrophis > Hydrophis major. Next base: position 6,415,610 of record CM066341.1, read on the forward strand.
AGCAGTTCGAAAGCATGTAAAAAATGCAAGTAGAAAAATAGGGGCCACCTTTGGTGGGAAGGGAACAATGTTCCGTGTGCCTTCGGGGTTTAGTCCTGCCAGCCACATGACCACGGAGACGTCTTCGGACCGCGCTGACTCTTTGGCTTTGTAACGGAGATGAGCAGCGCTCCTTAGAGCTGGAAACGACTAACACGGATGTGCGAGGGGAACCTTTACCTTTTACTGTAGGGAAAAGTAGCTCCTTACACAGACTGGGATGGAACTTCTTTGAGAGCATTAAAAACGGTACTTATTAGGTTTCCTCCCATATTTATTTCAGATCCATTCTGAGCTGGCCACAAAAATGCATCCAGGTTTTTCTTTTAAGTTTGTGTTGGAATTTCAAGCACACTGTTTCCTTCTTTCTTTTGTGTGGTTCTTTCATGGAATCACTCTGAGCAGGCCTGCCAAACACCCCGCAAAGATGTGCCCGAGGCAAAAAAAACCCCAAACCCTCATTTTTATTTATTTAAAATTGCAGAGACCAAGAAAGGAAGACAGGAGTAAAAATTCTCCCCTTCCCGAGAGCTTCTTTATCTGAATTAAACTGTGAGACACTGGACCAATCGTATTTTCTTTGAACCACTGCTGTTACGATGGAGCCTGTCTCCACCTCCCATACAGGTAAGGTCAAAATTGAGAAGGCTCATTGAAATGCACTGGTTGCACCTCAAGAAGTTAGAAAACTCTTTTCTGGGATCTTCTTCTCCATCCTTCTAGAGTTTATTGCTCATAAACAAGAAGGCTCATGGAAATGCATTGGTTTATTTATTTATTTTCTTTCTTTCTTTATTTGATTTGTCAATCACTTACAAAGATAATAAGTATAAGCATGAGTATGAATACAGAAAATAGGTATGAATAAATGGGGACAATAGGACAGGGATGGTAGGCACGATGGTGTACTTATGCACGCCCCTTACAGACCTCTTAGGAATGGGGTGAGGTCAATAGTGGATACTTTGAGGGTAAAGGAGTGGTGGGGTTTGAGGATGTAATAACGGAGTCAGGTAGTGTATTCCAGGCATTGACCACTCTGTTGCTCAAGTCGCACTTTTTGCAATCAAGTTTGGAGCGGTTTACCTTGAGTTTGCATCTGTTGTGTGCTCTTGTATTGTTGCGGTTGAAGCTGAAGTAGTCATTGACTGGTAGGACATTGTAACAGATAATTTTGTGTACTACGTTGAAGTCCAACCATAGGTGGTGTAGTTCAAGGTTGTCCAAGCCCAAAATTTCAAGTCTGGTGATCTAGGGTATTCTGTTGCGAATAGAGGAGTGGAGGACTCTTCTCATGAAATACCTCTGGACTCGCTCAATTGCATGAATGTCCGATATACAGTGCGGCTTCCAGACAGATGAGCTGTATTCAAGCATTGGTCTAGCGAAGGTTTTGTATGCCCTAGTTAGCAATTCAATGTTTCCAGAGGAGAAGCTTCATAAAGCTTCAGTTTCAATTGAAGAACTAGGAAACTATTTTTTCGGATTCTGTAGAAATTCTCCATCCTCCAGGTCATGGTTGTCCCAAAAGATGCTTTTTTTCAACTTTCTTGTTTTTTTCTTTGAAAACATTTTGCTTCTCATCCAAGAAGCTTCTTCAGCTCTGACAGGATGGTGGGGAATTACCCAATTACCAAAAGGATGCAAATGACCAGTGGAATATAAATCCTTCCATTCACAACCATCCTGTCAGAGCTGAAGAAGCTTCTTGGATGAGAAGCAAAACATCTCCAAAAGGGGGGAAAAAACCAATGAAGTCCAGTTGCCTCCTGAAAAAAATAAATCATCTTTTGGTTTTTCTCGGATCTTTTCCATCTTTCTGGTGTTGGTTGCTAAGCCTAGCAGAGATTTAACACGTGTATTTACCCCTTTCCTTACCTCCTCTCTGCCCCAAGTACCTACATTATCCACAGTATACCTTTGATGACTTAAAGGAATATATGGGAGTTGGAATGGACTTTGAAGGTCTTCTAACCCAATCCAGGAAACCTTATAACATAGCAGACAAATGGTTGTCCAGTCTCTTTTTGGAAGCCTCCAGTGATGGAGCACCCACAGCCTCTGAAGGTGAGGGGTTCCGCTGATTTATTGAAACCAGGCAAATCCTGGTTTATTGTTTTCACTGTCAGGAAATTTCTCCTTGGTTCAAGGTTGCGTCTTTCCTTGGTTAGTTTCCATCCATTGCTTCTTATCCTGCCCTCTGGTGCTTTGGAGAATAGGTTGAGGTGGAAAGCAAGGCAATATGACTTGTTCTGTTTGTTTATCAGATTTACGTGTCACCCATCTCATCTGGAAGCAACAAGCCATGGTTAAACTGGACATGAAATAAGTGGCTAACACCCTAAATCTAGGATAGCCTATATAAAATGTCTTCCAACTTCCTGCTGCCCTTCATTCCGTCTGAACAAGGATCTCTTTGTAGACCGCTTTCTCTTCTTATGCCTAAACATGTACTTTCTTGAGAGATGAAACTATGGAGTTATTAGGAGAGGCAGTTGGCATTTTTAATAATGCCAACTAGATTTACCAGGGTAGGCAAAAAAAAAAAGAAATACAAAATACAAAATCAGAAGGTTAGGTCTGGAGAAGTTGATTAGCAAGGCAAAGTTGAAGCCAGGCGATCCGAATGCCACCTGTGTAGAGGGTGTTTAAAAGATATGATAATTTGGGCTTAATGATCTCTTAATGATTCAGGCTCCTCTGTCTCTGAGAGACAGAGAGAGAACTGAAGAATTGTGGATGTGTCATTTCTCACCGAGGTGGCCAGAGTTTTTTTCCGTACCTGAGAGATTAGTGTGTTATTTTGGAAGAAGAACAAGCAATGATTCAAAAGGTCATTGAGTCAAAGAGAGCTTCTGGTTGTCTCCTCCCCCTCCTCCTCCTCCTATTACTACTACTATTACTACTACTACTGCTACTACTACTACCACTCCCCTTCCCCTTATTCTTCCCCCTCCTCCCCTTTTTCTACTCCTTCTCCACCTCCTCCTCCCTCTCTTCTTCCCTTTCCTCTTCCCCTTCTCCTCTTTTTCTCCTCCTCCTCCTTCTGCTTCTTCTCCTTCTGCTTCTTTTCCTCCTCCTCCCTCTTTCTCTTCCCCCTCCTCTTCCTCCTTCCTCTTTTCCTTCTCCCTCCCCTTCCTTCTCCTCCTCCACCTTCCTCCTCCTCCATCTTCTTTTCCTCCTCCTCCTCCTCCTTCTCCCTTTTCACAGTTCCTTTTCTTCTTCCTTCTCCTCCTTCTCCTCCTCCAAAGAAAATGACAGTGATATGCCTACCACATGTAATGTGCCTCCATTTCTGCCTATTTGGTGGCGCTTTGTAGAGTTTTGATTAAAGCAGGAACTTCTGAAGATGCATTTTACTTGTTCTGATTAGCCTCAGGAAGGAGCCAGTCATCCTTAGATTTCGTAGAGCCCTCCAATGCTTTGAGAGCTCAAAGATTCTGGAGAGGGGGCAGAAGGAATCAGAAAGGATGGTACAGTTGATTTCAATTGTTGCTCTAAACTCAAATCTCAAAGCTAGCCTGGAAATGCAGTGTAGATCTTTGAAGGTGTATGACCCATTCTTGGTCTTTTCGTTATGATCTATTTATTTTTCAGGTGAAATGGCACTTAAATGGTTTATTTGGAAAAATCTATGAAGCAGGTTTTAGAATTCAATAATTAAGAATCTGTCTATCCTATTTTTTTCTGTGGTAGGCCATTCTTGGGAATAAGAAAGAAAAAAACAATTCCTTGAGCCTTTTAGCTTTAACCAGAAATCTTAATTTTGAGGGAAGAGAGGGAAGGGAAAGGGGGAAAGAAGGGGAAGGGGAGGGAAAGGAAAGGAAAGGAAGGAGAAACGAAAGGAAAAGAAAAGAAAAGAAAGGAAAAACCAGAATCACCATGTGAAATAACTTTCTAATATCTAGCAAGCCATGGATCATGTTTAAAGACAAGCAGGATCTAAAATAGCAAACCTATAATTGTATTTAAAACTTGGGCTGTTTCTATCTGTATAATCAAGGAAGAAAACTGTAGGATAATTAGGAAAGATATACCTCATGAGCTTCCTAAATATGAAGTTTTCTTGGAAGCCTGAGTTTTATATTGGTAGGATAAGATGTTTAAAAATGTGCTAGTGGATTTATTTTTAATGTTCAAGATGAATTTCTTTTCTTTTGTGTTTGGTTTCTCTCTCTCTTTTTTTTCCTTTTTGATAGATTACCAGTTTTATTACCTTTTAAAAAAAAATACATATATTTCTCACTGCTGGATTCTGCCCATGAAGAACAAAATAAATAAAATATGGATTTAAAAAAAAAAGATGCCGATGTGCTCCGCCCTGCTTCAGGAAAACAAACAAATATATTCTTTTTAATCTCATCTGGAAGATAGATGAGGAAGGAGAATTACATCAAGTGCATGGATCATCCAGCCTCTGATAAGAATAATTTTAATCTTATTTTCCTCCAACACTTTCTGAATACGCAAAGCCATCTTGATGATTTACACACAGCCAGCAGGTCAATCAGTGGACGTTGTAGCATTCTGGTTGAATGTGATGAAAAATGTCCCCCTCTAGAAAGAGCAACCTGACAGGGAAACTCATGATTTAGAGAGGCGATAGGCCTCGTGTTGAGTCATTCAAGCAGACTCGAAACAGCCCTCTGTCTGGGGTGTTTTAATCTGGAATTTCATTGGGGCTTTGTGGGGAGAAGAATGGGTCAACCAGAGGTGGTCTTCAGCCAGTTCTGACCAGTTCTGGAGAACCAGTCGTGGAAATTTTGAGTAGTTTGGAGAACTGGCAAATCCCACCTCTGACTGGCCCCGCCAACCCCTCTATTCTCTGCCTCCCATTGAGTCCCAGATGATCGACTGGGTCTCCTTTGGTTGCCCTGCACAGGAGAACAGAGCTGGAAAGCAGGTTAGTGGGGTGTGAAGGGAAGGGGGATTTTACCGTAACCTTCCCCTAGGAGTGGGGAAGGAATGGGGATTTTACAGTATCCTTCCTCTGCCATGCCCACCAAGCCATGCCCACAGAACTGGTAGAATAAAATTTTGAATCCGATCCCTGATGGTCAAGCTATTCTCCAAAGCACCTGAAGGCAGGACAGGAAGCAATAGATGGAAACTAATCAAGGAGAGAAGCAACCTAGAACAAAGGAGAAATTTGCTGGCAGTTACAACAATTAATGACTTGTCTCTAGAAGTTGTGGGTTCTCCAACACTGAAGGTTTTTAAAGAAGAGATTTGGACAGTCACTTGTCTGGAATGGGACAATTCTGCTATTCTGTTCTGTTGGCCAAAACATGGACATCCATGGCCTTATCCAACCATGATACTTTGACCTCGTTGATCCTCTGTTTCTCAAGGTTGCGAAGGTGTTTGGACTCTGGTGTTTCTTTGGGTGGGTCTCTTCTAGTGGTACAGTCTCAGCGGAATAGACCCAATCTTAATGAATTGGATTACGTCTCATGTCTCATCTTGGTTTGATGCCCAAACTTAACCTTCTCACAATTTGTGGCATTCTTTTTTTTTTTTTTTTTTAACTATGTTTTAATTGTGATTTTCCAAAATACAAATCTCTTATTCATTCTTGACAAGGCTGTGACATCGAAAATATACATACAAATATCTACTTATATATTTACATTCATCTTTATTTCTGCTGTTCAACCAATTATACCACTTGTCCCATGCCGCATAATATTCAGATTCTTCTCTGCCTTTTAGTTCCAATGTGAGCTTATTCACCTGAGCACATTCCAACACTTTCTGTATTACCAATTCCTCAGGGGTGAGGGGTAGTATTAACCCATTTCCATCTTTGTGCGAAGGCTATTCTGGCTGCTCAATTTGTGACATTCCTTAACCACATCAAAACCAGAATAACAGAGTTGGAAGGGACCTGGGAGGTCTTCTAGTCCAACCCCCTGCCTAGGCAAGAAACCCTACATCACTTCAGACAAAGGGTTATCCAACATCTTCTTAAAAACCTCCAGTGATGGAGCGGCCACAACTTCTGGAGGCAAGCAGTTCCACTGGTTAATTGTCCTCCCTGATAGGAAGTTTCTCCTTAATCCCAGGTTGCTTCTCTCCTTGATCAGTTTCCATCTGTTGCTTCTTGCCTTGCTTTCTGGTGCTCTGGGGAATAATTTGACCCCATCTTCTTTGTGGTAACCCCTCAAATATTGGAACACTGCTATCATGTCAAATTTCTTAAGGTTTCTATATTTGCACATTTCTATCACACTTTTCCATCCTCTCCTGTGCCCTGTCATGCTTTACGTAATCTTTATTTAATCCTTCATATATATATATATATGTATGTATATGTATATATATATATAAATAATTTCCACCTACGCCCCACACCATCCCTGAAAATACTCAGGCAAATTCTAAAATTATCGTTAATTTTATCTAGGAAAAGAAATAAATGAAAGTCGTCCCCCCCAAAAAAAAGATTTATTTGGAGCAAACGAAATGCAATACCAGCTGTTCTGTTCAGCGGAGGATGATTCTGAAATGATGTCACACAATATCTGGTGGGAAGAAAGGAGACTTTAAGCATCCCATAATTGCTAAAAGCATACTTGAACTCATCATTTTAGAAATAGAAAAGCTGGTGAAATATAGGTTGCAGAATTTGCAAGAGTCCTGGGAATGAATCTGGACTCCTTTAAAAAAATAGCCCCTAAGTTAAATAGCTAAATGCTTTTTTTTAACCTATAAATCCAACCAAGCCTAATTCAGTGAGTCTTGATAAAAGCCCAAATTAATTCCTCACCAGAATCATGGGGAGAAAAAAAGTAACAAGAAACCATTTAAGACTTCAAAAACATTCCAGATCTTCTGTTATCGATCAAGGAGAATGTTTACAGCTTGCAATTGAAATGAAGGGGTTCACTGTGCTCTCTTAAACTCCTTCCGGCTTAGCCCAGGTATATTCGATCCATCGCCAGATGATGGAGAAGTTCCAGTTCTCCAAGAAGGTCCACTTGAACATTCGATGCAAGAAACAGGCCGTGTTTCTTTCTTTCCTTTTGAAGAAACTTTCAACGGGTCTTGGAGAGAGTTTGCTCTTCTCCTTAACTTGATTGCAGGAAATACGCCTTCAGCAACAGAGTGGTCAATGCCTGGAATACTCTACCTGACTCTGTGGTTTCTTCCCCAAACCCCAAAAACTTGAACCTTAGACTGTATACTATTGACCTCATCCCTTTCCTAAGAGGTCTGTAAGGGGTGTGCATAAGCGCACCAACGTGCCTATCGTCCCTGTCCTATTGTTTCTTTCTTTTGTCTTATATGTACCCATTTCATGTATTCATAACTATGTGTATACTTATACCTATTATCTTGTAAGCGATTGACAAATCAAAATAAATAAATAAAATGACAAACAAGGGCTGTCCTTTTCTGCAGCAAAATCAGCCCTTGATTAAAATTCCTCCCCCTCGCAAAGGACAATATCTGCCTAGGTTTGCAGGACCTAGGAGATGAAATGATGGCCGAAGCCACGCCACCACCCACCACCCCATTCAACCCCTGAAGTCTGAGAGTCACTTTCTGGTCCGTCAGAGACAAATTCCCACTTCTCTTAATGAGAAGAGTGAGAAGAGTCATTCAGAAGCACTCATGTAGATTCACTGCTCACCTCCTTGATCTCCTGCTAGTCCAACAGGAGTCAATTAAAAAGCTTGCATTTAAGCAACCGGCATTATGTAAAGCAACTAAGACTGGTGACGGGGGAGGGGAGAGAGACAGAGAGAAAATTGTATGGCATTGCTGCCTTGCTGGGATCGTCCGATTTCCCTGCAGCCTCGGAAATAATTCTCGGTGGAATAGAAAAGAATGAATGAGCTGGAAGGGATCTTGGAGGTCTTCTTGTCCAGCCCCCTGCTCAAGCAGGAGAACCTATACTATTTCAGACATGGGACTGTCGGGTCTCTACTTAAAAATCTTCACAAGTTCTGGAGGCAAGCAGTTCTGGTTAATAGAATAACAAAGTTGGAAGGTACCTTGAAGGTCTTCTAATCCAGGGGCATGAAACTTTAAATCATTTTAGACAAATAGTTGTCCAATCTCTTCTTCAAAACCTCCAATGTCAGAGCACCCAAAACTTCTGAACAATTTAATCCACAGTTTAATTGTTCTCACAGTCAAGATATTTCTCCTTAATTCTAGGTCACTTCTCTCCTGGATCAATTTCCATCCGTTGCTTCTTGTCCTGCCTTCAAGTGCTTTGGAGAATAGCTTGACTCCCTTTTCTTTGGGTCAGCCCCTGAAGTATTGGAAATCAATGAGATATTATCAATGCAAGACCACCAAACTCCAACCATGGCCATTTGGGGTCATCTCTCTCCTTCAAAAGCAAATTTTCACCCATTCTAGCAAAAATTAGGATGGGTGAGGGAACAACAAGGAAAGAAATACTCTGTCCAGCTTTGGAATCAAAACCTTTCCCATAATCAGACCTCCGTAGCCGAGGTCTGATCCTGAGTGAGTGTTTAGCACAGATTAGGGTTGAAATGAATAGATGAAACGGCATCATAGGCTAGATAAGCTTGGATCATCTACAAGCCCTTCAAAGTCTTGGATGACACCCTAATTCAGTTGAGATGCCTGCCTATTCTCTGCCGTGAGTGAGCCAGCTGCCCACTGCCACATCTAAACCTCAAAAGGTAGCAGACCTAAATGCCGATTATCCTACCAGCTTAACCTCTGGACCATGTTTGAGTCCACAAATGTTCTTTTTCTCACTGTAATCATTTATGTAGATGTAGTTCTTCCCCCTTTTTTTTTTTGGCATTTAATAAATTCAATTAATAAATAAATACAGCATCAGAGCATTTGAGAATTAACATAGATATTTTGGAGAAGCAATATTCAAAGTACCATTTTAGGAAAGTTATTTTTCAGGAAATTCAATTGCTTGTGCTTTTTAAAAAAAATTTATTGATTTATTTATTTAACCTGAGAAGTCCAGTTGCCTTCTGAAGCTTCTTGGATGAGAAGTGAAGCGTCTTCAAGGAAGAACAAAGTCCAGTTGCCTTTTCAGAAAGCATTTTTGGGATAACCATAACCTGGATGACTGAGAATCTCCATATGGACTTTGTTCCCAAAGTATGTGGAAAACCCCGTGAGTGAAGGATCTCATCAATTTTTTAAGATCTAATAACCAGTAAAGCTTCAGAAGGACTGGATGAGAACCTGGAAATTCAAGCCCCTTTCTTTTCCCCCCCAGTTGCTGCCTTATAACAATCAAGTCAGTTTTCCTCCACAAACTCAAACCATTGACTGCTCTGTTGAATCAAGCTCTTCTGTTTGTCTGATATGACCTGAGCTGGCAGGAATCTCAAAGATTTTTTTAAAAAAACCAAGATTTTCCCTTCACCGGTGCCATGGTCTCCTTTTAATTGAAAACACCAAACCTGGAATTGGGAGCCTGTTTCTATTTTATTTCCAGTTTTTTTTTTTTTTTCATGCAAAGCTTGTTCTTAGCCACACAGTAGCATAAATCAATAGCCAGCCTTTAAAGTGGCATGGATTTTCCATCATTTTTAAGCCGCATCCATAAGGAAGCACGTGTTCTCTCTTTCTCCCTACCCTTAATAAACTTTCCCCATTTCCCCTACAAAACTTAAGCTTTGGAAGAAGGAGGGACAGAAAGCACCCACTTTTCTTGCTGTAGAGGAAAAGCTGAATTTAAAAAATACTATAAAATCCAGGGATCAAGAGGCAGAATGCATGTGTATCTTGTCACTGGAAAAAAAACAAGAAAAGGAAGAAAGGTATAATGTGATGTCATTGCAGTAGCAGTTTTTCTCACCCATGGCTTGATTCCCTGGATTATTTCACACTGGAAAGGTAATTAAAT